>JANRMT010062822.1:38179573-38190797 GCA_026402145.1 Polypterus bichir lapradei
ATATATATATATATATATATGTGTGTATATATATATATATATGTGTATATATATATATATGTATATATGTGTATATATATATATATGTGTATATATATATATATATACAGTATGTATATATGTGTATATATATATATATATATATGTATATGTATGTATGTACTGGTGGCCTGCAGGGTACGCACCAGCTCCCCAAACCCAACACAGAAACAAGTTCCACAAGCACAACACAGGCTTTATTCAGTGGGAAACACTTCCCAAATTGTTTCCCACAGCACAGTCACAGGACAAAGCACAAAAATAAAATGGCACAAAATACTTTGTCTTCTTGTCCTTGTCTTTGTCTTTCTCTCTCTATCCTTCTCTGCTTCCACTCTACCTCCGGCAAGCTTTATCTTCTCCATCCAAACTCTGGCTCCGGGAGTAACTGCAATTAGCTCCTTTTATCCCTCACCCGGGAGAACTTCCTGTTACTCATTAATGTGGGGAAGCCCAATGAAGTAGGGCTCTGTAACCCCTGCAGCACCCACAGAACCCAACAGGGCTGTACCAAACTCCACCTCCCATGGAGCTCTGTGGGAATCCGTGGTGCTGTAGAAACCCGGGGGGGGCTTACTTCTGGTAAGTGAGTCAAACTTATGTTAACACTAATGGATTATTTTTATTTCGACCGCACCTTTCCAGGTTGATGAATAGGTCATGGCGGACCATTGCCATTGCCTCCACACTCCCCTGATTTGACACCCTGTGATTTCTGGTTATGGGGTGTGATGAAGGAGTTCGCGTATAGCAGGAAAGTTGGTGATATCAATGACCTGTAGGACAGAATACGGACTGTGGTATCAGCTATTCCTTGCGATATGTTTGTCCGGGCTTTAAATGGTACTGTTGCTCGTTGTTTTTTGACGATGGTGAACAGGTTGAGACATTCCTGTAAATCATCTTGCGCATATGAAGTATGTTTTGTGAATAAACTGTTTCCGCCACTCAAATGTTAACATAATTTTAACTCACTCTGAATATATATATATATATATATATATATATGTGTGTGTGTTATCCATTCATTTTCTTCATGTACTTTTACTATTAGACGACAAGAGGTACTGTAAGCAACAGTGTGAAGAGTAGGTTGCCATAGGCCTGCCTGGGCTTTGTGTTGGCACTGGGTCTGCTTTGAACTTCAGTTAACTTTTGTTTGTTTCTTCCTTTCTTTGATTCCACAGGGGAATGAATACAAAAACTCCCCTGATCCAGACCGCGATGCAGATTCTGCCTACAATTGTCTAAAGGTAATCATAAGTTATGAATTTTGTATTATTTGTAACATTTGTTACTACTTATATTGGTAGCCTAAGGGATTACTCCTAAAGTGTCCTTACCTTGTACCTAATGCTTTCTGGGATAGGTTCCTGCTTCTCTGCAACCCTGCTCTGAATAAGCAGTTTTGGAAGATGGAGGGTTTCATTCATAAAAGGGTCTTAAATAAAACATGAGGCCCATTTAAGCAGATGTTCTTTTTTCCTGTTTATCCCCACTTGTTTTCAATCTCAAATGACCAAAATCACCTTTTGTTACCAAGTACATTGCACATTATTGTGAGTGGCTGGTAGAGTTGTCAAGATCACTGAAACAAACATTCAGAGTAAAGAGACAAGACCTGATAGTGATGAAGGTTAGAAATGCACACCGATGGCAGCAAAAAAAAAAAGAAAAAACACTTGACTGTTCTGGATTCCACAAAGCAGCTAAGAGAAAGACTGTGTGCCATCTGTTTGTTCTTTTGGCAGCAGAGTTTATTTTTGTTAATATAACCATAACAACTCTATTTAAGTCAACTGTCAATGTATGGAGCAAGTTGGTGGAATGTGAGGTATGCTGACTTGTTTATGATTTGGTTATGCTTGGTGAAGCATAAAGGTTATGCCTTTACTGCATTATATTACATCTTCTGCTATTCCATGAGCTCCCCGGAATCACTTTGATGCATTTTAAAATGCTTAAGTGCTGAATTTCAGTAGTTTAAAAAGAATGTATGATATTTAGATTTCTAATGGTTAAGGCACTGGACTTTAAACATTAACATTACTGGTTCAGGTCCTGTCTTGGACTTATAATGTAATCTATAATAACGACTTTTTACCAGATAAGGGTATCAGCTATATTTGCAATTATATACCTCACAGAGGTGGGAAAAGAATACATAATTTATCAATTTTATCAATGGTGCTCTAACAAGATTATGTGATCTGGGAGCCTATCCTGGCACAAAAGCAGCCCAAGTTGGATTGTGAGTCTATTGTAGGACAGCCACATCCACACAGCTTTAGAAATGTTCACCCTGGGTCACTTCACAGTGACCAGCTACTGGCAGAGGGAGTGGGAATACCCATAGAAAATCAAAGAATGCATATACTCAAAAAAGGTTTTACATATTATCAATAAAGAACATACAAGACATAGGTGCCATTGTATCATTTATTTCAAATAAATATATTTGACTGACTTAGGCTCTCCTTTAGAATGTGACTTTGGCAATTTATATTCACAGTGTCATTTAGCTCTAATGTTTGTGTCTTAGTATTCTGTTCAGTGGAATACAGATTTACTGATTGCTGAGCTTTAAGTACTTTAATAATGAAAAAAATCACTTTTGATTACACCTTTGTTATTTGTATTATTTCTTTACAGGGAACTATTTTCTTTAGGTTTAGCATACAGTAAATAATCTCCAGTTAAGGTCTACACAGATTGCCCAGATTTAGTGCTGTGTCTCTAAGTATACAGTGTCTTTTCTTTTCTTTAGCCTTTTCTTTAAACTTCTTAGTTTATAAACCATTAACGTCGAGCATGAAGTTAGGGGTCTTGGAGTGTTGTTTTGCTATTGTTGATTGATGAAATTCACCAAAGTATTTTTTGCAGTGAGTTTGCCTGGTTTGGCGGTGACCTTGTTCTTGCTTTGTTCTTAATAATAACCAGAAGAGGCTCTGGCTTCCACAACACTGAACTGAGTTGAGTGAGCTTGATGATCTGTGCAGCACTCCACTGGAAATGTTCTGCCAGTCAGTTGTAGCCAGTGTGGTGTTCTTCACTATGGTCTCCTGGAGAAGCAACCTGAGCACAAAAGAAGTGCAATGCATGAATAAACTAATCGGGAAAATCTGCACCATCACAAGGTGAACCTTTGGCACACTGAAAGCTGTTATGAAAATGAGGATGATGGCAAAATTGGATGCCATCATGAAAACTCCCCTCCACCCCTTCAAGGAGGATCTCTCTTTGGAGTACTTTTAGCCACAGGGTCATTCCACCACAGTGTCCCAAGAAGAGCCTCTGGTGGTCTTATCTGTCCACTGCTATTAGATATTTCAATGCTTCCACCCGATATACTTGTTAAGTTTATTTTCATTTTTTTATTTGCTTATCGATTAATTGATTGATTGGTCGTATTATTTGTTCTATGAGTCTGTATCCTTGTTTTTTGTTTCTGCTGTGGTAAGCATCTGAATTTCTCATTGAGACTAATACCATTATTGTTTTTTTTTTTATTGTAATCATTCCATACAAATAGATCAATTTTTACAAAAAAAATAGGATTGAAAAACGAGTCGCCCCCCACCCCTGAGAGAGAGCGCATTGCCAATGGGGTAAAACTTAAGGCTTGTAAACATACCTAAATTTATGAGTTTAATAGGGCAATAGAGATGAAAGGAGAAGAAAAAGAAAGGCGGAGATAATTGCTGCCTCGGTGCCTTAAGCGCTTATTCTAAAATATTATTGATTAGATCCTGCCAGGTTTTGAAAAAATTCTGTACAGATCCTCTGACTGAATATTTGATTTTTTCCAATTTCAAATAGTATAAAACATTGGTTTCCCACTTACTTAAAAGAGGAGAGTTAGGATTCTTCCAATTTAACAAAATAAGTCTGCGTGCCAAAAGTGTAGTGAGTGCAATCACAGTTTGTTTGTCCTTCTCCACTTTAAGCCCCTCTGTGAGCCCACCAAACACAGATGTTAATGGGTTAGGATGGATTGTGACCCCAAGGCTGTCTGAAAGGCACTTCAAAATTTTGGTCCAAAATGATGTTAATTTGATGCAAGCTCAAAACATTTGACCCAATGAAGCTGGGACTTGATTGCAGCGTTCGCAGGTTGGATCTTGACCTGGGAAGATTTTGGACAGTTTTAAGCGAGACAGATGTGCTCGATATATAATTTTGAGTTGAATAATTGTATGCTTTGCGCATATGGAGCTCGAGTGAATTCTCTGCATTGCTATTTTCCACTCCTTTTCTGATATATTGATTAAGAGATATTTTTCTCATTGTCCTCTTGGATCTTTAAAAGGGAGGTACTGTAAAATAATTTTATATATTGCAGAGATGGTGAGACCTTGAAATTGAGCAATATTTTTTCCGGCATGGAGGAGGGTGCAAGATGAGAAAAATCTGGAAGGTTCTGTTTAACAAAGTTCCTAATTTGAAGATAGTGTTAGAAATGTGTGGCTGGAAAGTTAAATTTGGAATGTAATTGTTTATAGGATGCAAAGATGTTGTCTATATAAAGATCTCTAAGCAATTTAATCCCAAATATTTTCCAGATATTAAAAACTGCATATGTTTGCGATGGTTGAAAGAGGTGGTTCTCATGCAGAGGTGCCACAGATAAAAGATTCTCCATCTTAAAATGCTTTCTACATTGGTTCCATATTCTGAGTGAGTGAAGCACAATTGGGTTATTAGTATATTGCCGATAACTTGCATTTATTGGGGCACAAAGCAGGGAATATAAAGAAGTACTGCAGGATTTTACTTCTATTGCTGACCAAGCTTGTGTATGTTCATCTATTTGTGTCCAGGTTTTTATAGCTTGTATGTTTGCTGCCCAGTAATAAAACTGGAAGTTAGGTAGAGCCATGCCGCCTTCTGCCTTAGGTCTTTGTAGGGTCGCTCTTTGGATACGTGGATGTTTTGAGTTCCAAATAAATGAGGTTATTGTTGAATCTAATTGCTTAAAAAATTATTTATTGATGTATATTGGAGTGTTTTGAAATAAAAAAGAAGCTTAGGAAGAATATTCTTCTTAACAACGTTAATTCTTCCAGCTAGAGTGAGATGAAGGGTTGACCATCTATGCAAGTCTTGCTTAATTTTTTCCATACAGACGGCACAATTTTGTTGATAAAGAGCTTTGTGTTTACTTGTGATATTTACCCCTAGGTATTTAAACTGATCTGCAATGATAAAAGGTAGGGTGTCCAATCTATTATTATATGTTTGAGAATTTACTGGAAGAGTACACTTTTATTCAAATTAATTTGGAGACCAGAGATCTTTTGAGATAACAACATTATTGTTAATGTTCAATGCAACTCTTCCATTTTTTTCGTTTTCCACAGAGGCAAGAGCTGGAGTCTGAAAACAAGAAACTGAAAAATGACCTAAATGAGCTGAGAAAGACCATTGCTGAGAGAGCTACTCAGAACAACTCTTCAAACGAACTTCAGGAAAGTTACAATCTCCTTCTAAATCAGCTCAAGACGGCCAATGAGGAACTGGAAGTGCGTAAGGAAGAGGTGCTCATACTAAGGACTCAGATCCTCAGCAGCGTTCAGCAGAAGGAGTCCAATATACACATAGTAAGAACTAAAGTGTTACTTTCTCTTCTGGTTTTGTATTCACTGATCATATAAGCTTCACACAGTTAGTGATCCTCATTATACAGAGTATTGGTTTGACTACCCACTATGTAAATATGCAGATATATACAGTATACCTAAACATACAGTAATGTGTAAATGTATTTATCTAAGTATGTATATAAATATAAGTATATCCCTGGGGACAAATGTCTATCTTTTTTTTTTTTTGTTCTTTATTTCACCTTATACGATTTCTTGTATTAGGAATTTGTTAGTTTTCGCATACCCCTTGGGGTCAGAGCGCAGGGTCAGCCATTGTACATTGCCCCTGGAGCAATTTAAGGTTAAGGGCCTTGCTCAAGGGCCCAGCAGAGTAGGATTTCTTTTGGCAGTGATGGGAATTCGAACCGGCAACCTTCGGGATACCAGTGCTGATCCTTAGCCTCAGAGGCACCACTCTGCCCGATGGCCACCACTCCGCCCGATGTATCTCCGCCCTATCTGTCTATCTATCTATCTATCTATCTATCTATCTATCTCGTTGCTAGGTCTCTATTATTCCAATAGAAGGTGCATCATAAACATTCTTAGTAATAAAGTACATTGCATTTGTAATTTCAGTAGTTGGTACATCACAAACATTAACACTGCTTTTATGAATCCCACACCAAATAACATGTAACATTTGCATTGTACAGTGTACTACAAATGTTAACATCTCAGGTTCACATTAATTGCTTAGATTTCAACCCATCTTAGATTGGTAGCACACGTAGCTCTGTATATAACCACATTTGCACACAATCATTCCTCAAAATGTTTCTTTTGACCATTTTTGTCTTCTTGTGACATAACTCAGTGAGTCTTTGTACCATTATAACACTTAGTCTTGTGGTTTGGTACTTTGTAGCTTTTGATGAACACCATATTTGTAATTACTCTTCAGCTGTCAAAATAAAAGTGTGTTCATAATCCTATACTTACCATTCCAGTTGTGTGATTGGTGGCAGCAGTGAGAAAATATACAGTAGTTAATGTGGCCACTCTTGACATTTACCTTGCCACATTGCCATTTACTTACAGTAGTACTACCTTTTAGCCTGCTCATGGTGGTCTTTGCTTCGATTTTCTTTGATTAATGCAAACGAGGATTTAGCCATATATACAGGATAATGGATTTTGATTGAAAATACAGTAAGTATTCTTAAAGAAGAGGCAAGTTGAAGCCTAAATGCCTACTACCATTAACTATGAATGGGCCAAGACACTATCAAAAACTCAACTGATCAAACTCTATGATAAAAGACTTCATGCCAAAATGTGCTAAATACTTAAGGAATAATCTGAGTATGATATAAACTCATTACTCAATATACTCTACTTTTTTTCTAACCAGTAATTAGTATGCAATAATCTTTGATTTGGCAATTGCAGGTGTAGGATAGGAGAATTGAACAACATGGAGTTTACTGACCATGTTGCAGCTGTCTCTGGTCCTTGCAGTTTCATTCTATATAACATCCTCAAGATTAGACTGTATAAGAGTATGCAGGACATCTCCTGATCCAGGCTTTGGTCCAGTCATGTCTGAACTACTGTAACCATCTATTGGCACAGGTACCTGCCTGTGCTACTAAGTCGCTTCTGATGATTCAAAATATAGCAGCACGCTTTGTGTTCAATCTGCCCAGACTAGCATGTATCACTTCTCTTTTCATGTCACTACACCCCCCTGTAGCAATATGTTTTAACCCTTAATGCTTGTCTACAGAGTAGTTAATGGGTTAGCATCTATTAGGTTCCATGCCCCTTCTCACAAACTCAGGTCTGTTGATGAACAGTGTCTGCTGATGCCACATCTGTATGGCATTAAATCTCATTTCAGATTTTTCATGAGTTTCTCCTAGCTGGTTTAATGTGCTGCCACTTCCATTCCACACTACTGGTTCTATCCCTGTATTTAAGAAGAGTTTGAAGACTAGACTGTCTTGTTCTGTGAATATCCATCTAATTGATAATGACTTTGTTAGGTTCTTGTAATAAGGAAAGATTAACTAGTTTTTCATTCTGTTTAAGCTTTTGACTTGTGATGACCAATTTTGTACCCTTGTATAGTAAGCAGTCCCCCAAACTGATGTTTACTCAGTTATGGTGACATCTTTTGTGAGCAGCTTTAGATAAAAGTGTCTGCTAAGTGAATAAATGTAAATGTAAATTTGAAGTGATCTGAAAGTGGGGTAAATCAAAGGGATATGAAGCAAAGTAAAAGTGGAAGGATCATAGTAATGATGTATTTAGCCGAAAATGTACACACAAAGAAATAAAGATGTCTCCCAAAGTTGAGGTATGGAGATGGGTGTTAAAAGAAGCAGAAAAAATGGGCATATTAGCTCCAAACATGTTAAAGCGTATTTTTGCCTTACGCCCTCCCCCCATAACCTATCATCTATGGGGGAGAAGCGAAAGCTTTAGATTCGTCAAAATTTTGATCACCGGTGTTCAATGGATCTCAGCGTTTTAAGGTCCCTTGATACTAAAAACATTGATATCTCGATGATGGGTGTGCATCTGTCTGTGTGTCACAGTTTATTGAGGACAATCTAGAACTAAAGCGGCAGGATGGAAAAATACCAAACTCGAAACTTAAAGCTGTTATGAGATGACAATTTGCTAATTAGTTTTGGAGCCAAATCGTACAAGAGAAAGAGAGGCATTCTAGAGGAACCCTCAAATACCATAATTCTGCAATTAATTATGAATTCTTCTTGTCAATTGCTATCGTAATGACCTATTTTATGATCAGAAAGATCAGCATCAGAACGGTAAATAATTACTGAAATGTTACAGAATAGTTCGGGTAACTTGGTTCCTAGGGCGCAAAGCTTACTGACGCTCACATCCGATTTTTGTCCTTTTCTTTTCAAGGTTTCAATTCCATGCATGAAAGCAAAGTTATTAATGAAGTTATCAATTTTGCATGCATTTTACCTGTTTAAATGACTTTATTATATATCAGTGTTTAAATAAGTAAGCAGTTGACATTCATATTTTAACCACTTGCTGTCTATCTGTGTACACAGTGGAATAATTATTTGCAAATGTGTTCAATTCCAGGAAGGTAATAGGATACCAGAATGGAACAATGGTATCAAACACCTGGATGGAGATGAGTCCATTGAGTCATATGAGAACATCTGTGAGACAAAGAAGTAAGTTCTTCAATAAGTGAGGGTTTTGTTACTGTGAGTTTCTGATTCATGTCCTTAGCCTCCACCTACTTTAATCACTTTATTTGATTTTTTTGTCAAATGATTATTTTTATTCTGACAAGGCTGAAATGGAAATATAGCCAATACTTGTAGTACTGAAACTGCTAAACAGCAGAAAATTCAAAGCTGACCAAATTCTGTTTGCACATTTGGCAGCATTTAAATGGAATTCCAGGATATTTGGTAAAAGAACTTGGACTATTCAGCTGTATATTGAATTAAATTTAACAAATGTGGTGAAAAACAGTAGAAGAGTAAGAGAAGGATGTTTCCTAATAGTTGCACACATCACAATATTGACAAATGACAAAGTCTGAAGTGATAGATGGGTACAGAATGGAGGGATCATCAGAAAATATATTGATTACTTATAGATTACTACTGAAAGTAAATATGTTTTGTGTCTTGTATGAGCTCTCTCTTTATCAGTTTATTGAATGGTCATTTTCACCCTGTTAGGGTATGGTCATTGACTACTCATTGAGGCTAAGTCAGACTTTAAGAGGGTCATGAGTAGTAATTAAATGACTGACAAGAGTTCTCATGCACATTATGGACAACAAGGCATTTAAGGAAAATGAAGAAATATCAACTGAAACATTATTCTTTTTTCGACTTACTGATTCCTGTCCCTAAACTTAACCCACTAGACTTTAAAGTACATAGTCAGTGATTTGATTCTGGCAAATGACTCACTATGTTAACATGACTAGATCACTTAACCTGCTGGTAATGTCCATTTAACAGTCTGAGAACTAATAGGGGCCAGCTAATTGAATAAGGCAGTAAGGACCTGGATCATGAGACATAACAGGAAAAAGAAAAATCTGATGAAGAGTAAGTAATAAAGCAAAATTACATTAGAATAGGAAACAGGAAATGATATGATGTGTACCTTAAATGCACTAATAGATGATACATATATAAAAATTACACTAGGAAAGGGGTAAGGTCAAGGACAAATGTGACCTTTATCTTCCTTTTATCTCTTCATGTTAGAAACTCTGCTGTCCCACACATTTTACGCGCACATGCGTAAGTCACCCCTGCATTTGGGTACAACTTTTCCTACTGAAATGCATGCACGCATACCACTTCTACAAGGAATTTAAAAACTTTAAAATGTTTGCGGAACGTGTCCTGTCCACATTGCAGTGCATTCTAGCAGAATGGGTCACTTCAGTACCATATGAAGGCTTTGATTGGGTTGCAAAGCTCTATTTTTGGCAGTAAATCCTTTTTATTGTTGAAAATGTTTGAAGAAAATACGGTTGTAGTATGTTACAGAATCGCTGTGGTTTCAGAAAATAGGTGGACTTTATTCAAAACATTGATGAGGAAGCCCATTTAAGAGGAAAACAAAAGTAATTTTCGTGATGTTTAGATAGGTTTGATAACTGAATTAGGATTTATAAATACACGTTCTGTTTTGCTGTGGTAGGGTCTTAGGGTTACCCTATTTCCTGTTGTATTCTTTATTGCATAAACCATAACAAAATGTGCAACAAATCCCTGCTATAGCCCTCTTAGATATGTTATACCACCTTTAATATCTATGACCTCAGACAACAAGATAAAGTACCAGAACAGGCAGGAGAGAAGGTTACACATATATTTATGCATACATTAAATTAAGATTTCCATTTATTTACAATATAAACAAAAATAAATATCTGTTATAATAATATTATTGCAACCCAAGTACTTGTGTTAATGTCTTGATTAGTCCAGCATAGCCCCTGATCCAGCATGCCGTCAGCATAGGGCAGCAGAAGGGGCCACTCTCCTAAGGATGGTAAATGGCAGAAAAAGTATGGACATCTACATGGATGAAACATAGGTGTTTTGCCTAATATAAGTCCAGTCTTGTCGCACTTGATACACCTCTTGGTCAGACAGTCCCCATTCCAGTCCAGTTGTGGTCTGCACATGTCCTGTCACTCATTTTCTCCACTTTCAAAGGATGAACAAATATAGTTTCAGACAAACAATGCAGAAAATATATACAGATAATTAAACTGTAGACTGCCTTTTCAAACCTGCTTCTCTATCAGCGTCATAAATGTATTTAACCCTTCCGGTCTAGGAAGGCTTATAGAATAATTGGTGTTCCTACACACCAGGCCCCCTACGGTCAATTCTTCCACTCCCTGTCACAGATAGCCAGAGCACAGCACTTAAGAGAAGGTCTTCTCTGATCTTATAAGTCATCAATATCCCCCAAGACTGGCTTATGTAGCTTCTTTGCATTTTATTGTTAGAGAGTAAGAAATAATATATATATATATATATATATATATATATATATATATA
>JANRMT010062822.1:38190897-38222763 GCA_026402145.1 Polypterus bichir lapradei
ACACACACACTGGAAAAAATGAAATCTAAGCAAGTGGAAAAGTATTTATATCATGACATTAAATCTTGTTTTCCTTATTATAAGAATTATTGACTTATCAAATAATCTGTATTTACAATTATTTAGCTTACTTTAAGAAATTTTGTCAAGTAAATTTTGCTTACCCCATTGGCAGATTTTTTTGCTAAATAAAAGCAAAACAACTCCTATTTAATTTTTTTTTTTGTCTACATTTTGCATAAACAATT
The DNA here is from genome assembly GCA_026402145.1 of Polypterus bichir lapradei. NCBI lineage: Eukaryota > Metazoa > Chordata > Cladistia > Polypteriformes > Polypteridae > Polypterus > Polypterus bichir. The sequence goes on from JANRMT010062822.1 coordinate 38,191,146, forward strand.
TTGCTGGGTATATATATAGCTGTGTAAGCCCTTGCTGTAAAAAGCCTGGGCTCCTGGAAACCATGGAGCCGACATACTCTCCTCCATTGTCTATCACCGGCTAAGCGAGTTTCTCTGTCTTCGGAGGTTTTGTTTTGCCGATGTGCTCGCCTCGTTTGTGTATCAGTGGCTAAGAGAGTTTCTCTTCTCTCAGCGGTTTCTCTTTGGTGACAGAGTTGCTTTCTTTGAGCTTCATGCTGTAGCCTCACACTTCCAGGCTGGACAGACAGATACACACACTTCCACATGTAGATGTTTATATATAAGATATATATTAACGTGCTAGAGATTAAGATAAATTGTTTTACACCATGGTTAGGTTTCAAAAAAAGCTGGCTAAAATCTTCATTGGCATTTAGCTTTTTAACCACTTTGGACTGTAAGGATTCCTGTCTTTCAGTCTCTTTGATGACTTGTCAGCAGCCTTTTATTTACAATCTAACATTCAGTTTGCATTTTAAATTGCTTCAGCATTGATCAGTCACTCAGTATTTATTACACAACATGTGCAAACATAAAGGGCTTTACGAGATTGCAATACAGTATCTTATAAACCAAGTGATCAATACAGAAATTTAAAGAATGAAGCACAGGCCGTACCAGGAAATACTTGGGGTGTGTGATAAGTCTCAATCTCTGCTTTTATGGCATATTCCATTATGAGTGCTTTACAACTAAATTGTGAACAGAATTCTATCCATGTATCTATCTATTTTGTAGCCCACTAATTCAAGTTCATGGATTTCAGGAGATGTCATCTCTCCTGACATTATCAGGCACAGAGTCATTTGTATTGCAGGGTCGTATGGGCACCATGGGCACTGGCCAGGTGCCCACAATGTTTCTGTTTTGCTCTAAAAACAGGGGCCTCAGTGCACTACTTTGCCCAGGGGTCTATGATGCTGGTAAGACAGCCCTGCGTGTTAAACCAGTTTAGAGTCACTAATCAGCATACCTGTGACATGTCTGCTTCTTGCAAATGGAAGGAAAACTGGAGTGCAGATAAGAAAAAAATCACTCAGGTAAGAGAAGAATGTGCAAAGCGCACAACAAATTACAAAAGTACTGATAATTCACAGAATAGGAAAACTAACTTTTCTAGTGCATCAATTTAGTTTAAATTAGCAGTTATATGATTGCTATCTAATACTTTTCCAACATACATTCTACTAATCCTTCTTTAACAATATCCACCTACTGAACTGTTATTACTATAATTTTTCTCAGCACAGCAAGGTTATTTTGAGCCTGAAAGCGCATTACTAGATTTCTCTAAACAGTCAGTGTGTGTCCGGGCAGTGTGGTGTAGTAGATAAGGCGCTGGACTTCAAACCCAAAGGTTGTGGGTTCAGATTCAACTACTGACACTATGTGACCTCGAGCAAGTCACTTCATCTGCCTGTGTTCCAGTTGGAAAAAGAAATGAAATGTAATCAAATGTTTCTCAATCGTGTAAGTCACCTTGAAGAAAGAAATCAGCCAAATAAAAGATCACCCATCCATCCATTATCCAACCAGCTATATTCTAACTACAGGGTCAGGTGGGTCTGCAGAAGCCAATCCCAGCCAACACAGGGCGCAAGACAGGAAATAAACCCCGGGCAGGGCACCAGCCCACCACAGGGCACACACACTCACACACACCCACACACCAAGCACACACTATGGACAATTTAGAATCGCCAATGCACCTAACCTGCATGTCTTTGAAGTGTGGGAGGAAACCCACGCAGACACAGGGAGAACATGCAGACTCCACGCAGGGAGGACCTGGGAAGCAAACCTGGGTCTCCTAACTGCGAGACAGCAGCGCTACCCACTGCGCCACTATGCCGCCATAAATAAAAGATCAGATTGACATTATTTTGATATTCTAGCATTATTGGTATTACAACAATGAAGCAAAAATAAGTTTTTTTCTATAATAAGTTGCTGCTCCCGCACAACCCCAGAGATTTTGCTGTTTGCATGGAGTTTACCTGCTCTCTCTGTGTCCACATATTTAATTATTTACTCCAATTTTTCTCAATTATATCCCCAAAACTTCATGTTAGACCAATCAGATGCACTAAATTAGCTCTGGTGTGAGAAAGTTTGGCATTTGTGGACTTGTGTTCTATGATGGATTGGTGTCCACTATCAAGTGCTGGTGCCTGCCGTGACTTTGAATTGAGCAATGTGGATGGGATATTTTTACCCAAGATTCTCTACTTCTTTCACTCTTATAATATTAAAGGTTATGGACAAACCTACAGCAGCAACAACCAAGCATTTATTTATTTAAACAGTGATTATTTAGTACAGCATAAGAAGTATTTTCTGGGGAAAAAAAAAAAATCAATGAGCAAGTGGCACTGTGCCCATTGCTATTTATAGCTAAGACAGCAGTGTGTGAAATCCCTCCTTGATAATTGGGGGGTTTCAAGAATACGTCTTCACAGGCCATTTAGATGTTAGTGCAGACATTCAATATTTTTTCCTTATTTACTTATTTTTAGTCATCCGACAACATAATGGGTCAAGTCTCCTTCTGACAGTAGTTCATGTAACTGCAGCCCTGTTCTCAGTATGTCAGCATGCATCTTTTATGCTAATAGGACTGATTTAACACTGAGTTCACTTAATGTTTAAATATTTTCTTGTCACCAACTAAAGTGGTCCACCTGGGTGAAGGAGGCCAACACATTTATTTATCCTGCTTTAGAAAATAAAGCTAAAGGAATAAATATGCCTAATGCCAGTGCTACACTTGCCAAATAGACATTATAATTTCTAATGTACCCTAAATATTGTTTCAGTGAATTGACCACCTCTGACAATAAAATTAGATTGAACATGAATAAATAAAAATGTAAGTCATATCTGCCATAATTTATCAGTACTCTTATCTGGATTATATCATAAATCCAAAACCTGCCAAACAATTTAGAACATAAAGATCTTTTATGTGGTTTGACTGTACAGACAAAATTTTCTTACTCTTTAGAATAGTTAGCTTTCCTGCAGTCAATGGATGCTTAAAACGTTTTAAGTTATTAAGTGAATATTCTTACCATTGTTAGGACCACTTAAAGCCTGGTGAAGCTCATGATGAAAACTGAAAACACCCCATGGCCTCCTTGATTCACTGTGCCTCCACTTAACGCAGCGAAGTTGCTTTGTGATTTCTTTTTTTCTAATCAGCTGACCTTGCTTTTGTATTCCTTTCCTCTGCCTTCATTTGATGAATTTTATCTTCCTTTCCCAATCTCTCTTTCTCTCTCTCTCTTTCTCCTTCTCTCATCTTGGTTTCCAGCAAGTCACAAGACTGGGGATACTTGAATGAAGATGGGGAGCTCGGTCTGGCCTATCAGGGTTTAAAGCAAGTTGCCAGGTTATTACTTTCTTTTGTTCTTGGGTTGCATTTCTGTTTTATTTTCACTTGCACCTTGGCTATGGTGGCACAGGCAGTGGTTTTTCACACAATTCTGTCCTTAGCTGTCTGTTGTAATTTACTACAGTATTGTAGTGTAATCGATGCCTGCCAGTAATGCAAAAATGGTGTTTAGTTCATGGAAGTAATACTGACTTTTATGCAGAGAAGTAGTCCACATGGTGTGCCGAGTTAAATTTATTAAGTATTTAGAATAGTTTCCTATCATGCCTTATTGCTGTTTTACTGAATTTGCAAGGTTGTAGATTTTAAAAGCAGGGAGACTCAAAGTTAATGGTGACTTTTGTCATGTGGGTGACGATTCTCCCAGCTATTTGCATTACTTGTCTTGGTGTCCTCTTCAGAACACAACATTAGGTTCATTTTTTTATTTAAATAGACCTTAGGGGAATTACGGTGTCAGAGTCAGAAAGAATGGTTGTTTTTAGGATAAACCAAAAAGTCTGACTGGTTAACCTTTATACGTCGTATGCACATTAACACAGAACCAAAATGTTTCCCAGAATTCAGAGCCCAAACCTAAAGCTAAGTTCTTACTTTATCAGTTTTTACCTTTCAAAACCTATGACCAAAGTCAAAATGCTATTCAGAAGTCTACTGTATGTCAAAATGCATTTGCGAAGTTGTTACTGATATACAGTACACCTAATGTTTTAGTTGGTTTTCTTTTTTTTTGGGTTGCTTTAGTACTAGGCAATCGTGGGTCTTTATACTTTGGAACATCCAAAATATTGCTGATGTCATGTCTCACAAAGCTGTTCTCTTTTGTGGTTGACAACAGCAGAGTCCATGAACACATTTACTAAGTGAAGCTATGAAAAAGACCCCTTTTTCCAGTTTTAGATAATCTAAAATGGCTCCTAAACTTAACAACAACATTTATTTATATAGCACATTTTCATACAAACAATATAGCTCAAAGTGGTTTACATGAAGAAGAAAGAGATAAAAGAAAAAATAAATAACAATTAAAATTAGGGAACACTAATTAACATAGAATAAAAGTAAGGTCCGATGGCCAGGGAGGACAGAAAAAACAAAAAAAAAAACTCCAGACGGCTAGAGAAAAAAAAAAAAAATCTGCAGGGGTTCTGAGGCCACGAGACCACCCAGCCCCCTCTAGGCACTCTACCTAACATAAATGACCTTAATCAGTCCCCATTGTATTCAGGGTTCTCATGGAAGAACTTGATGATGATGGTCATGTGGACTTCTGGCCTTTAATCTATCAATGTAGGGACATCACGGTGCTTTGATCAGGTTGTGGCGGCGCAGATCGCTACCAGAAAAACTGGAAAAAGAACAGAAGAGAAAGTTGGGGTTAGTACGGATTTTAGAGCCACCATGAACAATAATGATAATTAATTGAATATACAGAGCATCTGGATTAAACTAAAATGAAGTTATGAGAAAGCCATGTTAAATTAATGTGTTTTTAGCAGTGTTTTAAAATGCTCCACTGCATCAGCCTGGCAAATTTCTATCGGTAAAATATTTCAGATTTTAGGTGCATAACAGCAGAAGGCCGCCTCACCACTTCTTTTAAGTTTAGCTCTAGGAATTCTAAGTAGACACTCATGTGAAGATCTAAGGTTACAATTTGGAGTGTAAGATATTCTGAAATATAAGATGGAGTGATATTATTTAAGGCTTTGTAAACTATAAGCAGTATTTTAAAGTCAATTCTAAATGACACAGGTAACCAATGTAGTGACATCAAAACGTGAGAAATGTGCTTGGATTTTCTTTTCCTAGTTAGGATTCTAGCAGCTGCATTCTGCACTAGCTGCAATCAATTGATGTCTTTTTTGGGTAGTCCTGAGAGGAGTGCGTTACAGTAATCTAGTCGACTGAAAACAAAAGCGTGTACTAATTTCTCAGCATCTTGCAATGTTATAAGAGGTCTAACTTTTGCTATATTTCTTAAGTGAAAAAATGCTGTCCTAGTGATCTGATTAATATGTGATTTAAAATTCAGGTCAGAGTCAATAGTTACCCCTAAATTCTTTACCTCCATCTTGACTTTTAATCCTAATGGATCAAGTTTATTTCTAATAACCTCATTATATCCATTTTTGCCAATCACTAAAATTTCTGTTTTCTCCTTATTTAGTTTGAGAAAATTACTACTCATCCATTCAGAAACACAAGTAAGAAATTGGGTCAGTGAATCAAGAGAGTCAGGGTCATCAGGTGTTATTGATAAATACAGTTGTGTGTCGTCAGCATAGCTGTGGTAGCTCACGTTACGCCCCGAGATAATCTGACCTAACGGAAGCATGTAAATTGAAAAGAGCAGCGGACCCAGGATAGAGCCTTGTGGAACACCATATAGAATATCATGCGTGTTTGAAGTATAATTACCACAACTAACAAAGAATTTTCTACCTTCCAGGTGGGACTCAAACCAATTTAAGACACTGCCAGAGAGGCCCACCCATTGACTAAGGAGATTTCTAAGAATATTGTGATCAATGGTATCAAATGTGGCACTCAGATCTAAGAGGATGAGAACAGATAAACGACCTCTGTCTGCATTTACCCACAAGTCATTTACTACTTTAAGAGGAGATTATTTAGAGTTGTCCAAGGGTAGTAATATTTAAAGGTTAGTTTTAATAAATGCAAATAGATGTAAAGCATTCCACATAGAAAATAAAAATGTTAGATTTGAATACACAAATAGGAGGTTTGAGACTTGAAAGTACTGCTTATGAGAAGGACTTGGGGGTGATAATGGACTTGTCATATGTCCACATCCGGGCAGTGGTCAGAAGTCATTTGGAAGACTAACAGGATGTGTCAAGCACAAACCAAGAGATGTTTAAGGTGTAAAATATATAAAATGGATTTATAAGGCCTTATTAACGATATTGTGTGCAATTCAAATGAAAGAAAGCAAATCTAAGAGTATATTAAGAGGGAAATTCTTTTGAAATGCCAAATTAGTCAGTAGGTAAAGACCAGAGCTTGAATGAGCACAGAGGCATGAGGAAGAGGATGATTCAGATTTATTGAGAGACATAAATGCACCATAAGAGCTAAAGGGTAAACAACATATCCTTTGAGTGTCATATGCTTGTCACTGCTTTGGGATGCCACTTTGGTGACCAATGTCTCAGCTGGCTGCAGTTGTTTACATGCTCTTTGCTTTCTTTATTTTTGATACATTTGTCCAGTTTTGGCCTTCTATGGTCATATCATGACTTTACAGCTATCTTGAAAGAGGAGAAGACTCCTTTTCTGAAATGCTGAGTAAGAGATCCTTTCCCCACTGTACTATGGGATTTCTGAAAGGAAATGACTTTAAAATGTTTTTATATATTACAGAAATGTTGTCTGAGCCCTCAAGACTGATCAAGGAGGTTAGGAAAATTGGACAGATTTTGTTTAGCAAAGTTTCTAATGTGGAAATAGTGGAAAAATTGATGGGAAGTTAAATTTGAAGTGTAATTGTTCGTAGGATGAAAACGCATTATCTTTGTACAAATCTCTAATTGTTTTTATCCAGGGGGCAGCATTTTTTTACCCCTCCAACCTTCCATTGATTAGAAATATGCATAACTCTGCACTTCACACCCCAAGGGGGACAATCCCCCCACGTCATTAATAGAAATATACATATCTCTCCAACCATGAAAAACACCAAGGGTGACCCTCAAAACACGCCACCCCCAGCTCTTTGATCAAAAATACAAAACTACAAAAGTATCTCAGCACTGAAAACACCAAGGCAGGATCTCTGAAAAAGCATATATTCCTGAAAAAAAACATAATGCCCTAGGTAAGTACAGAGATATATAAGATTTAGGTGTGAATTTTATAGTTTCACTTAAGGTGGCAAAAATACTAGTGCTGCCCCTGTGGATGAAAAAAAAAATGCTTAACAAAAAGCCGGGACACATAAATCGAGGGTGCTATATGCGACTGTCCTGTGAAATACAGGACTTTGGGTCACCCCAGCCTGAGTGAATTATCTACTTCTTTTATGTTGAATCTTTTCTTTAGGAAGGCTCTGTGTGTGTTTTGTTCTCTTTCTGTATACTGTGTAACTTCTTTTGAAAGCTTACTGTCTTATATTCTGATCAGTACTGCTAAAATTTGGAGGTATACCTAGTTAGAGTCACCCAATTTGTCTTTTGTGTGGTAGATTTTCATTTCATTTTATTTTGACAGCATGTTGTATGAGCTGGCACTTCAGCCTGAAATCAAAAGACATTTTAGCTTAAAGCATTTTTCCTACTTTCATCCTCTACCTTCTTATAATTTTCATATATATTACCATACTGAACTCCTTTTAGCTTAAGTGCAAAAAAAAAATGTCTTGCAAGTTCTGAATGTCACATTCACTGGAGGCAAAGCTCGGCTGTGAATTTTAATGGTACTATTGTCCCATCAATCTGCATTTTTTCATATGCAAAAGCAGAATGCTTAAAGAAAGCAAAAGAACAGATGTGGATCTTCTTGATCAAAAGCACTTTTAATATCATTCCTCTCTAAGCGGTTATTCCCTTATTGTGTTCTGCTGTGTTATAGCTACTGATGCTTATTTTCCAACAGCTGCCATTTTTTTTCTGGAAAATGGTGTACTTTTTAGCTGTTTACTTCCCAAAGGGTATTTCACTTTGTAAAGTTAAAATAATGGGTTGGCTCAAAATATCCATGTATTGTGAAAGAGTAGCAGCCAGCAGAACTCGGTAATGAAAAGTGATAAATCAAATGAGCAAAGTGTGACCAGAGGTTCACCTTTACATGCCTTTATACATCAGTGGCACTCAGTTTGCTAGACTTCTGTGCCCGTGCTAAGTGGTTGGCAATCCATCAGATAGCAGGTAACACTGCCCTTAAACTCACATTTAACATTTAATGGGCAGACAATCTTCATTTGGACCCTGCCCCTATACCACTCTCAATATACGAACTATGCAAAAATTCAAATTCCAGATGGTGAGGGGGAATTTTTATGTTAGAATTACGTAAGCAAGAAATAAGGGTATGTATGAATATAAAACAAAGGACTCATACTGTGCAGTTACCTCTCTAAATTAAGAGATCAGCTCTTCACTGACTTTTTGAGGAGAAAAATCTAAGTGAACATTAAGAGGGTAATTCTGATGAAATGACAAATCAGTAAGTAGGTAAAGACCAGGGCTTGAATGAGCACAGAGGCAGGGAGCAGAATAGTCACGTATTTGTATTCAGAATTATAGTAAGAGCTGGAACCTCAAAAGAAGACACAACATGCAGAACATATTGTCAGTATTTGGTCCCAGATCTCAACACAGGAAGGGGCAAATATATGTAATAAAGTGTGTGTCTGTGCCAGAATTCATACTACAGTACATGCATTTCAGAACAGGTAATCCACATGAAGCTAAGGATGTGTGGGCCCGGCCTGTACTTGGATGGGAGACCAACTAGGAAAAGCTTGGGTTGCTACTGGAAGAGGTGTTTTTGAAGCCATCAGAAGGCACTTACGTTGTGTTCTGTGTGTGGATCCCAATGCCCCGGTTCAGTGAAACTGTAAAACTGGTTGTGTCCTTTGGATGAGACATAAAACTGAGGTCCTTAGTCTCTGTGTTCATAAAATATCCCTAGGTATCTTTGGAAAAGAGTAGGGTATTTTCCAACATCTTGGTAAATTGCCCACCATGGTGCTGGACATTGTGGCCTCCTAACCATCCCATGTCCCTTACTGGCTAACTATCTCTCGTACTCCTTCATCACTTAACAGCTAATGTGTGGTGAGTGTATTGGTGTATAAATGGCTGCCGTCACATTATCTAGGTGAATTCTGCATGTTAGTAGTGGTTGAAATTTCTCCCCACCGGCAATGTAAAGTTCTTTGAGTAGGTTAGAAAACTGCTGAATAAATGTAATTGATTAATTTAGGTATTGCTGTAAACACAAAGCATCAATTTGTTTATATGTTTAAATTCTTTAGTCTTGATGTAAGCTTTTCATTTCCAGATTGTTAACCCTACAAACTCTCATGTAAAACCATGCTGAAGAGTAAGAGAGAACGTCTGTCTTTTAAATCCATTACACTGTTTTTTTAGGTACATTTCCATAAAATGTAAAGGCACCTATTGTTGTCGTCATGTGTGTCTGTTTATCCATCCGTATGACTTCCAGTGGACTCATGTTTGTGAATTGTGGCACTCTTAGGAAATCTGCTGAAAAATTTCCATTTTCATTCAGATATCTCGAATAGAGTATGCCATACACAATTTTTACATTTCAAAACCCCCCAAATTAAAACATTAGGAAATTCATCAGCCTTGAAACAGAGCAACCGTCTGTATGATCTCTCGTTTATTTACTCTTTTAAACTCGCCTAGACAGAGGCAATTTCAATTTGTGCATTTTGTATATGTTCCTCTGTTTACATGTCCAATAGCCACTCCTGACAGCAAAGCAAATTATTATGATTATTGCAATGTCAGTAGAGGCACATGCAGTGGCAAGAAGTCACTGCCACATCAACGGCCTGCACGCTCACAGGAAGGTGACGCTGTAAGTTTCAACTGTCCATCAGGTACTTCTTTCAAAAATGTTATGTTTAAGAATATGAACTACAGCTAACCATAAACTATCCACAACTATCAATAGCACACCAATCAGTGCATTTTGTACATCACTTGAGTTGGAGGCTGCTGTTTATGAAAGCCATTTCACCCATTGCAAGGCTATTTGGGCTACGTTTTTAACTACTTGATTATATGATTTTGAAATGCAATTAAAAAACATATTTTATGGACCCAAATAGAAGTAATTATATTCTATTAACACTGTTATTTCTGAATATTAATCATTGTTATTATAGAAATGTTTAATAAGTAAAAGTACGGTGCTCTCTGTAATGTTTAGGACAAAGACACCTTTTTTTTGATTTCCCCCTCTGCTCCACAGTTGAAAATAAATTACACATCACACAATTCAGACATCGTAATTAAAGTACACATGGCAGACTTTCATTTAAGGGGATTTACATACCTTTCAATCACACCTTATTGAAATGACACCACTTTTTCTACATAGTCCCACCATTTCAGGGCACCATAATGTTTAGGGCACAGCAATGGAAGGTCAAAGAAGTCATGTTTAGCACTTTGTTGCATATTATTTGTTTTCAATGGCTGCATGAAGGCTGTGATTCATAGACATCACCAAGTGATGAGGATCTTCTCTGGTAATGTTCCAGCAAGGAACCAACGTCCTGCTATCTAATCCCAAGCCCAGATATTGTGTGTGTGGAGTTTGCATGTTCTCCTCGTGTCTGTGTGGCTTTTCCTCTTAGTATTCTGGCTTTTCCTTCCACATACCCAAAGATGTGTATATTAAGTTAATTGCCAATTCAAATTGGCCCTGTGTGGGTGTATGCATGAGTGGGGCCTGCCATGGACTAATCCATGCTCAATTCCAGTCTTGTACCCAGTAGTGCCAGGATGGGCTCTGGCATCAGTGACCACTGATTATTCAGATCAGATGATTGACTTGAGCATGTGGAGCACTTCTTTGGATTGACCACTGGCAATATACGATTCCTGATATTTGTGCTCAATGATGGCAGCTGCTCTTTCCTGTTACTGTTGGCCTTAACCTTTATACTGTTGTACATTCTTCTTCATATTAAATTCAATACATCTTTCTGTCCTTGGCTTCCTGTAATTAAAATATTCATAATTTTCTTATGACTCGTTAATGACATTGTATTTCTCCTGGATCATGTTTGGCACTTTTTATCCATCCATCCATTATCCAACCCGCTATATCCTAACTACAGGGTCACGGGGGTCTGCTGGACCCAATCCCAGCCAACACAGGGTGCAAGGCAGGAAACAAACCCCGGGCAGGGCGCCAGCCCACCGCAGGGTAAGCACACACTAGGGACAATTTAGAATCACCAATGCACCTTACCTGCATGTCTTTGGACTGTGGGAGGAAACCCACACAGACACAGGGAGAACATGCAAACTCCACGCAGGGAGGAACCGGGAAGCGAATCCTGGTCTCCTAACTGTGAGGCAGCAGCACTACCCACTGCGCCACCGTGCCGCCCTGGCACCATTTAATTATTTTAAATATATAGTTGGTAAGTATTTCTTAAAAAGAAACGTAATAATAAAATGATGAAGTCCCTTCAAGTACTGGCAGATATTATATATCTCATTAGTAAGTTTCTTTGAAGTTGTTGCACTCATTTGTTTCTTTGCTTGCTTTGCCTTAGACTTTTGGAAGCCCAGTTGCAGTCTCAGAGCATGCAGCACAAGGAGGAATTGGAGGCACTGAACGCTCAGATTGACGGGCTTAAAGATGAGGTGGAAAGGCGGCAGGAGCTCCTGGCTCAGACTCTGCAGCTCTCGCCGGAGGCGCAAGTGGAGTTCAGCATTCAGCAGGAGATCACACGTCTCACGAATGAAAACTTGGTGAGGCATCATTGCACTAGCGCCATCCCATAATACAGCTTCTTTCATAATTATTTATTGTCTCATTTCTGGGCTCTCATGACTGCACTGTGATTTCTAGAATGCATTGAACGATTTATCAAATTAGTTTGTTGCACGTACACCATAAGTGTCTGTAGCCAAATGTTTGAAGTGTGTCAAGTGATCTGTGAGGTTTATCCCATAATACATGATTTTACACAAAACTAAGGCCATGAATGAGAATATCTACACTATGCAAACCATTATTGCCATGTAAGCAACTGATAGGAAGATGGGAAGAGGCAAGTAGCGACAACTCAGGCATGCTATTGAAAGAGAGGAGGTGTATCCTGTGGTCTGATGGTCGGTTTATGGTCAATATGCTGGTGCTATTTACACTTACCTTATGCCAGCAAAAGATTGTAGCCCATGTTTGGCAAATGCATGTTCTTATTTTGGAAACAAAGACTGTGAGAAAAGTATAAAGCCCTTGCAACTGCACTAAATATTAGAGATCACCTACGGACAGATGGAGGAGATCGCTCCTGCCTGTACCTAGGAAACATGTCTCTGCACTCCCTCGAAGCAGGCCAGACCTGACTGCATGCTTTTCCCAGTAGCTGTCCTTCGAAAATAGTATTGTTGTGAGTGTCCAGCTGATATTAAAAGAAGCTAAGTGTATTCTTTGTTTAGTGTTATGTTTTCTTCCAACTTTGAAGAATGCAATATTTTATTTCATTCCATATCAAATCAACCAATGGCCCATGCACTTCAGACTTCAGAAAAATTACCAGATGTCCTCATGTTCGTCAGGAGACCCCCTGTAAAATGTTTTTGATGTAAGATCAATACTTTCCAAGATACACAGCTAGTTTACCGAGGCCAGGGGGTTGTTAATTTTATCCAGTCTCATTTTATTCATCAAATTTCACAAGTTCATAGCTCAAGAACTAAACTACCGAGCAGGCTCAGACTTTGCACGCTGGTACATTATTTGGTATAGTATGTGATGAAATTAAAACATTTGGTCCAGATGACCCTGCATGGTGAAAACAGCACCTTGAAAATGTTAGAAATTTAATTTGAGTTTTTGGCTTAGCTATGTTTAGGCCTGAGAAACGCTTATTTGTAACCCACATAGAATTCAGATAACTGTATAGGCTTTCTAAAAAAGCAATAAACTGAAAAGTAACTGTATCAGGGTCTGAACGGCAGAGCTCTCAGATCCGAAAATAATTTTGGATTTCATTTGCAGATCAACCTAACCGCATGTGAGTATGTGCAGATCATTTTAAAAATATTTTTCATTTATTCAGCATTGTCCCTTCTTTTTCAAAATACAAACCTTACTTTTCTTATGCAAATCTTTCATGTTTATTTTCCATCCTATACATGGACTGAATGTGCCATGTGTCAATAATTTTAATCATTGCGTTTTCTATCAGTAAGTTATCACAAATGCCAGACCTTTTTCATATCAAATGACAAAGTCCTATCTCGTGTTGCTGAGCTGAGCAGAGAATGTGATTCTCCAAGGCCAAAAGAGTACCTGGTACCCGAGAATGCCACCGTTACATCCCTACAGAAGATGGAAAACTCAAAGTCAGCCAGGTGTCTGGTGATGGCAGTCAATTAACTGTCCGAATATTCACTACTAAAGCAGCAGCTGAGATCCGGCCCTGTAACAATCACACTCTCTGACATTAGACCAGTGTCCTATTGGAGGCTGTGTTGGGTGCATGTATGATGACAAATGTTGGACTGGTGTGATTTGTGACGAGAGTGAAGCCAAATCAGACTTCCTGATATTTTTAACGCATCCAAACTATCCTGAATAGTCTTTCCATTGGCCATCTAGAGATAATATTTGTTGGGTGCCATTACAGTGTGTCATTGCACTGCTTAGTGCACCTACAACAGTCAGTGGGAGGCTACAGTACCATCTTGATCTCTTTCTTCGATTGAAATAGAAATGAAATGGGTCCCAGTCCTGCTGCTGCAATACCAAGACGTTAACATTTCATTATAACTAGTGTTATATTTAATGATTAATCAAGCAGCTTCTGTTCATGTGCTGGCCTTAATGTGCCTTTGGTGATTTATTTTTTTTCCACTAATCCTATACCCAAGTTAGTGATGAAGAACTTGATGATTATCATTACTGACAAATAGTGAATTTAACCCATGTTTAGAATAGAAAATAAAAATGAAAGATTCAAATAAGAAAAGACAATGTAGAATACAGGAAAAATGATTTTAAATACAGTATGTCTGGACATTCCCACAGTGCATTAAGCTGGTCTGCAAATTAGTCCCAAAATGGTTTTTTCACATCTGAGGGGTTTGCTGGTCAAACCCTGATGCTGTTTCTTAATGATTTCTAACCTTTTGAAAAGCCCTGAGTAGGTATCTAAACATGGAAAAACATTTCAGCAAGCTGTATCAGTTAGATGTATGCTTTCTGAAAGCCTAAGCATAGCAATGCCAAAGATGAAAAATATTTTTTGTTTCCATTTTAGAAGGTCTGCTGTTACCAAAGTGTGTCTCCTAGACCAAACATTTTAATTTCATTACATACTATACCTACAAAGGTACAAGAATGCAAAATCTGAGCCTGCTAGGCAGTTTAGTTCTTGAGATATGGTCTTGTGAAGTTGATGAAAAATATAAAGCTGTGTCAAATTTGACACCCCTCTCCCCTCACAAAATTGGCTGTATCTTGGAAAGTGTTGATCTTACATCAAAATAATTTTACACGGTGTCTCCTGGATAACATGGGTACACCTGATACTTTTTTCAGAATTTTTTGTGACAGAAATGCATGAGATTCCTGGACAATAGGTTATATATATGCTTTTTGTTTAGTATAAGGTGCAGTCCCTAATGAATATATTCCCAGGGAGTGTGCACCCCCCACTGGGTGCAGCATCCTGTGACCTTTTTCGATTATAGACATGTCTCTTATTTTCAGCTACTGTATTGTGTAAATATGTGTTTTGTTTAACTTTTGTTAATTATTCATTACTTAGAATAGGCTAAAAGTTTTTTAAGCTCAATGGTAGGATATGAGGTTTCTGCAGTTGGTCTTTCAGACAGTAACTACAGCAATTGCTTGTACTATTTCCAGTAACTCCATCAGAAATGTATGAGCTTTTTGGATTCTTTGTATACTCTTGGACAAGCAAAAGTAGTAAATAAACAGCACATGTTTATTTGTTTAGCAGGGTTGTTTTTGGGAAACTTTTCGACCATGGAAGTTTTAACAATTATAACCGTAGACTTGCTATCGGTGGGACAATGCTGAGCAGAGCGCAATTGTTCTTTGCTGCTTAAATCTCCGCCCCTACTTTGAGCTCCGCCTTCATGAGATGTTGGATTGGCTTAGAAATATGATCCCCAATGAACCATCTAATTGCTCCTACCCACATTTAAGAAGAATTCCCTCATGGTTGTCTCCAGACGTACAGTATATATTATATTCTAACAGTGAGGACTTTCCACCAACAAATCATTCAGCAGAAGTGTGTCAAGAATTACCATTGGGGTTCTTTGTACTTTCATAATGCCTCACTGTGACTGTGAATGCCTTTCTTTATATTTAGCCAAGTCAGAAGTTGGTTTTTTTTTTCTCCTCTGTTCAGTTAGTCATTCTGTTGTGTATTTGAGAGGAGGTTTGTTGTTTTTCATAATATAATCATATTTATTTATCGAGCAACTGTTAAAAGCCAGATTTCCTCCTGGGGGCAAATGAAGTTCTTTCTAACTGCTTGCTTAATTAGGTTAGGAGCCCAATTAAAAACAGGAGTTGGTTGGCCACATGGAGTCCGCAAGACTGAGTTGGAGAGCCACTGAATTACCCTTAATGTTTGAATGTTTTTCATAATGAAAAAGTAATATAGTGACTATCCAATTATCTGATAACACTTGGCAATTAGTTTGTTTTCCTGACACTGTGAAGGCATAGAGGGAAGGATGAAGAAAAAGAAAATGAATCCAGGAATGGTTTAATTAAGATTGTTATTGAAGCAAAGTCTTCTTCTTTTAAGCAGTTAAACATCATAGAGATTTTCAAATATTTTTTAAATCTTTGAGTAGTAACTTCTGTTATTTTTTATTTTGACGCCAGGACCTTAAAGAATTGGTTGAAAAATTAGAAAAAAATGAAAAGAAACTGAAAAAGCAGTTGAGAATTTATATGAAGAAAGTACAGGAACTCGAAGGTGAGATTATTGTTTATTGTACCCAGCACAACTTGCTCTCTTCTTGAATGTATTGTAAAAAGTCTCTAAGCAGCATGGATATTAGTCAAAACTGATTATTGTCAAGTTTCTCAACAACAGGTCACATTTCCACTATACAGTAATTTTAAACTCAAAAATATTTAAAGCCGGCAGTTCAATTTTATTAAAGCAGCAACAATCTCACAGAAAATTACAAAACGTTTGTTTACTTTCTCATATAGGGAAAGTATTGTAATCGTCCAAAAATTTGACCTGAGATTTTGATGAATCTCTGCATTTTAGACCTCCATGAGTCTGAAATACCATTCTTGGAATTATGTCTGTGCGACTGTCTCTGTGTGTGTGTGTGTATGTGTATGTCAACACGATAGCTTGAGTACACTTTCACTTAGGTCAACCAAATTTTGCATACAAGTATTAGGTACAAAAGGTAGATTTCTATCAACTTTTGAGCTATTTCTGCTAACCAGAAGTTCAATATATTATTAACTCCTTCAGGGCTGATGTTGACTTTTGTCGAAATTCAGGGGTAGAGGACGGTAATGGGCTGTAAACTGTGACAAAACTCGCCCTTATCTTTTAGTTCGATTCTGTTTGGTTGAGGGAAAGTTACATAGCTTTGTTAGTTTGACTCAGTTCCCTGTGCGTGCGTGAGTAGTAAAGAGCAAACAGCCTCTAAAATGGCATCGACATCTGCCGAGGCTAAAACAAATGTGCAAAGCAAAACACTCCATGGACGTTTTACGTATTATCGCTCAATCGGACTCTGACTTTTCGAACTCTGAGTTTGATGCAAGTGTTCTGGAGGTGGATATCGAAAACGAAAGTGAGGTACCAGCATCATCCTATCAGTCCCTAGCTGATGGTGGTGCTGAACACGTTCGTGTAGCTGATACGCCTACAGCAGCTTTCGCTTAGGAGGACCACCACTTATGATGACAAAAGATACAAAACATATGGGGTCGCACTGCAACTGCCACCGTCGCCCACCTGCTGTGCAAAGACAAAGAGGTAGCCGGCCCACCGTGCATTCCTGCTGTGAAGTCATAACTACTGGTTTGCAGAGTACCGGTTTAAATACAACACAGCAACAGTGCGGGGCAAGTGGCAACGACAGAGTAATAGCAAGAGATCAAACTTTTAACCCAAATTTGCAATAAATAACTCCAGAGAAAACATGGCTCCACCAAGGGTGACTTGGCATCATGACAAAAATAGTGCAGGTCCTACGTTTTGATTTAACTTGCGATTTTAACGAAAAACGTTAATGTAGTAGACAGGAATCGAATTTGAATTCCCTGCTAACCTCCATACTACCACTACAATTGCAGTGGCACACTTTCCTTCCTGACAGATCACTTTTCAGTTGGTAATGCCACTCATTCTGCCCCATAGCCACTCCAACTACCTTCTAGGTGAAAACAAGCCTGGAATGATATGACACAATGCATCGGGTACTTTTCAGAAAACTGAGTTTTTGGAAAAAATATTCAGCCCTCAAAGAGTTAATTTGATTTGATTTTTTGTTGATGGTTCTTTAATGTACATAATATAAAAATATAATCATTGTCTTGCAGTTTACTGTTCAAATATCCATCCCCATATCTGAGCATACAAGAAAGTCTAGGGGAGACCACTCCTGATTTCTTTGACTTTGGATACCTTTAAACCAATCTAATAATAATCTCGCAATTACCAATGCTACCTATGTAGGTTAGTCTGTTGTCCAGTCACCAGCAGGCTGCTTTCTGTGAGTTGCCATATGCATGTTGTGAGTCTCTGCTAGAGATGCCAACAAAAGTTAGTTAAGGCTGGTAAAGACAGAGTTGCAACAGAATGAGGTGTAAAACTAAATGATGGTGGATGTGATTGGAGGAAACATAGGTGAGGAAAAACACCTTGGCACTTGGTGTACAAATTAAATAAACCTGATACTTGTTTCTGCAGTGTGCCTTAACCCTTTGAAGCCTGCCCTCCACAACATTTTGGTACTATAACCCTAGCCTCCCCAGCAATTTTTAACTATTTTGAAAAACAAATATTTTGATTTAGCCAGTCAGTGTCCAACCTGCTATATCCTAACACAGGTTCACAGGGGTCTGCTGGAGCCAATCCTAGCCAGCACAAGGCAGGAACAAATCCCTTGCAGGGCGCCAGCCCAGTGGCATAGCTCAAGTTCGTGCTGCTCGGGGCGGGGCGGTGCTTCAATTTGCCGCCCTCCAACATATCTGAATATGTTAAACTATTTAAAATAGAAAATTAAAATGACGTATAGAGAAAAATTAAGATACATTTTGCATAGAGTTATTCATATATAAAGAAACAGCAATAATTTTTTATATACATTTATAAGCATCAACTAGACAAGAATATAGTATAGACGCACTGATAAGCCATATTCTAATTATTAGTTTAATTACGCTATGAAAAACTAGAACCAAAGTAGGGTACAAGTGATAGGTGGGGATGTTTTCTGCGCAGAGCAAGAACGCATTCGGATTAATAATGAAACAAAATTATAAATTGTAAATTAGTTGTTTATCTTCCTAGAAATTATTATCGGTGTAATGTTTATTTTTGTCATTGCCTCATAAATTTCATCTGCTGTGTCTGATGCAGAAGGACAGTCTGAACATTATTTTTTAAGCATTTGTGGTTAAAAATCTGAGAATTTGGCTTTTTTCATACATGAGTGATATTTTTCCGAACCCTACTGCTTACACACGAATTGTACTGAGCCTTTTGGCCAGTAATGCCGCCCCCAAATAATGTGCCGCCCGGGGCAGACCGCCCCCTCCACCCGCCCCTAGCTACACCACTGCGCCAGCCCACCCCAGGGCGCACACACACACACACACCAAGCACACACTAGGGACAATTTAGGGTTGCCAATGCACCTAACCTGCATGTCTTTGGACTGTAGGAGGAAACCCACGCAGACTTGGGGAGAACATGCAAACTCCACGCAGGGAGGACCTGGCAAGTGAACCCGGGTCTCCTAACTGCGAGGCTGCAGCGCTACCACTGTGCCACCGTGCCGCCCATTTTGATTTATAAAATGCTAATTTTATTATATAATATTAATATGATGATGAGCCACAATGTTATAACAACAGATTGATACTATCAAACAACCTGTGTCACTTTCAGTCTTGCCATTTTCATCATTTTCATGCACTTCTGAGTGACACACTTCAACACACCTTCTAGTGCCAGGAGCAATGAACAGGAAAACTTCACATCACTTTTTACCTTCTTTGATCGCAGTGAACAAAAACAGTTCACATAATTTTCAATCAATTGAAACATGTCTCTCCTTCGCAGTAGGGCTCTCACTTCTGCCGGCAAGCACCCAAACTCCCTCGGGTGCAGTGCAACCTGCTCTGAGGACAATGGAAGGTAGAGAGATTGGCTGGGGTGTTACACCATTACACAGATGTCCTAAGGTGAGCTCAAGGAGGAAAGAAAACTCCCAAGGAGCAAAAGAGCAAAACCTCTCTTTTTTTTTTTCCTGCTTGTACTTCTCTGCACTCACAAAGCATCTCCTGTTTTGAGTTGACCCCATGCTAAACTACAACTGAAATCAGTCCCGTATTCTCTTGAAATCTACGAGAAAAAATAAAACTGACCTGCTGCAAAAAAAGCAGCAGCGTAACATGTATAAGTAGCGCAAGAGCATAACTAGACAACGGTATATCATGTGCATAGTCTAACATAGTGAAGGCCGGTATTCCAGCCAGCTTGGTTATGACGACAGAAAGATGTAGCGGCCTTTCAGAAATTTGACTCATTTTCTGTGGTCTGCAAGATTTAGAGAGCAGCGTAGTGTAACAGATATATGTAGGCCGTTATTCAGGCCACCAGGGTTATGGTAATAGGTGGGCCATTATACCAACCTTTCGGGTAAATACTGCTGTGTAGCTGGCTGAGAAACTAGCTTGCTGAGTTCAAATGGTTAAAAACATGATTAGAAATGGCGTTCTGTTAGGGTACGATATGCTCAGCTATTTGTGCTCTAAAATTTACATCAACATTGCCAGGAGTGACAGCCACTAAAATGGCCATTTATTCAGTCAAACAGTTCATACTGCCACATTGCAGAGTGTGACCTGTCATTCACAATAATTCAACCGATCGCTGACTTTTGTAAAAAAGAAACAAACAAAAAAAAAGCTGTCAGGAGACCAAGATGAGCTTTCTTAAGGAAGTGGCAGCATCTCTTCATTTTTTTTCATAAAAGAGATAATACCTTGAAAAGGAGTGGTTTAATTCGGATTCAGTAGATTTTATTTATTATAAAAAATGAATACAATAATAGATTACTGTGTACTTCATTGATTTAATCCAACAAATGTTTCATTGTTTTAGTCATCAGTCAGTCAGTCGGTCATTATCTAACCCGCTATATCCTACCTAACACAGGGTCATGGGCAACTGCTGGAGCCAATCCCAGCCAGCACAGGGCACAAGGCAGGAGCAAACCCCGGGCAGAGCGCCAGCCCACCGCATCATTGTTTTATTATTTATAACTTATTTTTATTACTTGATTTGATTTTTCTCAATCTGTCAGCAATCTGCACTGCAATTCTCTTTTCCATTTAGGTTGTTACACTGCCATTGCAATTTTCTTTTTTCATTTCAGCTATTGCACTGGTTAAATATTCAGAGAAGCACTTGAAATATGCTCATTGTATGTGTTAGTTTCTCAGTTGTATTACCAAATTGCCCTGTGACGCTGAAATGGATCAAACGGGTTTGAGAATGTGGTTGGCATTTATACTGTATTGACTTTTTTTCTAATCAAGTATTTATTAAATAAAGACAAAATAAAAGGCAATAAATAATAAACAACCACAAGATAGAAAAGAACCCAACCACACCTCATCCCACCCTGTCCGAAGGTTTAAATAATCTATAAAAATCCAGTTGCCAGAGGAAAGAAGAGTTAAAGAATTGTTAATTAACTACAACAGCAGAGATTTAGGAGAAAAAAAAATTAGGCAATAGTCAACAGAAAAACAAACTCAAAATGCTGTAGAAGACCAGGGTTTAAACAACTGAGCAGCAGTAGTCGTCCCAGCTTCAACTGCATTCCTGGAGGCACCTTTAATCCAAGCTGCTGACAGTTCAAGTTGCATTAAATTGTAGAAGGAGGACGGCCAGTTGTCCACAGTAACGCGCTCCGGTGCCTTCCAGTGGAAGGCAAGAATTTATTTGCTGCCTGGATACCATGACATAATCATTACGTTTAGGAGGTTTCAGCAGAAGTATAGAGAGGTCTGGAGGCAACAGAGGAATAGTTAAAGAAAGAAAAGAGGATAGTAGGTGACACATGTGAGTCCAGAAGGAAAGAACAGGCAGTGCTAAAACGGGGGGGAACGGGAACAGGGAGTGCCAGGTAAACCAAGGGACATAACTGACAAAGAGGATCAGTGGTGAGGCCCATCAGTTGACGCTTACGGGGAGTAGGATAATCTGTGTAGAATTCTGAATTGGATGTGTTGATAGTTGGGACTTCTAGAGCAAAACCTATTATTGAAGAAAATAATGTCTCATGAAAAGGATGAAGACAGAGGAGATAGGTCTCTAGAAAATAAAGGACAGAGCTTTGTAACATGGCTTTGCACAGTAAAGAGTAGATGGGAGAGAGAGAACAAAGTCGAGAGTACAATAAGCGGTTTGGTAGAAGGGTAGTTAGAGAGAGTGGTAGGTAGAGAAAGAAAGTAAAACGAGGGAAATGAAAAGTACAATACAATACAATTTATTTTTGTATAGCCCAAAATCACACAAGAAGTGCCGCAATGGGCTTTAACAGGCCCTGCCTCTTGACAGCCCCCCAGCCTTGACAAGAAAAACCTCCAAAAAAAAAAACCCTTGTAGGGAAAAAAATGGAAGAAACCTTAGGAAAGGCAGTTCAAAGAGAAACCCCTTTCCAGGTAGGTTGGTCGTGCAGTGGGTGTCAAAAAGAAGGGCATCAATACAATACAACACACAGAACAGAACAAATCCTCAATACAGTATAAAAATAAAAATTTTTACAAGTACGGAGCAGAATTTAACAGTAGATGATATCACATAATATGATTTGGATTTGTTTAGAGTCCTGGAGACCTCAGCCATCAAGCTGCCTCCCCCATTTGGCCATTCCACAGCTGAAACAGCGCTGGGCCAGCCAATCCAATGAAAGGACCCCTCTACCCCACGATTCCTGTGATCCTTCATCAGGGATGACTTTACCATGACTTTACCATAGGCAGGCAAAACAACTTGGCAGGTGGGCCGTGGCACCAATTGCCACATTTGAGTACCGAGAACAGAAACAGAATAGGTGAGGGTTAGTAACAAATTATAATTATCATGTTACTTATGTTTTAGTGCTAATGACTAACAACAGAGATGCAGTCTGCACAGTTAATCAGCAGCTCTAGTCAGGGTGTGCTAAACTGAAGTAGTGAGTCTTCAGCCGGGATTTAAAAGCTGAGACCGAGGGGGCACCTCTTATAGAAGCAGGAAGACCATTCCACAGTTTAGGGGCCCTGTAACTAAAAGCTCGACCTCCCACTGTTATTTTATTAATCCTTGGAATCATAAGCAGACCGGCATCTTGAGATCTTAATGTGTGCTCAGGTTTGTAAGTCATGATAAGTTCAGACAAGTAAGTCAGACCTTGGCCATTTAATGCTTTATATTTTAAAAGGAGGATTTTGAAATCTGCCCTAAACTTAACCGGGAGCCAGTGTAAGGATTTAAGAACTGGAGTTATGTGTTCATATTTTCTTGTTCTTGTAATAATTCTTGCAGCTGCATTTTGGATTAACTGGAGGCTGTATAGAGAATAGTTTGAACAGCCAGTGAACACCACATTGCAGTAGTCAATCATACTAGAGATAAATGCATGAATTAATTTCTCAGAGTCCTGCTTATTTAGAAAGTGCCTTAATTTCCTAACATTTTCAAGATGGAAGAAACATGTTTTGGACAACTTTGTAATATGTGCTTTAAATGACATGCTAGAATCAAAGATAACTCCTAGATTGCGGGCTGATTCAGTAAAATTAATTGGGATTCCAACTGAGTTAAATGATGACAAAATATTGTTGTGATCAGCGTCATTCCCTCCAACAATTAACATCTCTGTTTTATCTGTATTTAAAGACAAGTAGTTATCATTCATCCACTCATTTAATTCACTAACACAACTAATTAAAGACAACATCGGAGATACTTCATTTGATTTAAATGAAAGGTATAACTGGGTGTCATCTGCATACGAGTGAAAATTAACATTATGTTTCCTAATGAGAGATCCCAGAGGAAGCATGTAAAGTGAAAACAGTAAAGGTCCCAGTACTGAGCCCTGCAGGACACCATATTGAACTTCTGTGTATAATGATGGAGTACTGTCAGCACATTTCTGTACATATTGGAATCGATTTGATAAATAAGAACTAAACCAAGCGAGCACAGGGCCTGTAAGCCCAATATCGTTTTCTAGCCTGTGCAGTAAAATAGAGTGGTCAGTGGTGTCAAATGCTGCACTTAAATCTAACAACATAATTACAGTGGAGTTTCCTTCATCAGAGGATATCAGAATGTCGTTTACAACCCACATTAGTGCAGTTTCTGTACATACATAAATTGTAATGCGTAAGGTGTGACTGAAGCTGACTGGCGACTACTTTTTCTAGTATTTTAGAGAGAAACGGTAAATTTGAAATAGGCCTATAATTATTTAGTATGTGTGGGTCTAGGTCTGACTTTTTAAGTAAAGGTTTAATGACTGACACTTTTAGTGCATCAGGTACGGTGCCATGCATTAATGAACTATTGATAATGTTTACAATAGGCGCTGCAAGAACATCCATTGCACTTTTTACTAGTTTTGTTGTCATTGGATCTAGGGAACAAGTAGTGGGTTTCATTTTAGAATTTAAAGTTAAGACGTCCTGCTCAGTTACAGGATTAAAATTACTAAAGTGCTGAATGCAGTGGCAAGGTCTGCTAAGCTAGTAGGCAGTTTGTGCTGTGATGCTGAGATCTGGGATCTTATATTTTTAATTTTCTCATTGAAGAAGTTCATAAAGTCTGTACTGCTAATATCTGTTGGTATTTTGCACTGTAGATCTGAATTTCCATTTGTTAATTTAGCAACTGTTCTAAACAGTACCCGAAGATTTTTATTATTGCTATCTATTATTGTAGAATAGTATTCTGAGCGAGCTTTAAAGTCTTGAACTATCAAAGCAATCATCCAGCACATCGATCCCCGTGTGCTGCCATGAAGGAAACATACAGAGCTGACCACCTATTGAGAGAGCAGAGTTATGAATTATGGAAGTGAGAGTATGCCATTTTCCAGGTTTGGAAAGAAGTGTCTAATATTAAAGAATGGTGTTAAATTTAAGGCCTTTAGTGACATCTTGGGCACAGCCATCAGCAGTGTGTCTGTCTGCGGAGAGAGTGTCGACCTTGTCAAGAGGTTTACTTACCTTAGCAGTGACATTCATGTCTCTGGTGACTCTTCCTACGAAGTCAGTAGACGGATTGGAAGAGCATGGGGGGTCATGAGGTTGCTGGAAAGGAGTGTGTGGCGCTCCTGATATCTCTGCAAAAGGACAAAAGTCCAAGTCTTTAGAGTCCTGGTGCTTCCTGTCTTGCTATATGGTTGCGAGACATGGATGCTATTCAGTGACCTGAGATGAAGACTGAACTCCTTTGGCACTGTGTCTCTCCGGAAAATCCTTGGGTACCGTTGGTTTGACTTTGTGTCAAATGAGTGGTTGCTCATGGAATCCCAAATGAGGCACATTACTGGCATTGTGAGGGACCGTCAGTTACGGCACTACGCCTATGTGGCGTGTTTCCCCAAGGGTGATCCGGCTTGTAAGATCCTCATTGTTGGGGACCTGAGTGGTTGGACCAGGCCAAGGGGTCACCCACGTAACACCTGGCTGTGGCAGACAGAGGGTCATTTCAGGAGGGTGGGACTGGACCACCTGTCTGCCTGTGGGGTTGCTAACTGGGATCCCGAATTGTTTCATCGTGTGGTGCATGTGGTAACACACTGTACCAGTGCATGCTCCCCACCTTAACTTGACTTGTTAAATTTAATGATATGAAGCCTCAAATGCTATCGTCAACTGTGCCATGTCTGCCAGCTTACATTATTTTTATTTAGAGGTAACTTTTCCATATGATGCCAGATGTTGATCACATATGACAAGATAGGCCCCAAGGACAATTTGGAAGGCATAGACTTTAGACTTTTTTTTTAAATCTAATATACCCCTTTTTCACTTCTGGCCGATCCCAGCAGCCTACCAGTAGATTCTCAGATCAAATATACCGAATTCCAGAAAGGCATGTATAACAAAGCTGAGTCAAAAATCCTAATTAACTCAGCCCAGTAATTTCTCAAATCAAGGCCTACTGTAATTCCCAGGACTTTCCTGAGATGGCGTATGTATGAACAATACCAGAAGATTGCCATTTTAGCATTTCAGAAACTGTAAGTGAAAGGGAAATAACAAGCTTTGCTGGGCTTATCCTCTTCAAATCTGTACTTGTCCTTTTCCATTCCACATTTAAAACCTTCTCTGGAGTGATTTGCAGGTGAGTGTGATGTGGCTAGGAAGAGAATTTGTAGAGGTTTAACCGTGACATACTGCCATATCATTGAGCACCTTACCATATCAGGATTAGGAAACACATGAACCCTACACAGAAGCCCTCATTTTGGCCACTTGGCTTGTGTATGTCAATGATCTTTGAACTATATTGTTGGAAAACCCTGTGCTTCTGGTAGTGCTAACCATGGTGAATTGCTATAAGGGGAGAGGAAAAGAACAAGTAAACCCAAGGATGATACTCCATTATGGTTCTCAATAAAATCTTGTCAAATGTACCCCGGGCTCAAGTCTCACCCCTGAAACAAAGCCTGGAAATGATGTTTGCCAGAGACGAACCAGTAACTCCCTACTCAGAAATACAGTATTATCATATTGAGATTGTAGTTCCCCAATATGGTCCTTTTAATAAAGCTACTTGGTAACTCCCTATAGGCAGAAAAAAAGCTTAATTGAGATAAAGCACATTCTTGACTCTGCACCACATATCATGAAATACTGTAGATCAGCATAATTTTAAAAATTAACCAAATATCAGACTCTCTTCACCATTTACAGAAACGTACACATGACTGCTGTTACTTGACTACCCAATTGCATGAAAGTTTCTTTTATCTGTATTCTAGTGTTGCATTTCATGTCTGGTTATGTACTCATCGTCTGTTTTTGGTGCTGTACTACTGTCACTAGTCTGGGTGACATGTATGTGACAATTTCAGTGTACTCTGTACACCTTACAGTCAGTTTTGCACAGAAATTTACAAAACCAAGCTATAATACACACAACCTGAGTGAGTGCAGAATAAAAAGTTAAAGTTTGCCTCTTAATTTTCTTTTCTCATTGTTGTTGTCTGTTTTATTTCCTGCTCCTAGTGAACCAGGTGACTGTGCAGCCTGAACGGCCGCGTCCTGAGCTGACTCGCCAGGCCACAGTACAGAGGAAAGAGAAAGATTTTGAGGGAATGCTGGAATATCATAAAGAAGATGAGCCACTGCTGGTGAAAAATCTCATTTCAGGTAAGTGGTTACAGAAGGAAGGACTGCTTAATGTGAAGAAGGAAAAGCAGATTTTACTGAACAATTTCTGAAATGTATAGATTAACATTTGGAATTAAAGCATAATATAAAGGATACATTTTGCCAATAGAATAAAATATCACATTAGAACAATTAACAGGTTGCTTATGTATGTCTGTAACATCTAGACAAGTTAGATAATGTACAGTATCTTTAGAAAAGAGTGCATGTTTGAATAGTTCTGGAAGTTTCATTTTATATATATTAACACTCTGCATGTGTGTATTATTACATTCTACCTGTGTCCATGTGGATTTTCTGTGGTCTTCCTCCCATATTTGAAACATGTCCACAATAGGTGAGCTGACAATTATCCTTTGGCCTGGTTTGATGGGACTTGCCTTGTGATTAGAGTGGACCCTTTATGGAATGGTCTTGCCTTGAACCTCATATTGCTGACATTTAATTTTAAGATTTAAGCCTCTTATGACTCTCTATTGGACTAAGCAGGCTCAGGAAATTGATAAACAGGTGGAATTTTTATAGAGGGAAAATACCTAAAGCAGGCAGTACATTTCATGAGAAGGAAGTTAACAACTACAGTTTCTAGATCATGTCACCTCGAGGATGTCACATTACGCAACTAGGAACTGCAGGGAGTGTCAGATTACATGACTGTGTGATGACTTTTCAGATTTGCAGCCCAGTTTCAAATATTCTAATTATTGTGAGCTCACCGCATGCTGACAACCAATTAACATGCTCCTCGAGACCACTGGTGCCTACCCTTATGATTTCAGACAAAGTCAAGCCCATTTGGTTTGTAGGGGTGACTCACAAGCTGGTCTGACCGAGCTGCTGGGAACGTCAAACTGCAGGACTGGCCATAATGAGAGTGAGCTCAGACTTCTCTCAACTCCCTAAGATTATGTAAATTAAGTCCAAACTTATGTAAAATTTAACATAGTTTAATGACAGAAACAAAAATAATACTGTTATTTCTACAGTATATTTGTTTATGATTGAACAGGCATCCATTAAATATACAACTACAGTCATTTAGCCTTTAAGTTTACTGTTAATTCAAACATCTAAATGTGCTACATGGTTATGTTGTATCACTTTTGTTTTAATGTGTTTTCTTTTAACACAAAACTAATTTCTGTTCTGTAAATTTACTTGTTCCACTGATGGCCAGTCTGAGGACGGCACCTACCTTTCCTTGATGCTGGGATTAGTTACGGCCCCATGTGCTCCTGAGTTGGATTAAGTGGGTTACATTATGTAGTTTACTTTGTATTACTATAGTTCAATATAGTTTTCTTTGTAAGCTGGGTTAGAAAGAAGTGTCTAATATTAAAGAGTGGTGTTTAATTTAATGTCGTTTTCTCATTAACAGATATGAAGCCTCAAATGGTATCGGCAACTGTGCCCTGTCTGCCAGCTTACATTCTTTTTATGTGCATCCGGCATGCAGATTACATCAATGATGACCAAAAAGTCCACTCACTGTTCAATTCAACCATCAATGGCATTAAAAGAGTACTAAAGGTAAGCTACATAACGTTGTGACACGTACGGATTTAATAACAGATTTTTCATAAACTTCTCAAAGACTCAGATATTCCAGCTCTTCACAGCTACCACTATGAAATGAGACCCGTTTGATCAGGCATGTCAAACTCACTACCATTGGTGGGCCGCGTCGACTGCCATATGTGTGTCAGTGGGCCGCACTGTAACAAATACTTTTATACTGTTATACAAAGTTACTGTAGCTTTCTTTCCAATACTGAAAACTAAAAAATATAAAGCTTAAAGTTTAAAGAAAAGCAATTTATTTCCATACAATCTCCGTACAACGGCGTACAATTAGAGTCTTAGCCTCTTAGCTAGGACCTTATATTATTATATTATATTATATTCATTATATTGTGTTCATTGCTTATATAGGAGTCTTACAGTCTGAGATCTATTTCTTTTGTCCCGATGCATTTCTTGTTAGTAACCAGTTCGTCAATGTCAGGCTTGAAATATTGTGCAGCTGCAATTTTTATGAGGGATGAAATGTGGTCGACAGTAAGTCTTGAGCAATGTGGGGTTTTGGTAGCTTTTATTAACGAAAACAATTGCTCACAAAGGTTAAGTGCTTCCGAACATTGACAGTACTCTCGATGCCAACTTATGGATCTGCACATACGAGGGTGGCAGGCAGGCATAAAAGTCTGACACACCAACTTCGTTGTATTTTGCCTTTAGAATAGAATCTGACTGCAGTTCAATCAATTCCATTTGGATATTCTCTGGCGCATTCTCAACGTTGTAAGAGTATGGTGACGTAAACAGCGCAAAGTCCTGTTCCTGTGAACTGAAATCGCGAAAACGCTCACTGAAATCATTGCTCAGTAATACAAGTTGGAAAACAAATCCTCCAAAAATCAAATTTTACTTTACTAAGTTCACTTCAAAGTTTATATTGTAAAATAAGCCGATATGCAAAAAGCCCCCTGACCTACACTAATTATACAAACTCAAAATAACAAAAATGAGTTAATAAACAACTCACCAACTTCTCATGTCCACTTCAGATCTTCAACTGTTTGTTACAATAGAAGCACAAAATCACATAAAACTAGAGCAAAAAAACGTGAAAATATGTGAGCTATTACTACTCGTGATGGTCAGTTCTGCCCAGTGGCCAGTCTCAGCAGCCCAGTAGTGTAGCAGCTGCTGCAGCCTAGCACTTCAGTTGCAACGTCGCGGCTGCAACTGTACTAGCAGATGATGTTTCTGGTACCGTAATGCCATGGGAAAATGTGCTTTTGTCAGAAGGCAGAAGTAAGAAAAGTCAATAAGTAATGCTGAAGATGCAGAATGATTCAATCGCAAACAATAGTAATCATTTTGTACAAGTTTAGCGCTAACTAGTATCTGTCATGCGGGCCGCACAGATTTCTGTTGCGGGCCGCATGCGGCCGCATGTTTGACATGCCTGCGTTTGATAGTTTGCACAAACATACTGCCTTTATGTTGTTATAAAGAAAGTTGGCCATAAAAGAATGATACCATTTCAATATGCTTTACTTGTCCCAATTGGAGACTTGGCTTTTTACAATAGCTCACTAAATAAAGCAGAAGGGTTAGGGTGTGAGGAACCTCATCAGAATTGGCTGAAGTTAGAAGTGGTGTTCCACAGGAGTCATTGCAAGGACCGCTGCTATTTTTAATATCTATAAATGATTTGGCTACGAATATAAATAATAACCTTGCAAGTTTGCAGATGATACCAAGCTAGGTGGATAGGCAGATAATCTCGAATCCACTGAATCATCTCAAAGGGACTTGGATAACATACAAGCTTGGGCAGATTTGTGGAAGATGAAATTTAATGTCAGTAAATGTAAAGTAGGAAATAAAAATGTTAGGCATGAATACAAATTTGGAGGTCTGAAAATCAAAAGCACACCTTATGAGAAGGATTTAGGAGTCATAGTGGACTTGACACTATCAACTGCCAGATAGTGTACAGAAGCCATTATGAAGGATAACAGAATGTCAGGTAATATAGCGCCCTGATGTGTAGAGTACCAGTCCAAGGAGGTTATCCTCAAGGTTTATAACACACTGGTGAGGCCTCATCTGGAGTACTGTGTGCAGTTTGGGTCTCCAGACTACAGCAGCAGTCCTGGAAAAAGTCCAGAGTAGAGCGACTAAGCGATTAAAGGGCTTCAGGGGATGAATTATGAGGAAAGATCAAAAGAGCTGAGCCTTTACAGTTAAATCAAAAGAAGATTAAGAGGTGACATGATTGAAGTGTTTAAAATTATGAAGGGAATTAGTCCAGTGGATCGAGACTGTTATTTTAAAATGAGTTCAATAAGAACACGTGGACACAGTTATAAACTTGTTAAGGACAAATTTCACACAAACATTAGGAAGTTTTTCTTTACACAGAGAACCAGAGACACTTGGAATAAGCTACCAGGCAGTGTGGTAGACTGTAGGACTTTAAGGACTTTCAAAACTCGACTTGATGTTATTTTAGAAGAATTAAATGGATAGGACTGGCAAGCTTTGTGGGGCTGAATGGCTGCTCTAACGTTCTAAAAAAAAATAAACACTCATCTGACTTGGCAGTCGCATTCACAATGATGCATTATAGAGGCGTATTGCTGTTGGTATAAAGTAATCCAGGCTAGGTTTCTACAATGATACTGAGATAGTCTTCAGAACCCTGTAACCCTAAACTGGATCAACTGGACTCTGTAAATAAATAACTGAACATATATATAAAAAAAGAAAATTGCAATCTTATGCTATGCTTTTATCACTGTGTGATATATATATATATATATACCAGGTAAAAGTCCAATAATTGACTTTATTTAATCGCCACAGTGCACAAAGCACCCTCTCCTCCACAATACTCATAAACAAACCGATAACTACAATAATAACAATCCTCCACACTCCCAGACGCGTTGCCCTCCTACCACCCAGCTCAGCTCGCCGTCTGGGAGCTCCCACAGTCCTTTTAAATACCCTGACCCGGAAGCGTTCCAATCCCCAGTCCATGTGACTCTCAATCCCTTCCGGGTCAGGTACAAGTCCTTTCTTCTCCCCCCGGAAGCACGTCGCTCTTCCTCTGACTCACGTCCGGGTTATAGGGCACGAAGAAGTCTTCGGTCCTCCCTGCAGCTCCCTCTTGCAGCCCCTGTGGTATCCAGCAGGGTCTTGTATAAAAACTACATGTCCCATGACTCCCTGCTGGTTTTCGGAGCACCTCCATACTGCAGGGAGGGCTCCATCTGGCGGCCTGGGGGTATTGGCCGG
>JANRMT010062822.1:38223163-38262067 GCA_026402145.1 Polypterus bichir lapradei
AAACATATCAACAGATAACCAAAAGTTCAAGATGCTATTCTGACTTGAAGAATTCATCTTCATCTGGGTTAACAGCCTGTCTAGTTTCATATTACCATCAAAACTCTATGAAACTGTTCACTCCTACAGCTCAGATGACCTGACAGTATTGCTAGCTTCATGCTGACGTTCCACACGGGTCAAGGCAGCCCATTTACTGTTACAAGTAATGTAATGCCACTCTAGTTGAATGCACACTTAGATTGGTGGTTCTTACTCTCTAAAACTTCATCTTTAGTTTAATTGGATTGTACTGCATATTTTGCCTATGACATTTTAAATAGCTATTAGTTTAACTTCTTTCTGCAGCTCCCATTTAAGGCCTGCCTCAGTGGATCATCCGTCTCCATCTATCCCTGTCTTTTACATCATTTACTGCCACAATGACTGCCGCCTTATCTTCCATTCACACATCCACAAACCTCCTCCTTGGCCTTTCTTTTTTCCTTTTGCCTGGCAGTTCCATCCTCAACATTCTTTTCCCAATGTACCCCTCATCTGTCCTCTGCACGAGCCCAAGTCATCTCAATCTAGCCACCATATTTAATAATACAATAGTAATTGCTTTAACGTTTTTCTATAATTCACTTTTCTGATCTGATCCTGGTTTGGCTGTATACCATCTGTTATTTAAATGACTTTGTATTTGATCTTGCTTTGAACTACATATGCACTTCCTTAGTACACTGTCTTGTCAAAATATAAGCTTTGGTTGATTGATATACAACAGGAAAAAGGTAGTCTATTGTGATTAAAACAGATACCCTGTAATGCAAAGCTTGAAATATTAGGTAAGTCAAATTATGTTGTGCAAAATATTATTCTCTTGAGTGAAACTTCTATTAATGAGTGTGCTTCTTTTTTACAGAAACACAACGATGACGTTGAGATGACTTCATTCTGGCTGGCAAACACAAGCCGCTTGTTACACTGTCTGAAGCAGTATAGTGGAGATGAGGTAAGGTGCCATCCAGAATTACAGCATATTAAGTTGTTACAGGATGAAAATTAAATAAAATTGATAGATAACAAATGGTGCACACTTTCTTGGTATTAAATTATCACTGCGTAATCTGTAATATTTCGCTCACTTTTGTCTGTCTAATGTACATAGGGTATAAGTGTGTGTAGAAATATATATACATCCACACACATAGTATATGTACAGTTTCTGTAAAGAGGATTCACCTCCTTAGAAGTTGTCACATTTTATTTTTATACAATATTGAATCACAGTGGATTTAATTTTTTGACACTGATTAACAGAAAAAGACTCTTTACTGTCAAAGTGACAACGGATCTCTGCAAAGTAGTTTAAATTAATGTCAGAATTAAAACACAAAATAATTGATTGTATAAGCATCCACCCTCTTTAATGTGACACACATATGGGCCATGTCACGTCACATGACCTTTCCAATGGTTTACGGACATAGCCTTGATTTACATAATCTTAGCAAGTGGGAAGCAGTCAGTGGCGACATACCCAGCGACTCACTCCGACTAGACTGTGACTCGCTCTGTTCAAATGACACCAGTTTGATCTTGTCTTTAGTTGTAGGGGTGGGCTCTGTGTGCATGAAAGGTGACAGCCAATGAATGTTTATTCTGAAGTGCAATTCTTATAATGTAGTGATGATGAGTAAGGAACACGCAGGACTTCCAGGCTAAAGAACTCTTTCTTTCCCAAGGCCATTAGACTCCTAAATAACTGACTGGAGTTTAAAACCATGGTTCACCTCATTCTATCGACCTCACACAACTGTAACTGTATTTGACTTGTCCATCACACACCTAACTGCACATTACACTTCTATTCTGTTTTTATACTTTATGCTGCCTCTGTTACTTATTATCTATTTGCTACTTATTATTTATGTTTATCTTTATACGTTGGTTTTGTCATTTGGTGTGGACAGCAAAGAAAGAATTTCATTGTACCAGGAAACGTGTTTCCTTACTGTGCACATGACAATAAACTTTGAACTTGAACTTGAATGGGCGAATTCAGACCTCATCAACAGAAAATAAGCTTGTCTGTCTGATGTCTCGTACCACAACAGAATGAAAAAGCAAAAAAGGGGGCCTAGATTGCTGCTGAACTCGCTGTACCTCTTAACAGTTCACACAGCACTACTCCATCAAAGAGCACACTGTTGACTATCAGGAAAAGGGGCAAGCTCAGCTGTGCTAAAAGTCTCTGTAGTCACTAAATGTCCAGCGATTTTCAGTTGTCATCTGACTAGAAGACGTGTAATGTGATACTGAAATCATCTTTGGTGTATCCAGTTGGTTTTAGAAGTCACTAATTAGGGTAATAATCAAGCAGAAACAGTATGAGGTCTTGGGGCATTAGACAAACCCTGTATAATTAGAATCTCAAAAAATGATTAAAACAAACATAGTTAATAGCATTAAGAGACTTCTTTTCAAACGGCATCTGGTTTCGACTGCCAAAAGTAGCGTTTTTTCCGGCTATGAAGTTTTCTGCCAGGAAGAGGTGCATCCAGGCAGGCAGACTGTGGAAGTGACGCCAGTGGTGGAAAAGCAGTGGTGGAGCACCAACACCTGGAGTGACAGACAATTACAATCATCAGAGCTCTTAAACTGTCACACACACACGACATTAGTTAAATAGAGATCTCCTGTCCCAGTGTTCAATGTTGTATAACAATAAAATGTGAAAACTCACAAGAGGTGAATACTTTTTGGAGACACTGTACATAGAGTATATGTCTGAGTGTGTGCAAAACTAATATATACTGTATATAAATTCAGAGAGAGACCTTGTTTATTTGTCACAAGGGAAAGGGACACAATCCAAAAAAAAAAGAACTTCTGCACTGCAAAAAATGAAATCTAAGCAAATGAAAAGTATTTATAGCATGACATTAAATCTTGGTTTCCTTGTTGTAAGAATTACTGACTTATCAAAAACATTGTATTCATGATTTTTTAGTTTATTTTAAGGAAACGTGTCAAGTAAATTTTGCTTATCCCATTGGCAGATATTTTTGCTAAATAAAAGCAAAATAACTCCCATTTGTATTTTCTGTCTAGTTTATATGCATTTTTTGCAGTGTGAAAGCTATAAGACAGCACTGTTATAAGGTAGTGGTGTGCTCTTTGAGGCCCTCCATCAAATGTCAGCCTCCTTCTTGTATGTGCCATCCTTTTATCTTAAGGAATTTAGAAGAA
This sequence comes from Polypterus bichir lapradei, assembly GCA_026402145.1. Lineage (NCBI taxonomy): Eukaryota > Metazoa > Chordata > Cladistia > Polypteriformes > Polypteridae > Polypterus > Polypterus bichir. Next base: position 38,226,401 of record JANRMT010062822.1, read on the forward strand.
GCAGAGATGGGCAATCAATTCAGTTTATTATTTTTTGTATAGTACTCTTCACTGATTGCAGGTACAGAGTACACATAAGAACACAGAATTCTTTAAAATGGCAGTAGAACAAAAATGGGGTTTAACAATATCTGTCTATTAATTAATTGTTGAGCTAAGGTCACCCAGCTGTTCTTCTTCCAGACAAAGTAAATTGCGGGTGTAGTTACAGACTGTGGTGTTTTCCTTCCTTTAGTCCCGTGTCCTCACAGTGGACTTATACTGTATACACTTCATCCCTTAAAGTTTTTCCAATCATCAAACAGTACATGCTTTCAGTGTCTACTTTGATTTATAGTGAAATACCATAAATTTTATTATGAAAAAGTAAACTCTTCACTCCTAATTCTGTCTTGTTTTCATATGCATATCTAAACAGGTCTCCTTTAGTAAAGTCAAACATTTTTGCCATCATTGGTCTTAATTTACCAACAAATTACGCCTTAAGAATATGATGCCACAAGACCCAGTCTCTTATCCTCTTTGGCCGAATTTCAGAAACTGTAGCCCTTTGGGTCATTACATAGTGGCACCATCACAGAGGACACGGCAGCTGACTGAGCAGGTGCTTTCTTTTCACACTCCCTGTCTGGGATGTCAGAGTCCCAGCGTGAGCTGCTGTTGAAACAATACATACATTATCTAAGATGGTCATTTCTGGGTCATGATTTAGTTATTGATTTAATGGTGTTTAAATTAAATACATGTTCATACTGTTAAATAGGAATAGATTTTCTCTTCACTCTTTTCAAACCACCTGTCTGGAAGCCATGGTATGCAGAGATGTTTTTCACCAGAGGAGAGGAAGATTATACTATGTTGTGCTCAAAAACTGCTTATAATGGAAGCAATTTTTCAAAACTACTATGCTGTTTTTATTTGTTTGGCTTTGTACAAATATCTCTACAGCTGAATTGCTCAGCGTGCAAAAATGCTTAAAGTGCACTTTCCTGGTGCATTCAATTGCTTCTCTTATAATAAATCTTGGAAATTTATACTTTAGAAAATAAGCTTCCAACTGAAGATTGAAATGCTCCTTGTTTATAATGTATTCTGTTTGGTTTTATTGTTTACTTGTTTTTTTTTTTCCTCACTATTTAGGCTTTTATGACTCAGAATACAGCCAAGCAGAATGAGCACTGCCTCAAGAATTTTGATCTTTCAGAGTACAGGCAGGTCCTGAGTGATCTCTCCATTCAGATCTACCAGCAGCTTATCAGAGTAGCTGAAGGTACTCTCCAGCCCATGATCGGTAAGCTATTTTCTTATTTTATTCTTACAGCATACCACTCCTTACAATATATGTGATCTCTGATGTGATGGAATGACTCTTATTTTTTACATTAAGAGCTCAGAGGTCTGGTCGATTTCAAATGTATGCATTAGTCTGTCGTATGCAAACTGAACAGACATAGTGCTTTTATTTAAGCGAGAGATGCATTTTAAGTGAAGGTCAAGATTTATTCAGTAGCTCAACAGACATTGTTGTTTGAAGAACTCCTCTTCCACATTTTTGCTGCAGTTTAAAAGCCTGTATGTTTGAACACACTATTCTTTAGTCAATCTATAAGAGTTTTCATTCCTTGCTGTCCAGGGATAGCTCCTACATTGTATTTAATTCTGCTGAGAAATAAAAACTTTTAAGTTTTCGACTAAATGGCAAATCTCATATCCAAGTATGCCAATCGTAATTAAGGGGAAGTGCACTTAGAACTCGAGCCAGCAAACATTTCTTTACATAAAGAGTTATGAGAACCTGGAACAAACTACTGAGTCATGTAGTTGAAGCAGAAACCTTGACAACCTTAGAGAAGTATTTGGATGAGATATTGGAACAGCTAAGCTATTACCTAAACAAAAGAGTTTGAAGGACTGAATGGTCTCCTCTAGTTCGTCAAATTTCTTATGTAAGATGGGTGGATAGATTGTGTAATTCATTTCTGCACCTGCCTTTTCAATTGTAAGGTCATGAAGGAAGCATCAAACTCAAGGCAGGCACTACCACTTGGCACACTTGTACACACGCCTTCACTCACTCATACCAGGCTATTTTCGAGAGCCCAATCAATCTAACTGGTTGATCTTTCGTGTCTGGGATGAAACCAGGCCTGAGGAGAGGGAGGTGCAGCCAGTACATCACTCTGGGGCCTGTGAAGCTCAAGGGGGCCCATGAAGCACAACGCGTCCCATAATTTTTATTATAATTTGAACATTTATTTTTTTAATTCATTTAATTTTTATTGTGTTTTTTTAAATTTTGCAAGTCTGTTTAGTTTCAAAATTAAAAAGGCACGTGGGTCACAGGGTACTTAGCAGCGGTCAACAGTTTACAACGTAAGAGACTTTCATGAAGACCGCCCTGGAGAGAAGTCACATGGTCTACAAAGGTATTCCCCTCTCAGTGGGAAGTGACAAGGAGGAGGGGGTTCCAGGCGCAGTGAGAAAAAAAGTCATCAGCCGGCAAACAAGTACGTCACGTAGTCGCTGCGTTCTGAGACACCACGAATTCGGGAAAGTGGACTAAGTGAACCGTTGTGAACAGTCGAGAAACTAAATAAGTGCCGAAGGAGCATAATACAAAGAAACATCATGAAACCCGAAACGTGTCGTTATCTCAAGAAGGAGACATCCTTACAAACTAAGACAAAGAATGACGCAAGAACTTTCACGTACAAGATTGCGAAGCGTTGAGTGAGCGCGAAGCAACAGAAGGCCGTGACAATGATAAAATACTTTTGAGTGACATAATACGGTGCATTCACGTCATTTACTATTATAAATATATTACTTTATTATTACATTTATACCTATACATACTTATCTAAATGTATAAATGTAATCTACGATTGTTAGAAATAAATAATAATATGTATGTGTATAGAATTTTGTATAAGGGCCCACACACCTTCTTTGCACCTGGGCCTGTTTTTTTTCTCGGCAGCCCTGGATGAAACCAGGGTGCCTAACACATGGGAGAGCGTGTAAATTCCACTCAGACACTGAACAGGCTGGGAATCGAACCAAGGTCCCTGGAGCTATGAATGTGCCACTATAATCCCAAAATAATATTATTCCCATTTCCAAAAAAGTTGAGACAGTATGTAAAATGCAAAGGCGACTTCTTTGGGCTGAAGTTCATCTGAGATGGACTGATGCAAAGTGGAAATATGAGCTATGGTGTAACGAGTCCACCTTTCAGTTTGTTTTTGGAGAAAATGGACATTGTGTTCTCAAGACCAAAGGGGCTAAGAATCATCCTTTGTCACCAACACCAGGTTCAAAAGCCCAAATTCTGTATTGGTCTGGGGAGGTGTTTGTGCCTATGGCATAATAAACTTGCTTATTTGTGAAGGCACCTTTAAGGCTGAAGGGTACCTATGCATTTTGGAGCAACATGTAGACAGCGTCTTTTTCAGATATCTCCTCACTTATTTCAGCAAGACGGTGACAACCACATTCAGCGATTATTACAACAGTGTGGTTTCTCAGTTAAAGAATGCAGCGCTAGACTGGCCTGCCTACAGTCCTGACAAGTCTCCTCTTTAGAACATGTGGTACATTATGAAGAGTAAAATATGCCAACGGAGACCTAGGACTGTTGAACAGCTGAAGTCCTATATCAAACAACAATAGGAAAAAATCCCACTTACAGCATTAGAACAATTAGTGTCTTTGTTCCCAAATGGTTATTTAATGTTATTAAAAGGAAAGGTGATGTAATACATTGGTAAACACACTCCTGTCCCAACTGTTCTGAATCGTGTTAAAGAATCACATTAAGAATGAAACTGATTAGTTTAAACTTCACATATCTTGTCTTTGTACTGTGTTCAATTAAATCACTGCTTTCTGTTTTTGTTTGCATTTCACGTCCTGTCTCAACTTTTTTTGGGAGTGAGGTTGTGCAATTAATCATTTAGTATGAAACAAAGTTCTTTTGAAATGAAAGCCATTCAGTTAAACTTGAAAGCACATTATGTGGTTTTGTGTGTAATAGTTCTCTACTGTAATGACAAAGAGACAATCAAAAAATGAAAGTGAATGTAGAGGAAAACAATTAGTTTTGAACGTTGGCCATTTAAAAGATAATCAGTATAAGAGAAATTCTCAGCCAACTGTATTATCCAATTAATTCTGTGAAACAATGGTTTTTAAGTACTTCTGTCTCTTATATATATTTTAATACCTACACGTTTGATCAATGATCTGTAATCACTATCTTCTGTTTATAGTTTCTGCCATGCTGGAGAGTGAGAGCATTCAGAGTCTTTCTGGAGTGAAGCCCATGGGTTATAGAAAGCGTTCATCTAGCATGGTGGATGGTGACAACTGCTACTCTCTGGAGGCTGTCATCCGACAACTAAATGCCTTCTACAATACCATGTGTGACCATGGACTAGACCCTGAGATTATCCAGCAGGTCTTTAAGCAGCTTTTCTACTTAATCAATGCGGTTACCCTGAATAATCTTCTGCTTCGTAAAGACATGTGTTCCTGGAGCACAGGCATGCAGCTCAGGTGGGTGGTTTTGCCATGTTTGAAGACTATATTGACAGTACTTTGGCTGTTACTGTGTGTCTCATTTTTGTGTTATGTTAGTGTGTCTGTGTTCTAATAGTAGCAGGTTTGCACACTCATGTAGTGCTACATATAAGTGCTAATATAAATTTACTTTAAGTTGTATTTATAAAATTACTTAGTGGAATATAGGAAACTATGAAGTTTGTTTTCATTTGCCCTATTATTCAAGTACAATTTAATATAATTTCCGTGTAATTAACAGGTTTACCGACTACTCAAGAGTATGAGTAAAACATTTGTGGCCTACAGAAGGCACTCCTGCCACACAAACCCGACACAGACAGACGCAGAGGCACAATTACAGCACACACGCTTTTTATTTTTCTTTTGCCTCGTGGGAAGTATTTCTCTTAAGTACAGCACAGTTCAAAGCACAGCACAAAAGTCTTCTTGTTTGTTTCTTTCTCTTCCTCTTTCCTCCACTCCGCCAGACAGACTTCGTCTTCTTCCACCCGACTCTGGCTCTCGGTGTAGTGGCTGCTGGCTCCTTTTATAACGCACCCGGAAGTGCTTCAGGTGCTCATTGTTCCACTTCCGGTAGCACTTCTGGGTGTGGCTGTATCACTCTCCAACTCCCATGGAGCCCTGCGGGAGTCCGAGGCACCGCTGCCACCTAGCGCTCCAGGGGAGGTATTGCTCTGGATATGCTCCTTTCCCCAGTTCTTCCAGCCACACATTTCATTGATATTATCTGGTAATATGGATCTCTTAACACTTCAGTACTGACGACACAGAGAGTTACTTATTTCCATCTTAATTGTGCTTAAAGGACAATTAACCTTTGTAATTCACAGTTCCAAGCAAACCTTTGGACACCCCTGACCCAATTACATAATTTATTTATATTTGAAGTAAAAAAAACAGTAAACAGTAACTTCAATAGCAAACAAATACAGTTGCAATTAATGTTCGAGTTATAGAATTTCTTAGGTCGTTTTTCTGATGTACCAGTTATAGAGCTTGTTAGATCAGACGTGTGGTCTGGCTGAGCTCAATTAAGTGGTAATCTGTTAAAGAATTGTTAGAAGGGCACCCAAACATTTTCAAATACCACAGTTACTCTTTTATTTTTTTCTTACGTTTCATTAAATAAATTTTAACAATTTCCGAAAAATGTAATTGTTTTAGTTTGTTTGCTGACAGTGTTGTATTTACTATATTTTATAGTAATGCCAACATAGTTTAGCCAGAAGTGTCCAAGGTTTTGGATGTAACTGTATAAAATCCACAGTTACTGTAATGCAGTTTACCTCTATAAAATTAAGAACATTGACAGTTAGCACCCCTATAACATCTTTAGTATTCAATACAATAATTCAGAACTGCTGAGCAGGGAGGGACTATTCATACAATAAAACAGAACATTTTGTTTGCACTGTCTAAGTCTGAACTGATGCACAGCATATTTCCTGGTGGCGTTTCACAGGTATAACATTAGCCAGCTGGAAGAGTGGATACGAGGCAAAAACCTGCACCAGAGTGGAGCAGCCAGCACTTTGGAGCCCCTAATCCAGGCTGCACAGCTACTTCAGATCAAGAAGAAAACCACAGATGATGCTGAAGCCATCTGCTCTCTCTGCGCAGCACTGACCACACAGCAGGTAAGGGTTACTTAGCAGCCCCCAACATTCTTCATTTAATTTAGCTGTAATGCTGCATGCTCAGACTCTTTTGACCAGAAGCAGTCGAGAAGGGTGTATAATTTATTTTTATGAAATGAAAAAAGTAAGAGAAAGTCTAACCTTACATTGACTTCGAATTCTTACTCAATGCTGTACCTCACAGGTCTTTTTTGACCTGATTCTGAGATTCCATTTTAGATACCTTGGGTGTCACATTTTTCATCCCAAATCAATTTTATATGGATTGACAATCTAAACCTGTGGCACTGATGATCCCAAGGTTTACAACAATTTACATTTAGGATGTTTTTTTATGGGTTGTGAACAAACAAAGTACCATAAATAGAGAGCAAAATCCACTAAAGCATATGGTGGCTCAAAATTGACCCAACGGACATGACAGTGTACAATAAAAACTTTATTTTTTGTATTGTTAAGGCACTTTAATAAATGCCTTCACACGTATGTGCTTGAAAGATCACACCTGGTATGTTTTTTATGGGACATAAACAAACACCATACCCTAAGTGCCGTGGAAATGCCACTAAAGTCAATGATGGGTCAAAAATGCCCCAAAAGATGTGGCAAGGAAAATGTTTTTAGATCTTGTGCAGATTATGTGATGTTTACATTTTTCCTTTTCACTGTTCATTAATTGGGGGAAATGTACTGAAAGTCACAAAGGTTTAACCTGAGCAGATGAGGTTCTTTTACTGATTTCAAACAAAAAACTATGTTATGAAGGTATGGTAACGATTAACTAAGTAGATGTTGCTTAACCTTCCCATAGCCCTCTTTATAATGAGTTATTGTGACTGTCTGGATCAGACTATTTTTAAAAAGTATAACTGGATATGCAAGCAAGATATTTGTCTCTAAGCTTGCCATCATAAAGGAATACACCACTCAAAAAAGTTTTTATTTTTATTTTTTTCATTATTTACTCCATGTAGCTTGTAGTGATAGCTGAGAAAAAAATGTAATCTCATCTTTTCATACAGAATGGAGATAAAAAAAACTGTTTGATATAATAAAGGTTCATGGTGACCAACGATGGACAACAGCAAACGATATTAAAAAGTCCATGAAAAAAATCTCAAACTACTCGTATTGTACAATCCACATGTCATGTTGTCCAGTCGTATGTTCACAATGTCCCACGTTTATATATTTTCAGTATATTGTTAAATAAACCACCTCCATGAAATGCTCTTTTGAATTGTAAACCCACCTCCCACAATTACATTTCACATTACCAATAAGTAAATGGTAAAAAAAAAAAATATATGTTTTATAGGTATTTATACAGTGGCTTACCTGGACAAACCCTCTCCGAGATTAATTCAAGGTGCTTCAACAGCAGGGAAAATAAGTATTGAACGTGTCAATGCTTTTCTCAGTAAATATATTTCTAATGATGCTATTGACATGACATTTTCACCAGATGTTGGTAACAACCCAAGTAATCCACAGGTATAAAGAAGACAAAACAAATCAGTCCATAAATGAAGTTATGTGTAATAAAGTGGAATGACACAGGGAATAAGTATTAAGCACATGAAGAAAAGGTGGTGCAAAAAGGCCTGGAAAGCCAAGAAACAGCTGAAATCTGACAGGATTTAGAAAGCAATCCTGCCCCCTATCAGTGAAAATGAATATCAGCTGGTTTAGTCCTAATTGATGGCCTATAAAAAGGGCTCTCATTACCAAGATGTCATACGAGAAGCATCTCATGATGGGTAAAAGCAAAGCGCTCTCACGGCCTTTGAAACCTTACTGTTGCAATCATACTGATGGCATTGGTCACAGACGAATTTCTAAACTTCTGAAAGTTCCAGTAAGCACCGTTGGGGAAAGAACATCATTTCACCATAAACCTTGAGTTTGTTATTCACAAGATGCATCTGCTTTTTATAATAAATACACATTTTTGGGTGATGTAGTGATTGTAATGAAAAATCTCTGTAGGCACTGTAGAAATAAAGTTTTTTCTGTGTTTTTTAAACTTCCATCAAGTTGCATAGTAGTTCCCCAGCACTCAATAGGTAAATTTGGGTGCTACAGCTGACAAGTTTTTAAAACTAATAACTGGTTGAAACTTCCTGTGTAAATGCATTTTGTAAGCAAATGTTATTATTTTTCCACCTTAACATTCTACTTTGTTTTGACACTAGATTGTAAAAATACTGAATCTGTATACTCCCTTGAACGAATTTGAAGAAAGAGTAACTGTGTCATTCATCAGAACTATTCAGGTAAGTTTCTTTTAACATACCCATCTATATATTTTGCAGTGTTCTGTTATCATATAATTATTCTAGTTTTTTTCTAATCATGCTCCCTCCATTTCTTTCTATTTTCTCAATCTGCACTGTAACACATTCTGAATCTTTCCCTGCAAGAGTAAGTTTAAACCTGATGGTGTGGCTTTTGGCTTTTAGGAGCAAACTCCTATGTAGTCTCCACACTGAAGCCAACCCCAACGATAATTAATGTATGATCAACCGCAGGGCTGTTGCTTTTACTTCTCACTGCCAGTTATTAGATTTTCCCACATCCTAGTGTTGAATTCTGTTAATTAAATATCCATCCATCCATTATCCAACCCGCCATATCCTAACTACAGGGTCATGGGGATCTGCTAGAGCCAAACCCAGCCAGCACAGGGTGCAAGGCAGGAAACAAACCCCAGGCAAGATGCTGGGTATATTGGGAGAAGGATGCTAAGGATAGAGCTGCCAGGGAAGAGGAAAAGAGGAAGGCCTAAGAGAAGGTTTATAGATGTTTTGAGAGATGGCATGCAGGTGATGGGTGTGACAGAACAAGATGCAGAGGACAGGAAGATATGGAACAAGATGATCCACTGTGGTGACCCCTAATGGGAGCAGCTGAAAGGAGAAGAAGAAGATTGTTTACTTAATTATTTATTTTCTTTGAGTGCCACAGTACTGAGTGCTGCTCCAATAACCCTGTTTCCTACCCTCTAATCTCCATGGAGTTCAGCTGTTCTTCCCTTGTCTGTGTGATTTACTCCCACTTCCTAAGCACACAAAAGTTAAGTAACAGGTGTCTCTAGATCGGCCCTGGATGAGCATGTGTGTGTGTGTGTGTGACCGTGACTTGCAGTGAACTGTCACTCCTTCTAGACTTGATTCCTGTCTTGTACCTGATGTCACTGAAATATAGTGGCAAGAAAAAGTATGTGGATGCTTTGGAAATAACCACGTTTGTGCATAAAGAGAAGTCGAGCAAAATGACACCTTTTATTGGCTAATTGAATAGGTTACAATATGCAAGCTTTCAATGCAACCCGAAGAAGGGACCAAAGCTGCCTCAAAAGCTTGCATATTGTAATCTGTTCATTTAGCCAATAAAAGGTGTCACTTTGCTTGACCTCTCTTTGCATCCATTATGGCTAACACGGTACAACACCCTACTGCTTCACACAGTTGTGTATAAATTTACCTATAAATATGGTCTGAGAGTCATCTAAGTTACAATAATGAACAAGCACAATCTTTTTTAACTAATAATGCACATATTATTGTATTGTTCTTGATAACTTCATCATTGACAAATTCATAGGTATACGATGGAAAAGGTTTGTGAACCCCTAGGCTGATGACTTAAACCAAAGCTAACTGGAGTCAGGAATTAGCAAACCTGGATCCTGTCAATGAAATAAGATTGCAGGTGTGGTTTTGAGCTACTCTGACCAATATTTTGACCGTTTTCAGTTGGATATTCACAAGATTCATCTGCTGATATGAAGTGGGCCTTGCAAAAAAAAAAGATCTCAGAAGGTCGATGATCAAGAATTGTGGATTTTCTAAAGTTGGAAAGTATTACAAAGTAATTTCAAAGAGTTTTGATATTTATTAGTCCACAGTTAATCAAAATGTGCATAAATGGAGGTGATTTAGTACTATGGCTGCTCTCCCTAAGAAATGGGCGCCCAGCCAAGATGACTTGAAAAGCACAACTAAGAATGCTCAATGAAGTACAAAAGAACACTAGAGCAACAGCTAAAGGCTTGACAGAATCATTAACACAAGTTAACATCTCTGTTCACGAGATTGCCTTACACAAATCATTGAACGGACGTGGTCTCCATTACGTGACACTAAGGAGGAACCCTCTGCTCTCCAAGAACAACATCACTTCATGCCTGAAGTTTGCCAAAGACCAACTTGGCACTCCACAACGCTACTGGGGAAAATGCTGTGCAGGCTGATGAAAATATGGTTCAATGTTTTTCATAAGGAATACATTGCAGTATGTATGGTGTTAAAAAAGGGCAACACGTAACATGATAACCTCACCCCAGTGATGAAGTATAGTGGAGGAAGCATCATGATTTGGGACTGCTTTGCTGTCTCGGGGGCCTGGAAAACTTGCCTTCATCGAGGGGAAAATAAATTATTAAGTTTAATAAGATATCCTATGGGATAATGTTAGGGTGGCTGTCCACCAGCTAAGCTCAGTAGAAGGACGATGACCCAAAATATTGAAGTAATTCTGCTACAGAATGGCTTTAAAAAAGGCTTTCGTAAGTTTCTTGGTCAAACTGTAAAAACCCTAACCCTAATCCAACAAAGTGGCTGTGGAATGACCTCAAGAGAGCCTTTCACTCCAGAAACCCTAAGAACATGACTGAGCTGAAGCAGTTCTGAAAGGAAGAACAGCCCAGAATTCCTTGTGAACGTTGTGCAGGTCTGATCCATAGCTACTGGAAGAGCTTGTTAGTTATTGCTAGCAAAGAAGGTTCAACCATTTATGAAATCCAAGGGTTTATTTTCTTCTTCCACAGCACACTGTGAATGTTTGAAGGTTGTGTTCAAGTAAGACTATATTTGTTTGTGTCATAGTAGCATAAGCATTTTGTGATTGTCTGTATTTCTGACTTAGATGATGATCAGATTGAATTTTATGACCAGTTAATCCAGAAATCCAGGTACTGTAATTCCAAAGGATGCTTTTTCTTTCCACCCTAGGCTCGGTCCCCTTACAACACTGAATTAGAATAAAAAAGTTTCTAAAATAAATGATTGCCATCATTATTATCATCATCATTCAATGTAATTTTTTTTTTTCCTTCCCCAGGCTCAACTTCAGGATCGACAAGACACCCTACAACTGCTGCTGGATTTCAAACACACCTTCCCAGTCCTGTTCCCGTACACACCTTCAGCCCTCAGCCTGGACTCCCTGCACATACCTGCCAGTCTTAACCTGACCTTCCTCACCAGAGTTTAGAATGGCGCCATGCACAGCTGTCGCAGTCGAAGGGGCCTTCGTGTGAGGTAGCCCGCCTTGGACGATCTAGGAATTTATTTACAAGGCAACTTGAAGTCCCAGAAATGTACTGAACCTTTTTTTATCAAACATTGGTGGCACTTTACGACAATAATTACTGTTCTGAATAGCACTGTGATACGTTCCTCATCACTGCAGCTAAAAGTCAACAAGGATCAGCAGTTTGCATTTATACAAAACAAATGCATTCGAATGACTGGCGTGGGATTTCTAAGGAACCTATTTGCACTGTGTTGAACACACTGCTTGATTGTTGTTATTTCAATGGAAAAAGTCTGGTTTTCTTTTCCATATGTTAACTTCACGTATTTATTTTCTAACAAAATCGAAGATTGACAGTACATCAGCTTTTGTGTAAATTTAAATATATAGATATTCACCACTTTCTAAATAGCCTGCTTCACCCATCCTCTCAGCATATTTTCCTTTAATAATTATCAGCACCCGAGTGATGGTCATAGAAAGAATTAAAGCCTGACCTTTATTGAGTCTCTTTTTTTTTATCCTTTTACCCCAAATTCTTAGCAGCAGTCAGAGACTATTGACTACACCAAATAGAGCCTCATCTTTCTTTATCAGTTTTACTTCCCATTCTATAACCGTTTATGATAATGAACATCATTAAAAAATCCTGGGAGGTCCAGGCTGATATGACATTTTAGAGCACTGTCATCAAGACAAAAGAGCAGTTGAAACTTCTCACTATTGCACACTATTTTTTGATTCTGTGAGTAGCACCAGTATATGTTTGCCCTGTTTGGTTTATGGCTCTCTCCAGCCCTCTTTTTAATGATTTTATTACACTATAGAAAATGTTCTTGGTCAAGAGAACTCCTGACATTCATCTCGTAATCCATGTGCATACAAACCACACAGAATATCACCGCCGCACTCAATGCAGAGTAGGTGAGATGATGCCATCTAGTGGATGCCAGTTAAACCTGACATTGCACATGCAGTCTGGTCTTTATTAAGACTTGGGTTTCGGAAGCCACATCTGATCATAGCATATCTTCATTTGGGGAAAGAAAATATTCCTCCCTTCTTAACATTCACACAGCTGCACTTTGTGCAGTAAAGTCATTCAGTAAATACGTCACCTTAATGTCACGCCGACGGATGTGGCCACTTTGGTAAAGCAGTGTGTTCAAATAATCACTGAGGATGGCAAATTCAATCAGTGTAATAGAAAACAATAAAAGAAAAAAGAAAGCTTGAGTACGTTTTTATATCACATAGTAGAAATGAGTCAATTTAGTTATGTTTCACTTACGGTAATAATGCTTATACCAAGTCTTGATTTTCTCATTTGTGTTTTTTTATGCGAAGGTTTGTATTGTAGCATTGTTTTCTTGGCTACTCTGTTCAGAAGGCGTGTGAATGTTATTATATGCGTTAGAAGGATGGATGAATGTGTGAAGTGTCTCAAAGCCTCACCTTGAGTGCCCTGCGCGGGTGACGCCCTCTAATATAAAACTAATACACGTCACTTTCTTCATGCGCGAATCATGTTGTATTTACGCAGAGTGTGTGCTGGAGAGATTTGTCTGAAACTTCCAGTGGGACGGTGGAGGGAGTTCCATTCCACCACAGGAAGGAGACCCACGCACAAACCACTTGCTGAATAGTCCACAAGAAAGGAACCGTTTGCCCAGATTTGTAAACAGAAGGCCCTACCTCAGTTTTAAATAATAGACAGGTGCTTTGTTTTATTTTATGAGATTTGGTGCAAGTGTAATATTTTATCCCTGGTGATCCCAGTTGGTTGGTATATTGATGATTTGGCACTCATGATAGACCATATGACTTAAACCTAAATGAGCAGTTATTCCTAAAATAGCGTTGCCATGTGCACACCAATCCAGAGATCTGAACAAAATCTTACCCATTAAAACACAACATGCTAGGAAGCTGTAGCGTCAGCCATTCAGCTGGTGACGTGCAGGTTAACGATTCTGTCGTCCATTTTTAGCATGCCACGTGTTAGTTAGATCTGACTCTTCCTTACAGAGTGTGATGATAAAACAAATGAAGCGATTTCCTCACCCAATATTTGCTGTCCCAAGCCTTACTGAGCCAGGCAGGTGGGAGCTTCTGTGCCGGAGCTCGCGGCTTTGAAGACACTGACATTCCTTTCTCTTGTTCTCGAATTTAGCTGCGTGTGTAAATCCTAGAAACACATTCAGATCTCAAGGGCAGCGTGCTGGATTTTTATATTTGTACTGTGATCTGAACAGTAAACTGACCAATGTAAAAGACAAAAAAAAAAGGTTGCAAAGGTTTTATACTTTTTTTTTAATATGAAGTTCTTACACAAGCAGCTACTGACGTGATTGAAACACGGTGCCCACTTACTTCTTAATGCACGGCCAGCTAGCACAAGTTAGGAAATGGTTTTTTTTTTTTTTGTCATGTATTTGTTCATTTGTATTTATTTTGAAATATAAATAATAGATATATATTTTATTTTATGCCAATTACTCGAACAGCTCCATCTGGACTCCTCACCGGCCGGGCGTCTCGATGCTGTGTGAGCTGCTGGACGTGACGTGACGTGAGCAGGGGGTGCCAACAGCCCAATGTGGTCTTCTCAACCACCAATACTTCCTTGGCTTTAGTAACTAATACATGTTTATATGTAATTTTTTTTGTATGTAAATTATACTTCAGGCCAAGGTTAAAGGGGAAATTCACTTAAAAGTACACCTTTCTTTGTTTATTTTTTTATTCGGTAATTTCTAATTTGTGTACTTATAGAGTCTGCTTTCCTGATTACTGTCAAGGCCTGGGTAAAATAAGGGTGTATACAGTACACCTTCTCTGTGTGTGTATATGAAATGTACTTAATATAAAAATGAATACTTATACATACAAATAGAAAAAAAAAGTTTTTTCCCTTTTTGAACAATGTGTAATAAAATAGTCACAGAACAAAGTTATTATATGAATTAAAATAATTTTCATTAAAGTGTTGCATATTTGATTACTTTAAAATCACAAAAGGATTTTTGTACAGTACAGGCCAAAAGTTTGGACACACCTCCTCATTCAATGTGTTTTCTTTATTTTCATGACTGAAGGCATCAAAACTATGAATGAACACATGTGGAGTTATGTACTTAACAAAAAAAGGTGAAATAACTGAAAACATGCTTTATATTCTAGTTTCTTCAAAATAGCCACCCTTTGCTCTGATTACTGCTTTGCACACTCTTGGCATTCTCTCGATGAGCTTCAACAGGTAGTCACCTGAAATGGTTTTCACTTCACAGGTGTGCCTTATCAGGGTTATTTAGTGGAATTTTTTGCTTTATCAATGGGGTTGGGACCAGCAGTTGTGTTCTGCAGAAGTCAGGTTAGTTGGACGATCATTTATTTTTCAACAGGACAATGACCCCAAACACACCTCCAGGCTGTGTAAGGGCTATTTGACCAAGAACGAGAGTGATGGAGTGCTGTAAATCAGGGGTGTCAAACCCCGGTCCTGGAGGGCCGCAATGGGTGCAGGTTTTCATTCTAACCATCTCCTTAGTTAGTGATCAGCAGTTTTTGCTGCTAATTAACTTCTGTTGCCTTTGTTTTAATTGACATGACTCAGACCCCTTAGTTGTTTCTTTTTCCTTAATTAGCAGCCAAACAATAATGAGACACAAAACAAGCCACCACGTGACCAGCTAACCTGTGCCCATCACACAATAGCTGAAAATAAAGAAAGGTGAAAGTCTCAGTTAAACAGAAAATCAACAGTTTTGGAAATGTCTGCTGTGGCAGAATGAAAGCAGCAACAAGCTATGGAATTAAATGACAAGTTTAATTAACAGCAAGAATCAGCATCTCATTAAGAAACTGGTTGGAGTGAAATTGGTTGGAGTTTGGATCCCCAGTTTAATTGGTCATCTGTTGGCTCGTTTCATGTCTCACACCTGTTTGGCTGTCATTTAATGAAGAAAAAAATCAATTCAGGGGACTGAAGCCTTAAAAACAGGGCTAAAGAAAAAGAAGTTAATTAGCAGTGAAAACGGGTCATTTATTACGAAAAGGGTTAGAATGAAAACCTGTTGACGCTGCGGCCCTCCAGGGCTGGAGTTCGACACCCCTGCTGTAAATGGTCATGAAAATAAAGAAAACACATTGAACGACGAGGTGTGTCCAAACTTTTGGCCTGTACTGTATATCATCTGTATGTATATAGAATGCTGAGGGATGTGTCCTTCTGTCACGTGATTACTCACAAACCACTGGAGCTTGGACCTTCATCTTAATTGAAAGCTTATGACGCGATACACACTGGTGAAGACACAAAATGTGGCTCCCCGTAAGTTGTCAGGGTTTGCGTCTTTCTTATGGCCAACAGCACGGGTGAAATGATCAAGAAGGTGACATTGCAGAAAGAAAAAGAAGAGCAGAAACATCTGCTGAGCATGAAGCAAATTGCGGAAGTTGATTACACCGTAGGAAGAAGAAGAAGAAGAAGAAGAATGTCAACACTGGCATCTGCTATCTTAATCGAAAGTTTGACATGATGTAAGCTCTTAAATGAAAAAAATGTAGCTAGTGACACAAAGGTATTGGCGTGCGCGCCTTTCAGACGAGTGGCAAGTTGCATAGGTAAACTGATCGAGTAAGTGACATGACAGAAACAAAAAGAAAAGAGTCAACATCTGCTGAGCTTGAAGTAATTAGTTGCAGCCTATATTATGTGATAAGGACAAGGAGAAGAGGGACAGCTTCAGCATCCGCTGCGTGTTGAGCACATGTGGCATGGCACCCTGCTGGTGCTCACAAACTATAGGGGCTGCAGCCTTCACTTTGGGAGGTCCAGAGGTCCGTATGTTTTCTGATTTAATAATAATAATTATATGGAGAATTCATACAATGTATTAGACCTCACTCTGCTAGAGCTCTGCTGGTATCCTCCAGGACGTGCAACTCATCCCCCCGACATCTCTTAGATCTCCAGGCCTGGTCACTGCAGGTTTTCATTCAAACTCTTTTCCTAATCAGTGTCCAGTTTTCACTGCTAATTAACTTCTTTTCCCTTCATTTTAATAGCCCCGTTTTTAAGGATTCAGCCCTCTGAACTGATTCTTTTCTTCATTAAATGACAGCCAAACAGAAATGAGACGTGAAACGAGCCAACAGATGACCAGCTAAATTGGGGCTTCAAACTCCAGCCAGTTTCTTACCGAGAAGCCGATTCTTGCTGTTAATTAAACTCATTATTTAATTCCATGGCTTGTTGCTGCTGTCATTCTGCCACAACAGACATTTCCAAAACTGTTGGTTTTCTGTTTTTTGTAAGACCACCGTCAAGATGTTTAGGTGACCTGAGAGATCAGCCTTACTGAGACCTTCACCTTCCTTTATTTTCAGATATTATGTGATGGGCACAGGTGAGCTGGTCATGTGGCGGCTTGTTTTGTGTCTCAGTGTTGTTTGGCTGCTAACTAAGGAAAAAGAAACAACTAAGAGGCCTGAGTGAACTTAATTAAAACTAAGGCAAATGAAGTCAATGAGCAGCAAATGAATTAAAAAGATGGCTAGAATAAAAATCTGTTCCATGACCGGAGTCCGACACCCCTGTCTTAGATGTGTCATTTGCTTTGAACAGGTGTAGGCATTGAAAAAAGCACACTGATTTACAAAGTTGTTAAGCAATTCCATACATTTCTTTTATTTATTCAATTTGTAAACGGATGGCATTAAAGGAATACCATCCATCCATTATCCAACCCGCTATATCCTAACTACACGGTCTTGGGGGGTCTGCTGGAGCCAATCCCAGCCAGCACAGGGCGCAAGGCAGGAAACAAACCCCAGGCAGGGCGCCAGCCCACTGCAGTTAAAGGAATACTCCTCCTAAAAATTATATCTTTTTATATGTTACTTACCCCTTGTAGCATTTAGTGATGGCTAAAAAAAAAATGAATCTCTTATTTTCAGGTATAGAGGAGATAACAATGTTTCTGACAGGATAGGCGTCTATGGTGACCAATGAAGGACAACTGTAAACCGGATCAAAAGGCCCATAAAAACAATATCACACTAGTCATGTTGCATACATGTCAACTCGTCAAGTTATACACTAACAACGTCTCAAACATGTATTTCTACTAAAATATTCTCAAATGAACCACTTTCAGAAATTGAAATTGTAAACAAAAATGGAACACAATCCGATGTGCCCAAGTATTTGAATTGTAGACCCGCCTCCCTGCCTCATTCATTGGTCAGGTGTCCAGCTAAGTAGCAGCTTATTCATTGGCTAACGTTACTCTTCACCTGATATCAACAGAAAGCAGGCACTGAGAGAAAAGTAAAACTAAAGATTACAAGTTCAGTAAGAAAAGTGAGTGAGAACCTTATGAGGATGAGAATATACTGCAGACTGCAGACTTGAGCACATCCAAGCTGCTTCAACAAGCAGAAGCTCAATTGACCCGTGCAGCTTCACAAACTGACACTAAGCAATCCCGAGGTCCTCCAGACGTGGCTCACCACCGCAGTAAATATAAACTTAATGATCTTCATTTCAAATGCTTGTTGGAGTCTATTAGGGTTCTGGTTTCTGTTTTAACCCTTGGATTTCTGTGATTAAATTTCATTTTACAGTTTTTGAAGCTCCTGATGATAATAATGTTATTAAGTTATGTAATATTTTGAACTGTTTAATCCTCCACTTTGTTGTTATGTGTAAAATATATATATATATTTATTTATATAACTACAGTATATGTGACAGACAGGAAATGATGTAATAGATGGGTGTAGTCTTGGAAATGGAAGTGACATAATGAGGAGGTGGAATCTGGAGCCACAGAAGAGGAATTGGTAAGTGAAGACTTCTGAGGTCCGGAGGAGGACATAAGATGCTGGTTTTTCTGTAGGTCTACCAAGAGGTAGAGGGCAGCGCTAACCCCTGGTCTGGCGGGGAAATACAAGTATTCAAACCTGTAAACAGTCTCCCATGCGCATGTGTGTGACGCATGATTGCTGCTGTGTCCTGAGGTCACCACCTGCTCTTCAGAACAGGTCATCCACGTGAAGTTAAGCATGTTTGGGCTCAGCCAGTATTTGGATGGTAACCAACCAGGAAAAGCTTGGTTTGCTGCTGGAAGAGGCGTTGGTGAGGCCAGCAGGGGGCGCATACCCTGTAGGCTAAGTGTGGATCCCAATGCCCCAGTGCAGTGATGAGGACACTGTGCTGTAAAAATGGTGTTGTCCTTTGGATGAGATGTAAAACCGAGGTCCTGAATCTCTGTGGTCATAAAAGATCCGTGGGCATCCTTCGTAAAGGGCAGGGTGTATTCTGATGTCCTTGCTAAACTGCCCACCACAGACTAGTCATTCTGACCCCCTAATCATCCCCTGCCTCTGATTGGCTATATCTCTCTCACCTCTTCACCACCTAAGAGCCAATGTGTAGTGAGCGTACTTGCATAAGAATGGCTGCCGTGACATCATCCAGGTGGATACTGCATATTAGCGTTGTTTGAAAGAGGCTGCCCACTCCCTACCTAAAGCACTTTAAGTAGTGAGAAAAGCAATATATAAATGTAAAGAATTATTATTAACGATGAGATTGGATAAAAGGTCAAGTAGGAACTTACTTCCTTATGCAAGTTGCACATAAAAAAATCTTCAGATCACCGTTTCTAAAAGTCTTTTTTTTTTTCTTCCTGGTTTTGTCTTTTTTATGTCCTGTATTTTTGATTTGTGTCTCTAATCTTTGGCTTTGATGCTCATGTCTTTAATCTCTTGATTTGGCCCCGTTTCTCAGATCTACTCAGTTTGCTCACATAACAGCATCAGAGTCCATGTTCACTTATCAGGCTCTTTTCCAGAGGTGGGTTATTTAAATATTTTAGTATTTTGTATTATGAGCAGGAGAAAAATCTCATGTGCTTGGATAACTATTTGAGTATTAAGCGAACTGAGAGGCGAGAGTAACTGTGGTGAAAACCAGTAAGAATTGTTACGGACAGGACAAAACATGCTAGTACTGCCAAGTTCAGTCAAAATGGCCATCGAGGTAACCAGGGCTCTGCAAAACTAGTTTCCAAAAACTAGACAGATGGCCCCAACCAGGCAAATACATTCTCAAACCAAAAGAATTCTCTAATATAGTTTTAATTTTTTATTTTATAATTTTTATATTTATTTTTCTTTATTCAAAAGCTTGGACACCACATATAGTGTGTTGCATGATGATAGCCTAAACTATGGCCACTTAACTGGGCAGAGGGTGTTGTGTGTAACAACAATGTGCTGGCACCCATCAGAAAATAATCCAAAATGTCAGTAAACCCAAGTAAATTAGTGCTATGAAGATGTCACAAAAATAATCCAAAACGGCAAAAGACAATTCCAGACACAAAAGGTAAAGGCAGAATAATATACAGTGGTACCTTGAGATACGAGTGCCCCAACGTACGAGTTTTGTGAGATACGAGCCGTCACTATGTCGATTTTTTTGTCTTGAGTTACGAGCCAAAATTCGAAATACGAGCCATCTATTTCATGACACTTGCCTAACACCTGAAAAAGTTACAACTGATCGTGCAGCGGCACTATTTAATGACATTTGCCTAACTCATTTCAGAAACTTTCTAAAGTACAGGACTAAACAAAGCTCCATGGACAGGTTTCTATTGAAACGCCCTGCGAATGAAAGTGACGAAAGCGTGGCAAAAAAGAAAAAAACTAGTGAAGAAGAAAATTAAGTTAAGCAAAAGTGAAGTGAAAGAAAAAAACATTACAGTACGCTAATCGGCTTCGCCAATATCTGTTTATTTCTTTAGATTCTCTTTCATGTATTAGGTTTTATTTTGTTTATAATGAACAATATTTGTTCATTATAAATTCATTTTTCTTATGCTGAAAACATTTAACAAGAAATTGGGGTGGTTTTTTGGGGGCTGGCACGAATTAATCTCATTTCAGTTAATTTCAATTGGGAAAACTGATTTGAGATATGAGCATTTTGACTTGCGAGCTCGGTCACGGAACGAATTAAACTCGTATCTCAAGGTACCACTTTAAAAGGTTTCAAATTCAATTCACAATAATAGGCACAATATTATTGGAAGGAAAGAAAACATGTTATTCCGGGAATGCTTCAACCATATAACATTTTATGGAAAACTAAATGTGGCTGTTCTTTGAGCAGCATTTGATCAAGCATTTGACAAGTGGGGTCTCCATCTTAGGCGGGAGGTACTAAATTTGAAATTTTTTTGTCATGGATGGAGTGGCATCCCAACAAAAACAGACCCCATTCCCTTACCTGACTAGGTGGTGTGATTTTTCCCTTTTCTGGCCAGAAGATGGGTATGGAGGGGCACGGTGGCAGCAGGTACAAATAGGATTGTCATCTCAGTATAGTGGATGGGCGACCTGGATGGGAAAGCATCCTGACTGAGATGGTAAGCAGTCTCTCTCCCGGGCATGATGCCAGAAGAAATGGGGGCAGCAGTATAATGTCTCCCATGCTCAGGTTGCCCCCCACGTACACTGGGTGGCTGTACACCTTGTGGCAAACCCCTGTTTGAATATCCGCACAGCAGCATGGGAAGTGTGGTTGCTTAGAGCTGCCTTTTTTGGTTTTCCTGGGTGTTGCCAAGGGGGTATCTGTCGGGTGGTGAATCCCCTGTTCTTGGGGTGGTTCCACCTGAGATGGAAGTGCTTCCTGGAGACAATGATTTTGTTATATCTTAGGCAGGGTTACTCCCTTGGCTGGGGTTCTAATGTTTGTTTTATGTCATTGCTGGACATTTTTGCTTTATTTGTATGTTACTATTTCTTTGATGATTTGCAGTATTCTTTATTTTTTATGTGTCTACATCTAATCCTGTGTTATGTTCCATGTGTTTTGTAGGTGTTTCCCCCAAAAGGCAGGGCCCCCTAACAAGCATTGCTATGAACTGCCCATCACCCTATAAATCCAGAGGGCTTTTCAAAGTTCCTGGCAGTTCATTTCGAATGTGCTTTGGAGTAGCGAGTTCTTCTGCGCCTTGTAAATTCTATGTGCTTTGTTATTTTCTCGATGTTTTTCAACGTTCTGCTTACTATTGGAATCTGAGACTTGTTTGATTTGGATTGCCTTCTTTTTATCTGCAATTCCATTTTGTCTTTGTGCTCTATGGTGCTTCATTATTATTTGAGTACATTTTTGTTAAGAATAAATGCTATTTTATAAGGATTCTAGGCCCTTTTTGTGTCTAGTTGGGGTTTTTGATTAAATTTCCCCCTCTAGTGGCCATTTTTGTAAGTGCTTTTGTAACTTACATACATTAGAACTCCTAGTTTACGACAGGTTTGGGCACGAGAAGTACTTCTAAGTCAGGTTTTAAAGGCAGCTCCCCAATTTGCCTGATGATTGGGAGTCATGCATGGAGGAAAGATGAAGCTTGCTAGGGAGAGAGTGAAGGAAAAGGAAACAGTCTGTGACAAAGCTATTATCTGTTTAACTTCTTTAGTGTTAGACCCGAGCATCACTCGGGCTGTAAAAATAGTGATAAAAAAATGTTAGTCTCGACCAATGGTACAGACGAGGTCTCGCCAACAGCATTAGTGCCGAGCGTTACTTGGGTACCAGTATAGATGTGTTTTGCATAAGCGTCAGGCCTGAGCATTACCGGGGCAATGGTGTAGGCACATCTTCTCCTGGCCTCATAATGGCATCTTGTAAGAAACGCCTCTCATCAGCAGTGATAACGAAGTGAATCTGTCTTCAGGCAGTGAAATTGAAATGGTCAGCAAAAATTAAAGTGATTCTGGAGAGTTTGAAAGTGACACTCGCACATGTGCAGTGTGCTGTCCATATTATTATTATTATTTGTATCATTATTATACTTTCTACACTTCTGACTTTGTACTTTTAGTGTTTTGCACATTTTAAAGTAGAAAGATGAGATTTCATAAAAATATTATCTTTCAAGCCAAAAAAATGCAATTTTTTTTTTGGAGAAAAAAATGAAATGCTAAGGAGGCTAATAAAATGGCTCATTTGAACCCTGGACTATTACCTGTGTAGTTGTGTCAAAGGGTTGGGACCCCTAGGGTCCACAGTGTGGTCCTCTCACTTTGTGGAAAAGATCCAACCAGGGACCATCTCTACCTAGAAAAGTATCTTGACTTCAGTTTTAAAAAAACATATTGTCCTAGTCTGAAAATTACAGTTATGTGGAGAAACATTGTTTTAATGGTTTGCCAGCCTCGTATCGTTCAGCCAAAGCCTCACAGCTCAGTGGTTGGTGTCGCTACCACATTGTTCCAGAGTGCTGTACTCAAATACACCAGCCAGTATTTCTGGCCAGTTTTAATTCCCTTTTGTTAACTTCAAAAATGAATGGCAAAGACAACATAATTGCATGATCACAGGCTCCATCTCCGTTTTGCTTGGGAAATCAGTTTTCTTGCAATGGCTACAAATGTTTTCTTTACTCATTAACTGGTATCTGTCCAAACCCCAAGCACATTATGTAGATAAGTTCAAAAATATGGCTTACTATTCACAAGACCCACAATGGCAGGTCTACATAACTGGGAATGCCTCACTTCTTGTCATTTCCACAGCACCTGACAAATCAACGACCATCCACTTGCAGTGGTTCAGGCTTTCATGTGTCTTGCTGGAGTGGACCTCAGCCTTCAGAAATGCCAAATTCGTGCCATTTACTTGTTGGTGGAGATAAAATTTAACTACCAGCACAGCAACAGGACTGCAGCTCTAACCTTGGACTACATTGCTAGAGGCTGATTTAATGCCAAGCATAAGCATCTCTCAAATGGCCGTACATTAAAGCTCGTGTTAAAACTCCATAAACATCATCCTCCATTGTGCATTACCACCTGTGACTTGACTGATGATTAAACTCTCCAAATTTCTCAGCACATTAAAAACATTCTCCATTGTCTGTCTCTTGGTGGAAAAACTCTGAAACTGTGCATTGATTGGATGATGATATTGCATTCTTTGCATACATAGATGAGGATACATTAAACATTCTGAAAATATCAGACTCGACACACTTAAAAAGGTTTGGGGCAGCCACCCGTATATTATCGCTGGCTGCAATGGTTTGATTTGTTTGACAGAAGTGTCTTGGTTGGAGTCCAGACATGAACTGATTGAGGTTTGGGAAGATGGCGGTTTTGAGTGGGAACACCGTAAGTGACCTTTTTCTGATGTCATCATAGCGGCCAGAACCTGAAGTGACCTCAGCCTAGGCACCAGAACCGGAAGTGACTTTGTCTCGGACGCCAGAACTGGAAGTGACTTCATCTCAGGCGCCGAAACCAGAAGTGATGTCTTCAAGGTGAGACAACAGAAGAAGGTTTAGTGCACCCCGCCACCACCTGGCCTGGTGTGGAATTATCTTCACTTGGTCCATACAACGTCCTCGTACTCGCACACGCGTGACAACAGTTATCATGGGTTTGTCTTTAAAGATAATAATTTTTCTTCAATTTCATTGGATTTTGTGATAAATTAGGCATTTTATTTCAGGGTCCTAAGTTTAATTCATATATTTATGGGGCTGCATGGTGACATTATAATTCTATTACCACATTCATCATAATCTACCTGATAGGCTGACAGGTTAAATAGAAAGCTATCCTTTGCAAAGCTTGGTTATACTGCTTTTAAATGGTAAATTCCTTTTCAGTTATGTGACAAAAATAAAAACTTTTTAGAGAAACGAGGAAGGCAAAAATGAAGGAATGCCTGCCAAAGGAGAGCAAATACTATGTGTTTTCTGAAATGTTCTGTTTCTCCCAGACATTCTTGCCAACTGACTCCTCTTTCATGACCATAGGTTTCTACACACAGATTCAGCAGTGAGGATTCCACTCATGAATGATGGTATCTGAGGTGATTAGCACATGCAAGTCGGAATTTCACTGTACTCCCTACACATGGTAATACTGATCCTATAAAAAAATAAAATTCCAATGAAATTCTAAATTATGTTACTGAGAAACACAATTCAAAGATGTGCCTTCAAGTCATCAAAACCCCCTAAAGTTTAGTATATAAAGTAATAGAGAAAATGATGGTGTGTAAAATAAGACATCCTCCTGGGTGAGAAGGTCCTTAGTGAATGAGGTCATCACAGGGTCTATGGCTGCTAATGGAGATACTGTAAAATGAACTCGTGTCACCTTTATACTTAAAGAAAGTCAAGGAAGTGGATGAAGAAGATCAGGTAGCTAAAAGCAGACAGAATCTGTACAGACTGGAATTAGTTTTCTCTTCTATAATGGCAGCATGAAGGAGATTTGGGTTGATCAGCGCTTTTCACACCAAATTTACTAGGCTTGTTGGTAACCTTGTTTGCCAATTATTTTCCTGAAAATTTTTCTGTGCAATCGGCTCAGACAAACTTTTTTTTCCAGCAGCCCATGATGCTTTGTGAGGCTAGCATGACATCACAGAGCTAAAGTAACTGATGTTTGGATGAGACAGTCCCAAGTATATAACGCTTATCATAGTAGTGGGCTAAAAATGACCAGAAAACTTGCAAAAACACTTAAGTACAAAATGCACACCCTTCTAGGAAACTGGAATCGTGTCAGTGTTTTCATGTCTTAATGTCTTTTTGTATGGACTTTAATGTGACCTGTGCATAACACATGAGCCTACCCCTTGAACAGTATTACCCAGAGTGCTGTGCAGTTGATTCAAACAGGAAGGAGTGAAGAATCCATACGCTTTAGTATTGTGATTTGGTTGCTGCAGCGGGCGGCATGGTGGCGCAGTGGTAGCGCTACTGCCTCGCAGTTAGGAGACCCGGGTTCGCTTCCCGGGTCCTCCCTGCTTGGAGTTTGCATGTTCTCCCCGTGTCTGTGTGGGTTTCCTCCGGGCGCTCCAGTTTCCTCCCACAGTCCAAAGACATGCAGGTTAGGTGGATTGGCGATTCTAAATTGGCCCTAGTGTGTGTCCTGCGGTGGGCTGGCACCCTGCCTGGGATTGGCTCCTGCCTTGTGCCCTGTGTTGGCTGGGATTGGCTCCAGCAGACCCCCGTGACCCTGTGTTCGGATTCAGCGGGTTGGAAAATGGATGGATGGTTGCTGCAGCATCAGGGGAAAAATACAAACAAAATTTCTTCTTGGTTCAAGTGATCAAATCTGTGAGGGACAGGCCTTAATTAATTCATGTTTCCTGATCCTGTTGCCAGTGTTCACAAAAAATGCATTCTTCTGATATTTAATTCTATTCATTTAACCTCAATGGGATGCAGTGGTTAGTGCTGCTTCTGCACAACTTGGGTCACACTTTCTCCCCACAATTGGTCCAGCATAGTTGACAGATGCTTTCCTAGCCCTTGGGACACTTCAAAGGCCATTGCAGCATTACAATCCATGCTAAACTATTTCAGTTTCTCCATCCACATGTGCTTTAGCACATTTCAACAAAAATTTCTGTATTTTTGCCAAAATCAAGGTGACGCAAAGAGGTGTCTCTTAGATTTAGGTAATGGAAGATTTAAAGAAGGCTTAAAGAACATAAAATGTATTTATTGAGGTGGAGTGAAATTCTAGGTCAAAACCAAAAAGAATACTTGGAGATATAATTCTTACTCCACACTACAGGGTGTATTTGTCTGCCTTTAGCAATAACCAGTTGAACCTTCAATAGTTGAAGTCGCCACCAGCTTTTATTTAGACATAATCGTGACCCAAACTCTGAGGACATTTGAATCAATAAAGCGACGGTGGAAGGATAAAATGTGGCACTGACTCAGCACCCTGTAACTGCAAAGCCAGACTTTTATCTAAGAGATATCAAAGGCAAATACCCTTTGGAATGTGCAGGAAACTGGACTTCAGACTGATGTGTGTTTTTTTTAGCCTCTACTAGTCACATTTCTATTGCCTTTAAAAGTGTACTGGGCTAAGTGTTAGTTTGCAGGACTGAGGGATTAATGCAGTGGGGTTAACTGACTGCCAGCCTGCCATCATGTCATGCATTTGTTTGTCCATGGGCTTAGTTTAACATAGATTTTAACTCTCTATCAGGAACTTCTTGCAAAAATTTTATTTTAACAAACATGAACTATATTTAGCTACAGACTCCCTCCAGAACTACAACTAATAAAAGTACATCAAGTGATGCAATTTTTACATCATTTAAAAATGTTTGTGCTTTCGAAAACAGTTCATTAATTCTCTGAACACATATGAATGTTACTCCATATGTGCATTTTTAAAACCTGCTTTTTCCATTTTTGCTTTATGAAATATTTCTTAACAGTGAGTCACGTTCAAATATAATATACTGTAATTACATGTATTTGTAGAGTACATACATTTTTTCTTAGCATATTGCGTAGTTAAAAACAGAGCCTAAGTATGCTTGTGCTGGTTGAAGTAGGCTTCATATACAAGAGTGTCCAACTCAACACATGTAAAAATTGCACTATTTGATGTCTTATTCTTAGTTGCTAGTTGTGGGAGGTCTGTGCCTAAATGTACTCCATATTTCTTAAAAGCAACATTTTTGAAGGATGTGCCTGAGGGAGAATTAAAATCTGGTTATTAACACACAAGCAGCTAACTTGATGGTGAGTTTGTGGTCATATGTGAGTTGGCATTAAAGTAACTTATATTGGGAATATGTTTTGCGATCAGGAGTGTCCATCAGATGTCTAAAAAAATTATATTAAAATTTGAATGGCGGAAACAATTTATTCACAAAACAAACTTTGCATGTGCAAGATGATTTACAGGAATGTCTCAACTATCATGTTCAACACATGTACCATATGTGGCACATAAATTGTCCACAAAAATTGTATATAAGTATATACATAGTAGTACCATTAGTGTTAACATAATTTTGACTCACCCTGTATAAGCTGAAGCAACATTTGTCAAGGTCAAGAGAAAATCAATCAGCAGGACTGTGGAGTCGCTATACAAAACCTTCGACTTTGACTCCCCAAATTATAGTACCACTGACTCTGATTCTGACTCCTGAATTTACTGTACCACCAACTCTGACTCCTCTATTTGTAATAAGGCTAGTTACTGTGTTGATTAAAAGCACACGACATACAAGAAAGATGGCATTTCCTCACTGCCGGTGTAAATCATCAGGCACCCTAACCTGTTAGGGCCAGTTTATACTTCACGCTCAGAATATTTACACTCACGCATCATGGCTGCCACGCATTCCCAGCGTTATTTTTGACGCATGTTCAGAGCACATCCTCAGAAAATAAGGTGACGGGTGTGCGTGTGTGTGTTCAAGTTTTGGTATGTAACATCAGCATCGTTGTTTGCTATCAACATATTTTTTGCACCATTGCTACAACTTCAAAACGCAAAGAATTTTCATTTTTAACATCTCTGTCCCCTCAACTCACAACGCTGCAAAACCAGATGTTGTTTTCTCCCCGTGATGACTTCTCACACTGACACCTGGTGGAGTCCTCCAGATTTACTTTGAGTGCAAGTATAGACGGTACGCTGCTTGCATAGCAGTGTCCTTAACAGCATGCATCGCAGTGTTAAGTATATACTTTGCCTTAAAGTTTGGATTTAAATGTTGTAACAATGTCACTGTGGCTTTTTTATATTATTTATTACTTAAAAATTAAAGAGGCTTTACTTTTACCGAAAGGCTGAAAAAAAATAAGTTTAATTGAATTGATATAAGTGAAACTGGACATTTTAACACATTACTTTACACTTGTTGGTGTTGGAGTTGGTACATTTTTATCGACTCCGACTCCAGTAACTCAATAATTGCTTCTGACTCCGATTCTGACTCCACAGCCCTGCCAATCAGTATCTGAGGCTGCACGGATTGTTTTCATTTTACGAAAGATGATTTGTAAATTCCAAGAATTTCTCTAAAATTTGTACAATGAGCTCTCGCCAAGTGGTCTCAATGAAACCTGAACTTTCCAAAGAAATGTTCTTGAAAAATAACTGTGCCAAAAATCAATAAAACTGGTTCACTGGAAGTCCAGTTGCTTCATGCAGGCAAGAAAAGGAATTCATTTGCTTAAAGTTTCTTTGAGCCATCAAACAAACAAAGGATAACAAGGCCTTCAGCCCTGATGGTTTCTTATTGAGATATTCAAATGGTGAAGGACTTTACAGTACATGTTTCATATCACTGGCAAAATCAGGAATGATGAAGCCCCACCATCACTGGGGAAGAGCCCAACGTGTTGATATGAATCAGTTAAATTAACCTGAAACTCTTTCGGACAAAAACCGTGACTGGACCTGGACTTGAACCCTGATTTTTTTTTTTTTTTTATAATGACATATAAAACCAAAGGTGAAACTGCTGGATACATTTGTTGCATAGACAACAACCTATAAAGTGCCTTCAGGAAGTATTTAGACTCCTTCACTTTTTTCACTTTGTTATGTGACATCCAGCCTTGTGCTAAAACCAATTTTATTTTGACCTCCTCAGCAACACTCAATACTACCAGAAAGACAAAGCAAAAACAGGATTTTATGAATTTTTTATTTAAATATAAAAAACTGAAATATCACATTGATTCAAGTATTTAGACCTTTTGCTATGTCAAATGAAAATTGGCTCAGGTGTATTTCATTCCATTGATCACCATTGAGATGTTTCGGCACCTTGTTTGGATTCCACCTGTGGTCACTTCAATTGATTGCACTTGATTAGGAAAGACCACACCTGTCTATATAATGTCCCAATTAGTGACAATGTGTATCGAGAGCAAAAGTCAAGCCATGAGGTTGAAGATAATGCCTACAGAGATCTGGGAGGCACAGATCTGGGAAAGGCTACAAAAAATTCTGCTGCATTGAAGGTTCCCAAGAATACAATAGTCTCCAAAATACTTAAAATGGAAGAAATTTAGAACAACCACAATTTTTCAACTATGACCCAGCCACACTTATCAATCTAGGGAGAAAAGTACTGGTAAGACAGGTGACCAAAAACTTGACCATTATCCCGGCTGAGCTCCAGAGAACCAGCGAGAAGATGGGAGAAAATTCCAGAAGAACAATCGTCACTGCAAAACCCTACCAACCTGAGTTTTATGGCACAGTGGCAAGTTGACACATGTAAACCTACTTGGAGCTTACAAAAGGGTTTGATTACATCTTGACTGAATTTTATGTCTTCAGTTCTAAGTATCATGTTTGGAGGAAACAAGGCACCGCTCATCACCTGAGCAATACCATTCCAACAGTGAAGCATAATGGTGGCAGCATTACTCTGTGGGGTTGTTTTTCAGTGGCAGAGACTGTGAGACTAGTCAGGGTTGAAGGAAATCTGAATGAACAAAAGTCCAGAGATATGCTGAATGAAAACTTTCTGCAGAGTGGAGTGGACACACAAACTGGGCTGAAGGTTCACCTTCCCCACAAGACAATGATCCTATGCACAATGCAAAGTACCCACATGAATGGTTTAGAGTCAACATTGTGAATGTTCTTGAATGGCTTAGCCAGAGCTTTGATTTGAACATTTCTGGCAAGACCTGCATATAGCCATCCACTGACTGTCTCCATCCAACCTAAAGGAGCTCATAAGGATCTGCTGAGAAGAATGGCTGAAAATTTCAAAATCTAGGTGTGTGAAGTTTGTTGCAACATACCCAAGAAGACTCCAGGCTGGAATGACTGCCAAAGGTTCTTCAACTAATTACTGAGTAAAGGGTCTGAACACTTGTGTCAATGTGATATTTTTAATAAATGTGCAAAAGTTCTAAAATCCTGCTTAATTTTCTGTCATTCTGGGGTATTGTGTTGCCTGATGGGGAGATGAATTTAAATAATGTTAAAAATAAGGCTACAACATAAAAAAGTGAAGGGATCTGAATACTTTTTGAACACACTATACATACCAATAGTTTAACAAGAAAAAAGTAGCTGCCACTAAACCTGTTAGCAGTAATAACACTGGAGGGGAATATCAGCAACTCCATTCATAGACCCATATCCATGCAGACGTACCTTGGTGATCTCAGCCCTGTTTACAAATGTAGCTCCATCACAGCTAGGAACTCAGATTGCGCAGTGGGCAATTCATCATTGATCACCAATACCAAAGATATGATTAACGTTTAAAAAAAAGAGAGAAAAGAAAAACACGTACTGCGATTTAAGTCTCACTAAATCTGCTGAAAATAAGAATTTGTAGATGGCACTGCTAAATCGTCAACTTTGTTGCATACTTTTTTAGCGTGACAATATATAAACAAAATATAATTACATTTTGACAATATATAAACAAAATATAATTACATTTACGCTTTTTAAGCTCACTTCCACATGAGCCCAGCGCGCTATATAATAAATACAAATACGGCTGAAGTACGACAAACACTAAACATATTGCTGACCATCTATTTATTTCACACTGTACCGTCATGAAATCGATTGCATTTTACTATACATTTGCCTCTAAACCTTTAAACGACACATTCTGAGTTAAAACTAAATCTTTAAAAAGAGATCTAAGTGATCTCTTTGTCAAAACAAAAGACTCACAGGCATCCGAAACTTTGTCTCACCACCCAACCTATCGCCCTACAAGAGATAAATCAAATACAGAAAATAGATATTTAGAACTCCGTTTAACTATTCCGCACGAGCTGGCACGTCGCAAAAACCCGTCACCAACCATTACCTAATCATTTCAAGCCAACTTGGCTCTGAGGCCAAGGCCTGATCATATAAGGAAAATAGTCATGGATCACTGGGGTCACAGTAAGCAAACGTGCTGCCCGGCATCCCTAGTAAATCATTTCTGATTTTCTTTTTTTTTTTTTTTTTTACCCGTACCTAAGCGAGAAGCTGCCAACCAAAATGCTTCCCTTCAAAAACAACAGCGGCAAGTATACCAAAAACGTGATTGGAGTCTGCACTTTCCGTCGTGTACTATGGGGATCAATTTCTTCCCTTCGCGTTCAGTACACATTCTAAAATTAAATTGATATTATATTCCTAGTGGATGTGTATGAATAGCTGCGCACATTAACTAATTAAACATAAAACACTAGACAGATAAAGTACTAAAGAGATTTGTCGAATGTGCTGCCCCTAATAAGATAACACTATTTTAGACCGTTAGAACTATTTAGGTAAAAGGTTAAAAAAATGTAGGTGATAGGTCATCGAGAAGGCGCCACCTCAGAGCTGGTGTCTACTGAATTGCACACGCGAGTGTGTCATCTGTATGTAGTACTGATGGCAGCTTCATTTTTAATTGCAACATGTCACTTGCGTCAAATTACGTTTTATTTTTATAGTTTCATTATGCAAGTATACAACTTTATTGATAAGATATTCAGCATGACATGTCCTGAAAACCTCGATCAGTTGAGAAAATTAAACACAATACATAAAATCCTTATATACGAGTATTTTCTTCACATTATACACTAATAGCATTAAAAATAAACTATACAGAGATTCAAGGCTTTATAATAGTTGTTTTGTTTTGCTTTTTGTTTTTGCCTTAGCATTTGTCACTTTTTCCGACGTATTGCTGCTATAATGAGCAATGTTAAATTGTGTAAAATTAGACACCTTATTGGAGCATTTATATTTATGGCTGTGGAATTTACCATAAATCATAAATACACTTAGGATATATTCTACATTATATTCTACATTACCATTTTAACAGAATAAAACATCTTTTATCCTTTAAGGAAATAGCAACACCAGTAGTCATCTTAAAGAAAGATTTTTTTTCATGCCAAAAAAAAATTGTGCAAATACAGCCAAAAAAAATAAATGAATAATTCTTTCCCTTTCAAAGTTAGAAAATGCACAGGTTAAAACAATGTTCCAAACCTTACTAGCAACTGGTTAATAGGGTAAATACAATGAATAATTTCAAAAGAAACTGCTTGAACTTTATCAGTAATAAAGGACCTTCTTGAGATATTATACATTTATTTCCATTTAAAAATTTCTAAGAAAACCAGAAGTTTTTTGTTGAAGGAGTTGTATATTTCTGGCAAATGTTCCTAATATACATGTTGTTTCAATTTTTGTCTTTTATGTTTACACCTTCCAACTTCTTCTTTCGGCTGCTCCTGTTAGGGGTTGCCACAGCTGATCATCTTTTTCCATAATGTTTACACCTTCAAACATTATATTTACATTAACTTTAGATTAAAACCCACAATCTTTGTTATTGTTTGTTTAGCAAATGCAGTTATCTCTTCTCAACCAGTCAATAGCAGATGTATGCATGTATGCAGCCTGGTAAGTCCATTGCTGAACTTTAGGATGGGACAGTCATTGACGATTTGGCCCATGGTTTGCTATTGTCCGCCGGAACAGAGCTGGTTGTCACGATACATCCATCTATGTAGGTTTGCAGCACATCTGCCAAATCTAGTTCAGTAACAGTTCAGGGTGACCCAGTCCCGCCTGAGAAGGTCAAAACCTGGCACGTGTTTTGTCAGGTTGCTGATCCGGAAAGAGTTTGCAAGAGGGTCTACTTCCCATAGCTCTTTGCATGTGTCAGCAACAATAACTTACCTAGGTATCCACCAAATATCACATCCTTTTTGAATTTTATCATTTTAGGAAAAGTAATTCAGATTAGTCATTTCTATTTGATCCTGGCCTGCTTTATTCCTGATAAGAAAATCAATCTTTAATTGGAATACTGTAAAGGTCTCTTAAATCATTAGGCCTGTCTTTTAGAGCAAAAGGTCTTTTTAGGTGCATTCACATATACTGCGTCCAGTTCCTATTGAGATAGCCATGTCTGTCGACCAGGAGAAAACAACTTGGCCCCCAATGGATGAGTTTTGTGGAAATGTGGCACACTTTTTCTTTAAGGAAATTTGTCATGGCAGTTAATTGAGATATCGCATACAAACTGTGTTGTACACAATTTTAAAATTTCTGAATCTTCCATTGAAAAGAGCTGGTGAATTTGCAAACTCATCAAATTAGTTTACTGTGTCAATTTCACCTTGACAGAAGTTACACTAACTTGTATGTTTGAATATTTTCCTTTTTCATCTCTGATAGGCGCTACTGACAGCAAACAGATCCCCAGTACAAGTTAATGAAACACCCGCACATGGAACTCACTGTAATTAGTTGCATGCGTGCACATGGGATGGCAGTCCTGCTGGGTGTGTGCGAAAACCTCTGCATCAGCAAACTGATTCTGCTTTATGAAGTCTTCCCAGCAGCTTCACAACAAGTTGAACAGAACCAGTACATCGGTATCTCACTCGTACCAAAGCTTTAACTCATACATAACAGGTTACTTTAACGATCTTCCTAATTGTAAATGTACAAAATGCAAGCAAGGAAAAGAAAAGATTATCTAAGTATAAATGAAGAACCGTGAGGCAGGTAAGCTGTTGTGCACAGAGCAAATAAATATTTATTCAGTGTTAACCTTACTGTAAACCAAGTTTTTTTTCTGCAGATTATAGTGATTCACTATCTCCCTGTCTTTTTAATTGGCTACGATGACCAGACATCCTGGTGACAGGGACAGTCCAGATTTCACACTGTGTCCCAATAAATAACTGAAGAATATTAAAATGTCCAGGTTTTAAAAGGCTGCCCATCTAGTAAAACATTGCTTTGCAGAAACAAACATTGTTCTAATATATTTAGAACAGTGCATACAGAACTCCAAGTGGGACTGCAATACCCAAACCATTAATGCCCCCCCAACCCTAATGTAATATAAATATAATAGTGCAGTTAAAACTGAACCAAGGAAAGCTTGATTAAGAACTTGTTTAAAATTTAAACAGCATCGTGAGGAAAACCAAGAAGCAGACATAAACAGACTGTACTGCCATTTTTTTGCCTCCAAATTAAACACTGTATGGAATCCTCTGTGTTCATTTGTGAAAGTGTTTTTGTCCCGTGCCATGATTCCTTTCTAGTGATGATGAGACAAGAGGAGGCATTAAACACGTACAGTAAGGATGAGTTTTATGTAGGGCTTACATGTGACACAAGTGCCCTAGTTTGAGACTTCACTGTATCATTTTTGCTATTAGGCTGCCATATTCACCTGATATCCATAGTGGTCAGTCGCTGTACGTAATGAATTTTGCCTTTCATTTCTGTTGTTCCCTAACATTTGTCATAAGTTAATAGTTTTGCCCCATTTTATGAAAATTACTATGGCTAGAAATGTTCAAGCAAAGAAAAAATTAATTACAAAAAGGTTTTGTTTAGGTTATGTTAATTACCAATTGCAAATTGTGACTGTGTCTGAGTATGAAGTGTGTAGAGGGCCGGCGCCACTATTAAGGCAAATTCGACATGCGCCTAGGGTGCAGATCATAAAGGGGGGAAAAACCCAGCTGCAAGGGTTAGATACTGAACACTTGGTTGACACACTAATAAGCTTGGCCTAGGGCGCAAAGTAATCAAGCACCTGCACTGGGTGTGTGTATGTGAGAGTGGACACTGTAATGGACTAGAGTGCTGCCCAGGCCTTTTTTCAATTTCTCAATTCTGCTGAGATAGTCTATGGCTCCTTCAACCCTGAAATTAAGTAAGAAAGTTTTAGAACCGACCTATTGAAGGCTACAGTGTCTGCACAGACCTCAAACACACCTGAGAACTGGATTTATTTCAGTTTCTACTTTAGTCCACTCAATTTTTTATATATTATTATTGATTTTAATTAGAAACAGATAACATTCCATACAGTCAAGTCAAATTTAACAAATCAAGCAAAATGCGACCTCCACCCAAGAGAATGAGTTAGGAACCAGCAACTGAAGCTACTTTATAAAGTGAGCAAGAAAAGAATGGTATCCATCCATCCATTATCCAAATTGCTATATCCTAACTGCAGGGTCACAGGGGTCTGCTGGAGCCAATCCCAGCCAACACAGGGTGCAAGGCAGGAAACAAACCCCGGGCAGGGCACCAGCCCACTGCAAGAATGGTATCCTGTTCCCAGAAATGGAAGCTTATTCTAAGATTATATTGATTAGATCCTGCCTTATCTTTATAAAGTATTGAACACATTGAGAATATTGGTTACCCACTGACGTAATAGTGGTGGGGTGAGATTCTTCCAGTTGAGCAAGTTAAGTATACATGCTAATATTCTAGTAAAGGAAATTTACATCCAATGTCTCTA
>JANRMT010062822.1:38271386-38302875 GCA_026402145.1 Polypterus bichir lapradei
AAGGGTTTTGAATGGGCTCTCTGATGCACTAGCACTATTAGTTTGATGTATTTTTACTAAGGATATTACAGTTTTGTTAGACAGCAATATTTGTATTTCGTTGTTGTTTGATTAATTACACCATTTTTAAAATACACATAAATTATCTCCTGAGAAATAAAGAATAAATATAGTGTTTGATAGAATTTATATCCTGAAATACAGGAGGCTTTTTACTTTTTTGGAACAGGTGGTTGTAGACATTTAGGCAATGTAACGTGGAAGGTTAGCATTCTTACCTTGTAAATGGTATGTTCGGTTTCCATGTTTCATCAGTCTACCTTTACTAAAGTATATGACTAAAAGAAGTAAAATTAATCCAAAAATTTATTTTTCTTCTTTCAGGAGTGTTTATTGTTGCTGCCAAGCGGATTCCTTTTGGTACATATGGCGGTGTGCTAAAGGCTCATAGTGCAACAGATATGGCTGCACACGCTGCCAAAGCTGCTCTGACTGCTGGAAATGTGGCTCCAGAGATTGTGGACAGCGTTATTGTCGGCAATGTCATGCAGGTATGTATTTACACATAATGCTGAATGTTTTACTGGCACATGTCCATGCACTTGGCAATCGTGTCTTCTTTTTGTTGTATTTTATGAGTCTGTAATATTTAAATAGAGCTTATTTATTACTGTAACCGCTGTCAGTGCTTTTTAAAATTGTATGGGATGCACCATGCTAACTGCTGTGCGATCCTGCTTTTATCTGCATAATACTCCAATGTTAGAGGTCAATTCTAATTCCATTTGTTGCTTATGAATAAGTTAATAGTTAGAAGATGGAGAAACTACTTTCTAGTCAGAATAGCATAATTTCTTAAGTTTAGGTCTATTGTTGTATGTGCTAATGCATTTTCTTTCACAAAATATTTAATGTGATGGCATTGTCCTCCAACCGGAAGTTGTCTTTTTGCACACAGTAGTCACCCAATCAAACATTTCTGTATTCTCAGCACAGCCCATCTTGATAAGAGGCAGACCGCTAATTACATATGTTTTTGTAAAATCGAAAAAGTTTTAAGTAAAAGGTGTAATTTTAAATTAAAAATCAAATTACAAGAGACAGGAATTCAGAGAGTGGTATTGTAATGGTTGTAAGAAAGGTTTAGGCACAAAGTGCAGTGGGGTATGATGACATCTTGTGACCGGTGCTAAATTTGAGATACATTTTAATTTCTAGAGATCGTGTAGATAGAAATTAATCAAACAGATCTGAACTTGACACTTAATTAATGTCAATTAATGTCAATAAAAGATACCCTGTAGCAGGAGCTGTAGGGCAGCAGTGGTTGCAGGTTTTTGTTCCAACCAACCATTGCTGTTAATGAAAATTGGTGTTTGATTGTACAGCCTATTAGTACTTTCATTATTCCACAACTTTCAAATGTTATAGATTTTCATTTTCTGTGGACCAAAAAGATTAAGTACTTTTTTTTTTTTTTTACTCTCTCAATTATTTCAATATTTTATTAAAACAGAAAAGTCATGATGCATATAAACAGTGTTAAATAGATTTAGTTTAGCTGGAGTGCTGATGGTTCCTTGATTGTTTGCATCTCATCATTAACTAGTGGCTTATTAAGAAAACGGTAAACAATTAAAACTCAAATTCTGCTATTTAAAACTGAAATAAGCAATTAAGGGATCCAAATTGTAATAAGTGGGTTAATTAAAATGAAACTCAAAAAACATATTGTTTTAGTAGAAAACAAATAGCTTCTAATTAGGAAACTGGTTGAAGCAATACTTGAAGCCAGTGTGTAGGACCCCTGCCTTTGATTTGCCAAGTTATGTTCAGTTAGGCAGATTTAAATTCAGGTTTGGCAGTTATGTGCCAAGTGAAGCTTTAAGACCAATAGATGAAAAGTGTTATGCACTGAAATTATCCATAATGTAAAAGACTTTAGTATTTCTTGTGGAAACATCACTGTCCATAGGCAAACAGTGTTATGTATAGTCATGGCCGAAATTATCAGCACCCCTGGAATTTTCCCAGAAAATGCACAATTTCTCCCAGAAAATTGTTACAATTACAAATGTTTTGGTATACACATGTTTATTTCCTTTATGTGCATTGGAACAACACAAAAAAACAGAGAAAAAAGCCAAATCTGACATCATGTCACACAGAACTCCAAAAATTGGCCAGACAAAATTATTGGCACCTTTTCAAAATTGTGGGTAAATCATTTTATTTCAAGAATATGATGCTCGTTTGAACTCACCTGTGGCAAGAAATAGGTGCTGGCAAAATAGCAATCACACCTGAAGCCAGTTAAAATGGAGAAAAGTTGACTTAACCTTTCTGTTGTGTGTCTGAGTGTGCCACACTAAGCAAGGAGAACAGAAAGAAGAGCAGAGAATTGTCTGAGGACTTGAGAACAAAAATTGTGGAAAAATATCAACAATCTCAAGGCTACAAGTCCATCTCCAGAGATCTTCATGTTCCTTTGTCCACTGTGCGCAACATAATCAAGAAGTTCACAACACATGGCACTGTAGCTAATCTCCCTGGACGTGGACGGAAGAGAAAAATTGATAAAAGACTGCAACGAGAGATAGTCCGAATGGTGGATAAACAGCCCCAATCAACTTCAAAACATATTCAAGCTGTTCTGCAGACTCAGGGTGCAACAGTGTCAGCTCGAACTATCCGTCACCATCTGAACGAAATGAAACGCTATGGCAGGAGAGCCAGGAGGACCCCACTGCTGACACAGAAACATAAAAAAGCCAGACTGGAGTTTGCCAAAATGTACTTGAGGAAGCCAAAATCCTTCTGGGTGAACGTCTTGTGGACAGGTGAGCCCAAGGTAGAGCTTTTTGGTACAGCTCATCATTCTACTGATTACAGAAAACGGAATGAGGCCTACGAAGAAAAGAACACAGTACCTACAGTCAAACATGGTGGAGGTTCTAAGATGATTTGGGGATGTTTTGCTGTCTGTGGCACTGGATGCCTTGACTGTGTGCAAGGCATCATGAAATCTGAAGACTACCAAAAGATATTGGGGCGTAATGTAGGGCCCAGTGTCAGAAAGCTGGGTCTGTGTCAGAGGTCATGGGTGTTCCAGCAGGACAATGACCCCAAACATACCTCTAAAAGCACCCAGAAATGGTTGAAGACAAAGCGCTGGAGAGTTCTGAAGTGGCCAGCAATGAGTCCACATCTAAATCCAATTGAACACTTATGGAGAGATCTCAAAATTGCTGTTGGGAGAAGGCACCCTTCAAATCTGAGAGACCTTGAACAGTTTGCAAAAGAAAAGTGGTCGGAAATTCCAGCTGAGAGATGTAACAAGGTTGTTGATGGTTATAGGAAGTGCTTGATTTCAGTTATTTTTTCCAAAGGCCGTGCAACCAAATATTAAGTTGAGGGTGCCAATAATTTTGTCCAGCCCGGTTTTTATGTTTTGTGTGAAATGATGTCAGATTTGACTTTTTCTCTCTGTTCTTTTGTGGTGTTCCAATGCACATAAAGGAAATAAACATGTGTATACCAAAACATTTGTAATTGCAACAATTTTCTGGGAGAAATGGTGCATTTTTTGGGAAAATTCCAGGGGTGCCGATAATTTCGGCCATGACTGTAGTATGATATATAGAGTACAAGTCAAAAGAGATTATGCTTAAGTTTTACAACAAAATTGTGGTGCCACAGGTCGAATACTATGTGCTGTATTGGTCTCTGGATTATAATAACAGTACCTTTTTTAAAAAAAAAAAAAAAAAAAAAAAAACCACAGATCGGTCAAATGTTCATAAGGTGTTTATCAAGAAGATACAAAGATAACATGTTTAACAAGTTTTGTTTACAAGTGAAATAGCTGCACAGCGAAAAAAGACATGCACTAACTCAACTACTGTAGTATCTTGCGTAAGGAGAACTACAATTAAATTACTGTTGTGGCATCCGGCCGGGGCTGGAGCCCGGCCGGGATGCCCAGGAGGATCGGAGGCAGTGGCGGTTTTAGGCATGGGCGAACGGGGCAGCCGCCCGGGGCGGCATTTTTTCATGACACGTGGGGGGCGGCACACGAACTTGGAGGAAAAAAAAAATCATCTGTGCCGCTAAGCGGTTTTCTATTATCTATGATACCTGCGCCGCCCCTGCTGCTGAAGGAGCCGCACAGAAGCTGAGCGAGCGGAGGAGAGAGGGGATGAGGGGCGGTGGGGGGTTGGGGGGGAGGAGGCGCAGAGTACAGTTCACCTCTCCCAAATGAAGCGGACAAGGAGGGGGGCTAAACTATGTCAGTGACACCTGACTTTCTTACAAATAACGCACATTTCATTCAAAATATTTTAAACACAGACCAATAATTGGCACATTTTTATTTATTTATTTAATTGTGTGAAATGGCTAATAAAAATAGGTAATAAAAAACGATTATGATGTGGAGGTGAATTGGTTTAGTCTTGACTTCTGGTCGTGAGTGACAGCGTTGGGGGATGATGGGAAATCTGTTGATTGCCGATTACTTAGTAAACACAGCGATGGAGAGAAAAAGGCCAAAGCTGTCAGGTGCCCAATTTAGGAAAAAAAGAAAAGATGATGAGGAGAAACGGGCAAAAGATAAAGGTATGCAACAATATTCTCTCTGTATGATTAAGGTATTCATGTCATTGTGTTAATTAGTGGTATAACGTTAACTCTTACTTTGTTAGCTTTCTTGCTTATGATGCATGCTATGCTTACCTTGCTAAAAAAAAAAAAAAAAACACAGTAAAAGCCTAGTTTACAAACCATCACAGAAATTCTAATGGTTTCTATTAAATACCATTGTGAACCATTAACTTTTTTCCAGTGAAACTATTACAAAATTCCTTATTGTAGTGTGTTTTGGGCACTTTTCCAATAGGATTTACCATCCCACCCACCAATAGAATCCATCATATACCAGCAGACACCTTATACTTACCATTAAAACCAATACAATTCCCATTATAACCATTAAATCCATTACATTTTCTGTTATTTTTGGGCAGGGTTCTATTGTTTTTTCAGCAGTGTATACAACACGAGATCTAATTAAATTTAACCACAAAATTATGCTTTTCAACAAAACTGTTGCAAGTACAGTTATTATTTATTTGCATTGTTTGTGTTGGCTACTGTAAATAGCCAGTGTAATTTACATATGTGTAGATAGTGTAAAAGACAAACATTTTCCATTTGCTATAACTCTGTTACGTGACAAAGCATATAATTTGAGGCAGTAAATTAACCAAGGAGCTAATTGTTCCTCCCTTAGATTAGATTATATTGTATACATGTTAGGGCATGTTTATTTAAATTTGCAATTAGGTACCACACTGCACTTCGAAGGGCATTCTGATTTGGACAGTAGAGAGCTTTTGCAGGAAATCAAGAACTTCCCTCACCTGCCATCAAAAACCATGAGCCTCCTTGAGCACTTTCATGCACGATAAGGATCTATCTGAGATCTACCCCAACTTTTGGACTGCTCTCAGGATTGCACTTACCCTGCCAGTGACTGTGGCTCAAGCAGAGAGGAGCTTTTCCAAACTGAAGTTAATCAAGACATACCTGAGGTCAACCATGTCTCAGGAACGGCTCACTGGCCTTGCTGTCATAAGCATTAATCATTCAGTAGGGGAGCATATCTCATATGATGCCATTATTGATGACTTTGCATCTAGAAAGGCCAGAAATGTCAGATTTTAGTTTCAGTTTGTGTTCTGTTCTGCAGTGAAATAATTTAATTTTCTTTAGTGTGATTTATTCTATATTTTATTTGTATATTATTCTTAATAATTTAAAATATTTTTTCTTAAATAATATTGGTTTGTACAGAGTATAATTAAGTTATGAGCAGTTTATTTATTTATTTATTTATTTTTGCAAAACTTGGTCTGTTACGGAATGACGGAATTACTACAATAAAACGTGTGGTGTGTACAAAATGTGTAGTTTTGTCATT
Source organism: Polypterus bichir lapradei (assembly GCA_026402145.1). Classification (NCBI taxonomy): domain Eukaryota; kingdom Metazoa; phylum Chordata; class Cladistia; order Polypteriformes; family Polypteridae; genus Polypterus; species Polypterus bichir. The sequence continues at coordinate 38,277,367 of JANRMT010062822.1, forward strand.
TTATTTTTTTTGGGGGGGGGGGGCACCGGGAGGGAGTCTCGCCCGGGGAGCAATTTAATGTAGAACCGCCACTGATCGGAGGAGGGCTTGTACCTCCTCCAGACTGCGAGGGGACGTCCGCCCTGGTTATGTTGGGGGCCACGGGTAAAGGGCTTGGAAGCCCAGCCCTGTAGGGACCTGTGGCCACCGCCAGGCGGCGCCCCGGTGCCTGAACAACCCTGGAGCCCAGCACTTCCGCCACACCAGGAAGTGCTGGGGGGAAGACGACAGGGGACACCCGGACGGCTTCCGGGTGCGCAGCCGGCACTTCCGCCACACTGGGGAAGCAGCTGGAGCCCATCCGGGTTCCTATTTAAGGGGCCGCCTCCCTTCAGTCGACAGCGGAAGTCGGGTGGAAGAGGACGGAGCTAGAGAGAGGACGGGAGGCGGCCAAGAGAGAGGCACAAAGACTGTGAGGCCTGGACATTGAGGGAACGGTGCTGGAAGCACTGGGGTTTGTGTGCACATTAAAAACTGTAAATAGTATTGTATAATAAACAGTGTGTGGTGGAATAACGATGTCCGTCTGTGTGTGTCCGGGCCAGCGTCCACACTGTAAAGCTTAGAAAAGCAGATGCTCAAAAAATGTTTTTTTGTGATCAGTCAATTTACCGATCACCAATCGAATCTTTTGTGGTGAAAGTCAGCCAATTTGGATTGGTTTACCAATCGCTTGGAGCATCACTATCTCCTCTGCATGGTATTTTCTTGGATTTACCTGATGATGAAAAAATAGCTCATTCAGTGTTTGCATCTTTCATTTTTTTTTTTTGATTGTTTAAAAAACTTACAAATACTTTTAATTTTATAGATGCATGTTTGTTATTCATACTTATGTTTTATAAATATATATACCTCTAATTTATATTACTGCTCTCCATTTTTCTTTTTCAGAGCTCTTCAGATGTACCTTATATTGCCAGGCACGTAGGCTTACGTGTTGGCATACCAATTCCAGTGCCTGCTCTCACAGTTAATCGTCTCTGTGGATCTGGTTTTCAATCCATTATCAATGGAGCACAGGTAAAATATTTGAAGAAATTAAGATGTAACATAATTTTAACGAGGTTGCAGTCACATGTTTATTGCTGTTAAGGAAGAAGAAGGGCAGTCTGGTGGTAATTAACTGTGGCCCACGAAATCTTCTGTATGGTCATTACGTTCATGACTGTTTATTGACCAGTGTTTAAACTCCAGCATTAACACACATAATATTACATACTGTATGCTGTGATTTTTGGCTTTATTTTTACATTCCATTTCTCTACATTGTTTACCTGTCTTCCATACAAGCTCTCTTTTTAAAGCAGTTGACACCTCTCACAAGTATTTTCATGGTTGTGTAACTTTAGAACAGAAATGAAGCTACAAGTAAGAGGGGTATTTGACTAAAAAGATTTAGTGCTGAAAAAAACATTATATATGTCACTGTTTTAGTTTCAGGGCATATATGGACATTTGCAGAGCTTCTTCAGTGTTGTACCACCAAAAGGTTTTATCATGTTATTAGATCACCTATGGCATGCATCTAACACAAAAGCTACCAATGTACCTCTTAGGTTCTTTTCTAGATGGGGAATAGGAAGAAATTTCAAAACCAACTATATAACTGTTACCTGTAACCTCTTGCCTGTCTCACTGTCCATTCTGCACTCTGTGTGTGTAACCATTGTGATACAATGGCAGACTACTCTCTACCTGGGGCTTTCTTTTACTGTCAGACCTTTATTTCAACCCAGTTATGCCCTTAAGAGACCACAGTTAGGCAATTAATGAACAGTCTAACCTCCCAGCCCAGTAGCAGCACTCAGACAAAGAATGACTGGCTTTAAGCTTTGACTCGCACATTAAAACCAACAAAGCAATAGAATCCTACAACCAGTTTCTAAGTTACAGATACCTTCTACATCAAAAACGAAGAGGACGGTTACTTTTTGAGGGAGAATGTGGCTGTCTAAAAAAATGTCAGGTTTTTAAAAGATAGCAGCTCACACATATGTCCAATGAGCATATAAACAAGACACCTTGGCTCACTTATTAAGAGGTCCTTAACTCTGCTAGTAAGGTACGCTGACATTTTACAGTTTCTCAAAACACACTGAAGGTATCGGCAAAAACAAAATTAAGAAAATGTTACAAAACTTTATCACTCAAATTCATAAACAGTGAACACATCCAGCTCCAGGTTAGTTCCCTGGGACTCAAAGCTCATAAATAATCTGACTATGCAATTCTACTTTTCATTTCAACTTTCCCAGCATATACTGTACTCCTTGTTCATCTTGACTAAACTCTAGCTAAATATCCATCACCTAACATCTGTCAGCTGAAACATTTAAAGTATCCCATATACACTCATCATTTAAAGTACTAGAGCAATCCATTATAGCTAATCTAGCTGGCATTAAGCACATGGCAAAAAAAAAAACAGAATACCAGTCCATCATAGTTAAGACTATTGCATAATAAACATTTTTCATTGAGGGCTTTTTCAAAAATAAATCTCCTGTCTAATCTCATTTTTACAAACCACAATCACAAATACATTTACAAACTATACAAGAAAAGCTTCCTTAGGTACAAAGGTATAACTTAATAATATCATCACTTTACGTTTAATCATGAAGGACGTCCCATTAGCTGTATCCACTCCAGTTAAAACTTTTTTTGATGGATGGACTGGTACCCTGACGAGAGTGAGTGGTGTTTTCAGACCTGGCCAGTAGGCCATCATGGATAGACCGCATGGATGGATGTACATTCCGGGCAGAATGGTTCCTGTTCCTTTTCTAAGTTGGGAGGAACATATAAGGGATGAACAGAGGGAGACTGCTTCCTGTGAACAACTGCTCAACCATATGATAGGTGGCAGTGCTGCTCTGACAAGGCTGCATAGGAATTTTAGTCCTGAAGGGCAGTACTGCTTGGTTTACCAGGTGCCTGTCGATGCAGTCCAGTCCAGTACTCTAAAAGTTATGAAGGTAGTTAGGACACAGCTGATTAGCTCACTTCCAGTGACCTTAGTGTTTTGAAAGGACAAAATTACAGTTAACTATTCAACTTGGAGATTTCAAACTCTGCTTTGAAGTCACTTAAATGCTGAATTTTACAAATACAAATATGTTTGATGGTGTTGCTTTTCAGTGTAAGTTATTTGTGTGACTTTAAAAATGTGTAACAGTGTGGACTCCCATCAGCTGGTGTGACTTTTTTCAGTAATATTTTAGCAACAGCAATAAGTAATGAAGTTATACAGTTGGTGTGGTGTATTGGCTAAGGCACTGAGGCTTTAAACTTCCTTCACTGTGACCCTGATTATGTCACTTCCCATGCCTGTATTTCAGTTTAGAACATACGTGGGAGTGTTGGGGCAGAAACACGCTCCTCAAATGAGGCACTTGGAGATCTTGCGATGTGCAGGCAGAATCAAGCTTTATTGTGTGATGTACACATGGTCTCAATTCAAATGAAATGAGCAATTAGCAACTGGGCTGCCTTATATTTATTACAGTCCTTATCAAAGGTTTACCTCACTCGGCTCATTTGACACTTCTCTCTGACTCTCAACATGCCTTTGTCAGTCATTCTCCAACCCGCTATATACTATGTCCTGCCTCTGATTAGTTCCACCAATATTTCCCAGCCTAATGTGCATTGCACTTTATCTTATCCATCATGGCAACCTGGCAGGCCCTCTCCCCACCATCAACCCGTCTAGTTCCTGCGACCTTTATCTCTAGTCCTCTGCTCATGTTTGCCACCTGGAAAAATGGGTGGCTTGCCTGTCAGCCTCCTTACATACTTTACCTTGACACTTGAAATATTGGTGGCTTCCATTTTGCCAGAAAAATAAAAAATATAAAGGCCCAAGCCTTTTTATGATTTAACCCTTACTTTACTAATGTGCACTAGGATATAATGCTTATTTTCATATATGCTCATGATTCTCTTTGAATATATGCAAATCATCAACTGTAAGAGTATACTTTTAGGAGCAATTTGTTAATTCTGCTTAATTCAGCTGTAAGGTCACAGGGACCATGGGCCTCGTTAATAAAAGTTTTGTGGATTGAAAATATGTGCACACCAATAAACGGGAAATTGCATACACAAAAAAAAAAAAATCTGATTTATGAAGCCTGGTGTATACATTTCTACGCAGTTTACTCTTTGTAAATCACAATCACTTTGTAAATGTGCATACGTGAACACGCCTTGAATGCCACCCTGAAACATCCACTTATGGAGTATGCCATTTAACTTCATACACATGCAGTCACTATGCTGCAGACCTTCACTGCCTGGTTAATGCAGCCTCCCACCTGATGCATCACAACACCACCACCTGCATTCAAGTGTATCTGGCTGCACTCCTCAACTGAGAGATTAAAATCATGTGCGGCATTATGGCACCTCTCCTCTGCGTTCTGGAGTCAGGGAGAGACACAAGGTTACCTGGGACATGTAATGACATGATTGCTGTTAAAATGAATAGTACAGGTTATTTGAAAAGCTAACCTCTTGTGGTGTACAACAGCTAGATTTTGATTCAAATATAGCACATTAGTATATATGTTGCTACAATTATGTTTCATTTTATATTTTTTTTAAGGAAATATGTCTGAAGGAATCAGAAGTTGTACTTTGTGGTGGATCAGAGAGCATGAGCCAGTCTCCATATTCTGTGCGAAATATTAGATTTGGTACAAAATTTGGAGAAGATCTTAAGGTATGAATTTATTAATGAATTAAAAGTCTACAGTGGAGATAAACTCCACTTACCTCTCAAATATGTTATGACAGTTAATATGTGAGGGACTATTTTGAAGTTTTGTCATATCTGTGTATGAAAGAAACCCACTGGTGACTTTTTAGTGTTTTGCTTTTAGCTAGAAGACACATTATGGGCAGGTTTGACAGATCAGCATATTAAGACCCCAATGGGCATGACTGCAGAAAACCTGGCTGTGAAGTACGAATTGAGTAAAGAGCAGTGTGACCAATATGCTTTCAGATCACAACAAAGATGGAAAGCAGGTAAGTGACAAATTAAAGTGAACAGGGCTAAAAGTCCTATAGTCTTAGAAATTTGAAGACTTCTGTGTTTGATATTATTCTTTCTTGTATTTTATTAATTTTGTGAATCACGTTACAATGAGTGAGACACAGAACAATTAGAGATTCATTCAAGACTTCCTCCCACACATTTATTTTCCATATCAATTCAAGTCAGTGTCCGCATCCCTCCCGTGCCCAGTTCAAAGAGCTTTGTGAATGTTGAAACATCAAAAAGCTTCAAAGAGACCTAGCTTGTTTATTTTAATACTTGCCAAATTTTGAAAAAGTTTTAGATCTTTCTTTGAAAAGAAAATGTGATTTTTTTTTTTTTCAATAAAATAAGACATTCTTCTCCCATTGGGAGGTTGGTAAGGTAAGACAACATGCAAGACGTATAGTGTAAGATATTGCAAAAAATTTTGTTCCTCTAAAAAATGTCACAGGATTTGGAGTAATTTTAAATCCATTCATTATTTGAAGTTCTAATTAAAAGTTCCTGAATGTAGCAAGCAACTGTAAACATTACATGGTTGCAGTTTTAGAGTGTGTGTGTGTGGGTTTTTTTTTTTTAATTGGCTTTTAATATTTTCATCATTTTCATTTTTCTTTTCTAGAGGTTTAAGTTATTTACTTTACTAATGAGTGTGCTAGTTGGCATAGCACTCAAGTACCAGCGAAATGTTAGCATTCATTGTTGTTTGTTCAGGTTTCAGTTTCTCCTATTAATTATTAGTAATTTTGGGATAGAATTTAAGGAGCAAACTCGATAAAAAGGACGAATTAATTGTAAAATGACAGAAGAGAATTAAAGTTATGGCAAAATACAAATATATCTAAATTTCTTATAAGTCACATACTGCTATGTTTTTGTTACTGAAGAATAAGAGAAGGATAAAAAAACAGCTAATTACACAACAATATCACTTAGAGGTAAAGTGACACCCTGATAGAGAAACTGATTGGGATAAAAACCTGCAATCACAGTGGGCTCCTAGAAATGAACTCAAGCATCACCACCTTAGATCATCTAGGAGTGTACTCTTTTTGAAAAAAATCTTTAAGAGTTTGCAAGTGTTTGAAATTCTTCTTCAGTATTAGATTACAAATGTGTACATTGCTGTGAGATTACAAAAATGGGGCAAGCCTGTTTTTACAAGGTATCTCATTTGTATATAGTCAAATTGGTGTTCTTCAGAAAAATGTTGCTTGCTTAGCTGTTGAGAGAATGCTAATATTGTCAGAATAGAGGGCTGCAAGGCTCTGAATAGCAAGTACCAAGTAAATGGTAAGTGTACATGGGAGCAACTGACAATAGTGCCATGGTATTAAAATGTCTCCTACATTGTCTCTATATTTTAAGTGAATGTTATTCTACTGGATGGCTGGTAAATTGGTCAAGACTCTGAAACAGAATTTCCTTTTCATGGATAACCTAGTAGCTGCGCTTTTTATTACTTTCAGCTTAGTTTGCTGTTTTAAATTAAATAGTATACACTTTACCTATATATTTGCGTACCTGACTTAAAATGCTGATCTAACATGTCTTGAATATAATAATGTCTATAACATTGAAAGTTTATGTACATGTTTATTTTGTTTACAGCTCAGGATGCAGGCTACTTTACTGCTGAAATGGCACCTATTGAAGTTCAGACAAAGAAAGGAAAACAACCCATGACACAAGATGAGCACCCAAGACCTCAGACCACAATGGAGCAAATGGCTAAACTTCAGCCAGTATTCAAGAAAGGTGGTACTGTAACTGCTGGAAATGCTTCAGTAGGTATACATTCCTAACTAAATGAATGTTTAGGTGCTTTGGTTAAAAAAAAAAAAAAAAAGTGCTGCAGTTCCCCCTCTTATTTAGAATAGCCAATCATAGTTTAATGCCTTCCTGGCAGTACTTGCTGGCTACAAGACAGAAACAAACCTGAAACCACGCCAGCAGATGAAGCTGTAATATGTTCAAGTCCTGTTTAGAGTACTTTCTAGCTTTTATTTTCATGCTGCAAGAATCTTAAATTCTACTTCTTAGAACATTTAATTTTTTTTCTTTTGCGCCATTTTGTTTTTCTGATGCTTTGATAAATCTATATTGTATTTAGTTGAATTTTGCCTCATGTTAAATGGTATATTTGTTATGGCAATGCTTTGTTTCTAACAGGGTGTTTCTGACGGAGCTGGTGCAGTTATTGTGGCAAGTGAGGAAGCAGTCAGAAAGCATGGGCTCAAACCTTTGGCTAGAATTGTTGCTTATCATGTCTCTGGCTGTGATCCCAGTATTATGGGAATTGGTAAGTTCATTTATGGTTTATAGATAGATACTTTATTAATCCCAAGAGGAGGTTGACAATTTATATGTGTAAGCATGTGTGAAAATGTTTATCCATAAAATTGCAATTTTAGGCAGTGATCGCTGCAATTCATTTGGCTACTACTTTGTTTTCCTGTCTGCTCAAACAAATGTGTCTTTATCTGTATCCATATTGTAAGTAGTAATTTGTAAACTGTAATTTTATTTACCTGTAAACCTGGTACAATGCTTTGAGTCTGCACTGAGTAAAGAGCACATACACAAATAAACTGAAAAAGTATAAAATAAAATCTGGCTAAACTTAAAATAAAAAATTTGTAAAATTTTCTCATTGAGGTTAGTATGGTGACTCTGTCCTGCATATATCAAGACTGTAATTTCTGCACTTTCAACCAATATTTTACATTCATGAAAGTAACAAATTAATATTTTTGCTTCTTTACAAATTTATTTTTAATTTTGTTGACTAAATCATTTTATGATGTCAATGAATTTACTGCAGGTTAATAGAACAAACAGTATTAAATTTAGCTTTGGCTAACAAGCTGTATTCTTCACTGAATATAATTTTTGTGAATATTGTCATACTTTCAGACAAAAAATGTGTATGTAATGGCCAAATACCTAAGTTTATATAGATTTTCTCCTCATAAGTGCACTATATAATCTATGAAATGCATATGTATTGTAGGTCCTGTACCAGCTATTACTGAAGCACTTAAGAAAGCTGGACTCTATCTGAAGGATATGGATTTGGTAGAGGTAAACAGATTTGATCAGCTTTATTATGTTTTAAATCCCTCTGAAATTTTCTGTGAAACATTAAACAAAATGAAAAGGCTCCCATGCATAGAAAGGTATTCCTTTCTCTATAATTCATTATTTCTTGTTCAACTACCCTTTTCAATGGAAAACACAAAGGTATCCTTTCATGTTTCTATTCATGCATTTTCTAAATCATCACCTTTCTCTCACTATGAGGTTGCAAGGCAGGGAACAATCCAGGACAAGGGTACCTGTCTACTACTCCTTCCCTAATTCATTATGTCATGTTAAATTGTTTCATGGAATAGAAAGCAAGATGTCTTTCTCAGCCATCCAATCGGTTTTCTATACATTAATTTTCTGCTGCCATTTTTTCAATAACAGTGTAACCTGACCATGTAGCAGCCCTTTACACAGATAATTAAGATAATTATTTGTCACCGGGGGAAATTTGTCTTTTTACGGAGGGACACTCAGTAAATAAATTAAATAATTTTGAATGTTTTTTCAAAGAATTGTCATAAATTGTGGTGGTTTCAAATTGCATTATTTTTGAATATAGAGAGAGAAATTAAAGTGCATTCTGTATTTCTAAATTTAGCATTTTTGCTTAGCATCCAAAATATTCTGCCCATTCTCAAAATTATCAGAAAAAGATGACTACAAATTTGTTATATCAAAGTTGAGTATATTCTAAATAGGGTTGAACATCTCCTGATAGCTCACCATCTTGAGACCTGATAATCAAACTCTCTTATTAAAAACTTGAAATTCTGTGAACAGCATTGGACAACCTCTTATAAATTGTTGGCAAGTGCTAAGTATTTTCCATTATTAGTGGTATGTGTGAGAAACAAATGGTTGGACCTGGCTGATGCGCCAGTAATGTTCCTGTATTTCTAAGCAAGCTGTGAAAAATATTGATACAACTCATATCTAGAGGTTTATTTTCTTTGTATGGAGGACTTTGCTCAGCTTGTTGTGGTCCTTCATTTTTATACATTATTATTACCAGCTGAAAGATACCGGGTGATTCACTTGAAAGAGGCCCCGAATATTCTGTAATAACTCTCGCTAGGATGAAGCAATTTGAAGGAAGCAATGTGCACCTCAGTATTTTTACCTTCGAACAAGCTGGGATGCCCCTGCGTTGGAGGGATGAGGTAGGCACTGGACAGCCATCGCAACGTTTAACCTCTGTTTTGTAACTTCTGGATGCATACCGCCCGTACCCCACTCAGTAACTTGACTTCTGATCAGGATGGTGGTGTACAGTATTGAGCAGTGTGTCTTCATGGTGTGAACCTATTGGGTCACCAGTTCATTTAAGAGATGTCAGAATCAACTGGATGATTGTGAGTAAACGGAAGGTTACTTCCAACAAGATGGAGCAACGTGTCACACATCAGCATGGAGCATGGAAGAAATTGAGTCCTCCTTTGGAAACGCGACATTTCAAAGGGGCTTTGGCCACCATGGTGGCTGGATCTGACACCACCAGACTTCTTCCTTGGGGGTATGCTCAAAGCAAAAGTCTATTGGAACAAGCCTTGCACTGTGGTATATTTGAAGGAAAACATTCAACCTGAAATTGCTGCTATTCCCTCCCGAGATACTTGCTGATACGTTCAGGAACATGGAGCGCCACGTTGAAATGTCTCTGGCAGAAAACGGAAACCACTTCCAGCATTGCATGTAATGCAATCGATTACACATACGTCAAGGTATATCACGTATTTTTTTTTTTAGTTCATATTGCTTCATCCTAACGGGAGTTACAACAGAATATTCGGGGCCCCTTTCGAGTGACTCTCCCTGTATTATAGCTAGGTTTCTCTGAATTGTCGTAGTAGTATATGTCTTCAAATTTGCAGGCAAACATTTTCATGCCACAATTTCCTAATTCCTAATTTCTCTTCTTTAAGTCACCCTCTATGCTAAAAATTATATCCATACCTATTTTTATTAATTTTAAGACTGCAGCAGCAGACAACATTGAGAATAAAAGTGGAGTTACATAGCATAATTTCTTCAGTATCACCAGAGTACTGCTTCTTGATCCCAGCCAGATATCGGAGCTTTCATTGTATTTAACATTCTGGATTTAGCAAATGGATGTGTTTCTATGGGAAAAGAGCTGTTGCCACTTGAATATTCAAGGAATATTTGAATTTCATGTTTTTTGCAGCAGTAATTCTCACTGAGCTATATTGTTTTTGTTTGCTTTTTTAATATACTGTAGATTTTTAAGGGCCGAATTACAGTTAGTAAATTACGTATCAGTAAGACATATATTGCTGCATATTATTCTGATCATATCAATACCCTTTCCCATCCGTAAGGTAGAGAAAGAAATTATTGAACATGAATCACTTGAATGCACTGAAATATCCCTAATTACATAAAGACATTATTAATAAATTATTGTAAGATTCTCAAGACCTTTTGAACTGTTCCCCATAAAATCAATACAATTTTGTTTCTGAGATTTTAAATAAAATGCAACATCCTTTTCTCAATGTGAAATGATAGGTTAGCTGAGTAACAGAAGATAGCATTCTAGTAGTGTGGAAGTTATCAAAATAAATAATGGTCAATAAGCAACAGTTTAGCATTAGATATTACCCAAGCAGTTCTATTAGAAGAGAAGGGACTATTGTAAACCTACAAATGTCTGATATTTTGGTTTTTTTTTTCTAAATGTTTTGTTTCTTGATTTTTTTTTTTTAATATGATAGACATCTTCAAGCTGAACACCAATATAATTTTAGAATATGTAGGCTGTTTGAATTTGGCACATTTAAACACTTGATGAGGTTGTCTCAGTGTATTTGCTCAATTGAGCTAAGAATGTTTCTCGATCGTTGTCATTATCATCAAAATATTCATATATTCAATAAATGTAGATGTTTCAAAACAGCAGCAGCTTTGTATCTTTTTCACAGTGACATTACTACAGACAGCATATTTATAACAATATTTACCAAAAATTGTTGAAAAAAAAAAAAAAGATTCTGTGGTTATCCAGTAGATGGCAGCACTAGATTAGGTACAGTAACTGAGACAAGCTTGCTGCATGTATAGTGGCTGTATACTTACAAAATACGACTTCTATCGAAATTTGACAGGCTCAGTGAAATACGACTTAACTTGTACCTAGTGTTCAAAGTGTTAAAGTTAACTAATGTGTATGTGTGTGTGTAATTTTTTTTTTTTTTTTTTTTTTTTACAAAATCTGTAAATTGTACTGTATGTAAAAATGTTTTGATGAAAATTATAGTTAAGGCACTTCTGTTCAAAAGATTCAGATTTATTATTAATATATTAATATCTGTTTGTTGTATCTAGTTTTGTTCTTTTAACCCTAAAGTGTTGGGAATCGCCTTTATATCAATGAAGTTATTTTCCTCATAAAAGAGGATTAATAAATAAGGCATTCAGGTTTATGCTCGTGTCTCTTCAGATTTCTCCATATTGTTGAATTGTCCGCTTGCATCATCTCAATTTGCTTCTTATCAAATGTGATTCTGTCCTGACCTTATTTTAGGTGAATGAAGCTTTTGCTCCGCAGTATCTGGCAGTAGAAAAGGCCTTAGGACTTGACCCTGAAAAGACCAATGTGAATGGTGGTGCTATTGCTCTGGGACATCCACTGGGTGCTTCTGGCTCTAGAATCACTGCACACCTTGTTCATGAATTGAGGTGAGCTGGCATGCTAATTTGCATTATGTCATAAGATATTCAATTATAAAACATTTAGCTGCATAATGGATAAAGTGATTAGTCTGGATTTGAGCTAATAGTTTTTCATTCCTTGGTTAACAGTAAATGGCAATAAGTAGACTCATTTTTCTTTTTTCTAATTAACTATATGCAACAAGTGGATGAAAATATGTAAATACTTGAGTAAACTATTAGAGAGATATATATTCTATAAAAATGGACAATTGAGAAAGATACATCTTTCAATTTTAACTAAGCAGGTAAAAATTTACGTTGTCAGATTCCTGTATTTAATTCTTAGCAGATCTTATCTACCTTAATGGTTAGAATAAAAGACTTGAGTGATTACAGATGTGGTGCGGGTTTTTCAGCAGCTTCAGCTGCAACTTAAAGAAAACTCAAATTTTATTTCATTAGGAGTCTAAGGCAATAATTTTAATCTTTTCAAGGTTCACAGAAATATCAGCAAAAATCTAATGTAACAAGAACTGCCTTTCATGGATTTTATTGTTCCTACTGGTCAAACACAAGATCATTGGATTGGAATTTTCAGCCTACGGCATAAACAGGCTGGTTTGTCAAAAGTAGTCTGTTGAGAACTGCATGGAGCAGGGAGCCACACGCTGGTACATGGCACAGGCAGCTCATCATGCAGACCACTCAAAGTGCTCAAATTGTGTTCTGAGATGCATAAAGCTTGTAAATTGGTGATTTCTGTATATTTTTGTATATATAAAATATATTAAATGGTCAATATTTCAGTTTCAGGTGTTTAGCTTATTATATTCTTTTTTATGTCTGAATTGCAATCTGATTATTAGGTGGTTACTTACCAGATAATACTTGTGGTTGGTCAGCCAGTTGGCAAACATCTGCCACATCCTCTTGAGTTGCAGATCATAGATATGTGATACAGTATCTGACAAATAATATAAAGAGTACACAACACGTGTTTTGTGATTCAGACTTAAAAAAGAGTGTAATACTCCAATGTTCACCCTGCCAAAAAAGCAAACCAGCCTCTGTGACGCATCGCCTCCGCCGCTGACGACTGAGGTTCAGTCCCTGTAAGGGGATGCAAAAGTGCGTATATCTGACAAGCCCGTAATGAGGATGAAACACATGCCGCATACTCTTTGTATTATTTGGCAGATACTGTACCACACTCAGTATATAGCACCGAGATGGCATTGCAGCATCTGAAAAATGTATTCATGGTCTTGTTTAATATTGTGTCACTGTACACCATGATTCCAATTCATCTGGCCACAGAAACTCTACAAACAAAGCTAAACAACAACCCCACCATAACGACATGTCAACAAAAAAGCTGGCCACAACCAATATAATGCATCTAGTTTCACTTTGCCAGAAAACTTGCTTTCATTTTAATAGGAATATTACTACAGACAGAAAGAAGGTATGTCAGTGTGATCTCCATTATCAGGACTCTTTGCTGAACTGGTAATGCAGTGATTTGTAAGGCATGGCTCTAACTCAGTACACACTGTGAACGGAACCCAGGCACAGACAGGCAGATATGTTGTTTTCCACCACCACACGTTTATTTACAATATTTAAAAGTTTAAAGTGCACACAAACCCCCAAAGTCCTGGCCACTCAACGCCTTTCTTTGGGCCGCCTCTACTCTCTCTTCTCCTGCCTCCACCTGACTCCAGCCTCGAATGAAGGGAGGCGGACCCTTTTATCCACACCCGGATGTGCTCCAGGTGCTCCCCGGCAATCACCTGCCGACACGCCCCAGTGTGGCGGAAGTGCCGGGTGTACTCCCGGAAGCATTCCGGGTGTCCCTGCTTCTCTTCCCCCCCCCCAGCACTTCCTGGTGTGGCGGAAGTGCAGAGGTCCAGCGCTCCAAAGGCATCGCGGTGACCACGGGCCCCTACAGGGTTGGGCTTCCAAGCCCTCTACCCGTGGCCCCCAAAGCAACCAGGGTGGCAGCCCCCATGTGATCCCAGGTGGGCACACGCCCTCTTCCGGTCCTTCATGGCATCCCGGCCGGGTCATGGCCCCGGCATCCCTGACAACACCTAAGCTTTGAAAACGCCACGTTGACAACACACTTGTCATATTAAAAAGCGACCAGCTGCATGATTTCCATAACCACATCAATCCAGTATTCCCTGTGATCCAGTTTACTATGGACAAAGAAATAAACTGTGTCAATTTCCTGGACTTATCCATTGAAAGAGGTAACGACACCACCCTGATTACAGGTGTTTATCGTAAGGAATGTTATGCAGACAAAATATTACACTTGGCCAGCAATCACCCATCATCGCATAAATGGAGCTATGTTAAGACACCATTTAGAAGAGTTCACACCCATTGTAATACCAAGGACACTAAAAACAATGAAAGGTGCTATCTTTTCCAACTGTTCACATCAAATAGCTACCCAAAGACATTCATCAGACAATGCTTACATAGGAGACACCAAAGACCCCAGCAAACCATCAACTCTAGCACATTCCTCATCATCACGGGGTATCAAAGGTTTAGCATGTATCCTGTCCAGATCAGGCATCACAATAGAGCACGAGCCTAGAAACATTCTGCACATGGTCCTTTTTAATGCTAAAAGCAAGAAATCGGCAGGAGAGACTCAGAACGCGGTTTAAGGCATACTATGTGATTCACACTTGGCTGTATACGTGGGGCAGACATCAAAAACACTCACAACACGTATGCAGGCACATTGCAATGCTATCAGAGGGAAGGACCCATGGTCTCTGATTTACACACATACAATTTCAACTGGACACACATTTAAATGGGCCTCAGTGCCAGTAAAATTCAAGGCTAACTCTAAAGATGCCAGAGAACTTGCTGAAATGTGGCTATCAAATGAAAAAGCCATTAACAGACATTTGAACATGTGCTCGCTTAAAAAGAAGAACATGCACATAATACATAAGACTTTATTACCAACACCCTTCAAACCCCAGGTGGTAGCTGGTTTTTGGGGGGAATTGATGGGAGACCCAATACCTCCCCCTGGATGCTAGAGAGCAGCCTCCCTGGGTTGCAGTGGTGCCTTGGACTCCTGCAGGGCTTCATGGGGGTTGGAGTTTGGTGCAGCCCGGTTGGGTTCCGCAGGCGTCGCCAGGGGGTGCTGCAGCGGGAGCTGCTGGGCACTTCTGGGCAGTTATTTCACCATACCCGGAAGTGCAGCCGGGTGTCACCAACCAAGCCCCTGGAGCACTTCCGGGTGCCAGATAAAAGGAGCCAGCGACCACCACTCAGGAGCCAGAATCGGGAGGATGAGGACGAGGTTGCCTGGGAGGAGTGGTGGAAGAAGAAGAAGAAGAGGAGTGCGCTTTATTTGGGTTGGTGTATTAGTTGCTGTGCTTGGGACTGTGTACTGCCTGTGGGACATGGGGAAGACATGTGCCTACAGGCAAAGAAAAATAAACAGTTTATTTATTTTAAGTGTGGCTCTGTGTCCAGTCTGTGTCAGGTCGGGAGCCTATATAGCGCATTTTCACAATATAAATATATATATCATTGTGCTTCCACTTTATTCATGTCATTATTTATGTTATTATTGAACTTATGCTCTTTTTTTTTTTCAAGGCGACGAAATGGCAAGTATGCTGTTGGATCTGCTTGCATCGGCGGTGGGCAGGGTATTGCTGTCATCCTTGAGAACACACAGTGAACAACTGCATGAACAGAACCAGGGCACTGAGACCGAGGGTAAATCTGGGGTTTTTTGTTTTTTTTTTTTTGAAAAACTAAGCCATTTTTTTGCTATGTTAGACAAATCAATACTTTTTATTTTTTCAAAATGCATTTTGTAGTCCGTTTTACTCTCATTGATTGGACAAGATGGTATAAGAATCTTTCTCAAGGTCTTTTTGCTCTCTGAACATTTGATGGCACAGCTATCTAAGGCAGATATATACTGTTGATGTTTGGCAGTACTGAAGGCACTAGATGTAAAAAACCTTTTTAATTGTTACAGTTTTATATAACGAAGCATCTATTTTCATTACTGTAACACATGTGAAATGTAAATAAAGCAATTCTTGAAAATAATGACACCAACGATTGACATTAAGTTATAAATACTTGAGACCCATCTTGTGCCTTGCCATTTTTTTCCGGTTGTTTTATTGAATGTTACACTTTACTGCTGCTGTACATTTTGACAGTGTTCTGTTAATTTGCTAATAAAATAACAAAAAAAAAGTGAAGTCTGTCTTTTACCAAACTTGCACTGTGTATGTAATTGTGCGGATGTATAACATTTTATTTATGTATACATCGATCACCTGCAATGCAAAAAGCACTGATAACATTGATTATCTCATTGTAGTGACATCTGTCCAGGGGTGGGATGTTTTAGGCAGCAAGTGAACAAACAGTTCTCTAAAGTTAAGTGTTGGAATCAGGAAAAAATGGGCCAGAGTAAGGATCTGAGTGACTTTAACCAAATTGTCTAACCATCATAATTTGGTACTTGTCAGAGAATCTCCAAAATGGCAGGTCTTGTGAGGTGTTCATTGTATGCAATGGTTAGTACTTACCAAAAGCAGTCCAAGGATAGGCAACTGGTGAACCAGCAACAGGATCAGTGGCACCCACGTCTCACTGATGCTTTGGGGAGCACAAATTACTGAATAACTTAATGCTGGCTGTGAGAGAAAGGTGTCAGAACACACAGTGATTCACAGCTTGCTTTGTAGCTGCAGACCGGTAAGAGTGCCCATGCTGATCCCAGTCAACCACTTTGAGCTTTAGAACCGAACAGTGGAGTATTGGAAGAAGCTGACCTCGTCTGTTTTTTTTCAGGTCATATGGATATGGCTTGGTGTTTGTGTTGTTTACCTGGGGAAGAGATGGCAGCAGGAGGTTATTTTGTAAGAATGTCAGTTGGTGGAGGCAATGTTCTGCTAGGAAACCTTAGATCTTGGCATTCAAGTGGATATTACTTTGACACGCAATATCTACTTACATTTTTTGCACTTCACGTGCACGCCTTCATGGCAACAGTTTTTCTGATTGCAGTAGCCTCTTTCAGCAGGATAATACACCCTGCCACACTGCAAAAAAAATGTTCAGGGATGGTTTGAGGAACATGACAGAATTCAAGGTGTTGACTTGGCCTTCGAATTTGCCAGATTACAGTCCAACTGAGCATCTGTGGGATGTGTTGAAAAAGCGAGTCCAGTCTATAGAGGCTCCACTTTACAACTTTCAGGATTTAAAGAATCTGCTGCTAACGTACTGGTGCCAGATACCACAGGACACCTTCAGAGGCATTGTTAAAGTCCATGCCTCAACACATCAAAGCTGTATTGGTGGCATGAGAGGGCCCTACACAATATTAGACAGGTGGTTTAATGCTGTTGCTAATCGGTATATGTTTAAATGTACAGCGTGTATAGAAAAGGATGACTCCTCTTCATAATAATCACCTTTTGTTGCATTGCAGTCTGAAATGAAGAAATACACCCTAAAAATACTTCATCAGCTGTATTTATTCAATACAAATTATAACAGCCCAGTGAAACATACAATAGCAACTGTTCAAAAAAAATAAACCGAACAACTGAGATGGTTAAAGGATCCCCTCCCTGTGTCAGTGCTTTGTAGAACCACCTTTTGCATTGATTACAGCCATGAATCTGTTGGGATACGTCCCTACCAACTTTGCACACTTACACTGTTTAATATTCGCCCACTCTTCTTTACAGAAATGTTCAAGCTCGTACAAATTGGATGGTGACTGTTGATGGACAGCAATCTTTAAGTCATTCCATAGATTTTCTTGGGTTCAAGTCTGGGCTCTGACTAGGCCACATAAGGACATTCGCCTTTTTCTCCTTCAGCCACTGTGGGGTGAACTTTGGTGTGTGCTTCGAGTCACTGTTATTTTGAAAGGTGAACCTTTTTCCGATTGACAGCATTGTGGCAGAGGGCAGCAGGTTTTCCTTAAAAATTTAATGGTACCCTTTTTTCCTGCTACCACCTCCATGCTTTACTATAAGTATGGTGTTCTTTGGATGGTAAGCTGTATTGGCTTTCTGCCATATGTACTGTTTGGCATTGAGGTCAAATAGTTTGATTTTAGTCTCATCTGACCATAACACCTTTTTCTATTTAGCCTCAGAATCTTCAAGGTGCATTTTGGCAAAGTTCAAATGAGACTTAATGTTGTTTTACTTGAGGAATGGCATTTTTCTTGCAAATCTCCCATACAAGCCACATTTGTGATACTGTTTTCAAATGAACAAAATTACCACACTCTCACAAATTTTCCTGTAACTACTTTAAAGTTGCCATAGGTCTCGTGGTAGCCTCTCTGACCAGTTTTCTCCTCGTTCTTCCATTCTAGTTTGGATGGACGGCCTAATCCAGTTAGGGTCCTAGTAGTGCCAAACACTTTTTTTATGTGTTAATTATGGACTTTAAAGAGCTCCTAGGAATTTATGAAGCTTTTAAAAAATTTTGTATCCATCTCCTGACTTGTGCTAGTTCACATCTTTATCCCCAAGATCTTTTGTCACTGCCTTGCTTCCCATAGCTGATTGTTTGCTTTCATTTGCACTTTCAAGCACTGGAATTCCCTAGTCGAACAAATCAAAAATGATTACAGTGGATCATAGGTAGAAAGCCAGTTAGCGTAGTCTGTGTTGGAGGTGATTAGTTGCACATGATTGAGTTTCCAAGTATTTTTAGGAGGGGGCGATCTTTTAACCATCTTAGTGATTCTTGTTTTTTATTTTTATTTTCTGAACTGTTGCTATTGTATCTTTCATTTTGGCTGCATTGGGCAAATACAGCTGGAGAAACATTTTCATGTGGGTGTCTTCATTTCAGGCTGCAAAGCAGAAAAATTAGAATATTTTGAAGGGAGTGATTCTTTTCTATATACACTGTATATATGATATATACAGTCATAGGTCTGAATCACAATCTGATTATTTCATGGTGTGAGATACCAGCCTGGCCACAGACAGACATATACTGAATGTCACGCTTTATTTCTCTAACAATGACAAACAGCACCAAAATGCCTAAACTGGCCAACTCCATCCCTTTTTTCTCTGTCTCTCTCTCTCTCTCTCTCTCTGTGTTATCCTTTCTTTTTCCTCTTCAGCCACCTTCTCCTCCTCCTCAGGCTCCTGACCTCTCCCTCCCAACTCTGGCCCTGAGTGGAGTGTGGCAGCCTCCTTTATACTGCATCCGGAAATGCTCCAAATGCTTCTTGATTAACATCCGGATGTGGCGGAAGTGCTGCATACGGGTTCAGCTCCTCTTCTAGAAGCACTTCCTGTTGTGGCGGAAGTGCTGTCGAACACCGTTCCGGAGCTGTCCAGGTGCCCCCTGGCGGAGGCCATGTCCCCCCACAGGGTTGAGCGTCCCAGCTCCATGGCCCCCATACAACCCAGGAAGGCTGCCCCTCTCCCGGTCCTTCCCTTCTCCCGGCGTCCTGGTGGGGCAATGTGCCTTAACATCTGTCACAATGGTTACCTACCAGGTAACACTTGTGTTTGGTCGGCCTGTCGGGAACATCCGCCATGTCCTCTCAGATGCGAGAAGCAGGTCATAGATATTTGATACAGTATCTGCCAAAAAATACAAAGAGTACACGACACGTGTTATGCCCTAATTGGAGCTCATCGGGTGTACGATGATCTGCTTCTTACAACTGAGAGAACGTGGCAGATGTTTGCCAACTGGCTGAACATCCACAAGTGTTACCTGGTAGGTAACCATCCAAATAATCACATTATGTTTGTGACCTATGAATGTAATAATCTGATCTTCACCCTGTCAAGTAAACGAACCAGCCAACCGTGGTGCAACGTCAGAAGTTTCACCTCAGGCGCTAACATCCGAGATCTGATCCTCATAATGGGTAGGAAAAGGTACATGATGAGCCCTAATTGGGGTGAAATGCATGTCGTGTGCTGTTTGCATTATTTTGTATATACCGTACCAGATATATACAGTATACACACTCAGTCCTCTCTGAAAACGATGAGTTAAAGGGAGTATAAAACCTGTGTGGTTTTGTTAAAAATAATTATTTCATAATGAGGTTTAATTCTTTTTCTCAGAATGAATGTACTATAGTTAAAGGTTGGATTTCTCTCATTTTTTAATGAGAGATTAAGGTAATTCACCAAAAGGTATTGTTTTCATCTTTACTAGGGGTGCTGATAATTGTGGAAGGGCAGCACTGTATATATGTGCTTATGTGTGTAGATACTGTGATTTGTGGGTCACAGACTTGCACCAGTCCAGGTTTCCAAAAAAAAAAGCAGCTTTATTGTTGTTGAGACAGGAATATTATCAGAGCATTTATCCAAACGGGAGCTATCATCTCAGCACACAGAAACACAGCAACCATGTAGTGGTGGTGTTGATGTCATCCCGCATGAGCTCCCTTCTTCAGGTTAAAGAACAGATAGCCTTCCTCAGAGAGAAGGCAGAAATTGAGCCCATGGTCAGGTCAACAACTGGTTTTAAATGTTCCCTGCATCAACCAGTAAGTGACAGACATGTTATGTGGGAAGTTGATGAACTTGCTGTTGCACCAGTGGCAGACAACCAGTCCCTGCCTGTGTTAACTTACCCATCATTAGATAAATACTTCAGTCATAATAATATAACTTGACACAAAGCAGAAGTTGTCTCAGACTGGGTTCATGATCATGACAATAAATTCAGGGTTCCTCAGCAACCTTCTCAGTCAGCAGACCTGAATCCAGTAGAACACTTTTGGGATGTGTTAGAACAGGAGATTCGCAACATGAATGTGAAGCCGACTAAACTGTAGAAACTGCACAATGCAATCAACATGGACCAGAATCTCAAAGGATTGTTTGCAACATCTTGTGGTATCCATGTCATGAGGAATTGAGTTTGTTCTGAGAGCAAAAGGAGGTCCTACCCAGTTTTAGTATAATGTTCCTAAAAATTTGCTGTGTAAGTGTATACAAGTATGTACTGTATGTAAATGTGTATATAGTGACATCTTAGGTGCTAACTTGGAACAAAGAATAATAAGAATTATTAGCACAAATGGTAAAATGAAGGGATGCTCAAGAATTCTTTCTCCAGCCGTAAAAAGTTTTGAGTTCTTTTCTGTCAGTTGCTGTGGCTCATCCAGTGGCCCACCAAACATTTGCTCATCTCCCCACATTTTAGCCACACTATCTCCCTGCAAGTTTTGCCTTTGCTCTAACTTCCCACCTAACTCCACATTCAGTGAGTTTTGGGCAAGGTGTGCCCTTTACAGTCCATGTGCTCAAATCTGCCTCATGCGCACCCTGCACATTCACACCATTGGCTCTGCCTCACACTGCTCATATGGGGTCTGTGGCAAAGTCATCTGCCAGACTTTCTCCAGTTCTATGAGCCGATCTAGGCCAGGATCTTTCCTGAGGCTAGCAGCCACTACTGTGAGTCGCTCTATGGCAACAGTTTTGTGTGTGTGTGTAACTATTTATAGATTTTCCTCTGTGTTTAAATAGTTACACAAGGGTACTGACCTTCACCATTGGAATGCAATGGCAGGGCAACTGTGCAAATGTGTGCATTCAGGGCACCAAGTCAGGGGGCTTATGGAGCGCTACACAAGTCATCTAAGCCTGTATGTGATTAGGTATCCTATTTGGGGTTGTCAGAAACATTGTCTTCTCACCATGTTGGGCCATTTTTGAAACTTTGTTTGGGGAAAAAAATTGATTTTGTAGCGTGCAGGTTTTTGTGCAATTTTTGAAGGTTAGATGCAGCTGCCCAAACAGCAAAACTCCAACAGGTACTTAGATGTCAACAACAGCAAAACTCCAAGGGGAGCCCAACCAGGACATCTACGTCTCTAAAATTCTCCACAATCGTGAGCAGCCCCATTCATTGGGCTGGTCCTCAGTACCATTATGCAGGCTTTCAGCTTTTATTGGACTGGAAATATTTCCAGATCCTGGCAACCCTGACCTTGATGCAAGGTATTAAGCTATGGGAAAGAGGAAAATTTTGCAAAGTGGGTTCAGTGTGAGTAAAGGGCCCAATGCAGAGAGAAAAATGATTTACTTACCTCAGGATAACTAAAGGTTGGAGCATCCATGGCTGGGCATGTGCACATGAGCATTGGTCACAGATTTGAAGGCTTACTTCCAGGTTACACCTCATAAACCAGACTACATCAAGCCGTACTAGGTAATTGGAATCTGAGGAGGGGATCCTGGGGGCATATAAAAATGGGAAGATGGGCATCAGAGATTGTTTTTGTTTAGCAGCATTCACGAGTGTGTCACTAGTACAGGGTACACCATAGGACTCCTCAGCAGCCTGAATTGGGGGGGGGGGGGCATGGATTAAAGTACTCTTCATTGTCCACTAGAGCAATGTTTCTCTTAACCTTTTTGGTGTTGTAACCCATTTTGCCCCCCACGTCAGATCAGGTGATCATCAGATCAGTGTGAGGGGCCCCCCTTCCCCCCTTGTGCAACCTACTTCCATTATAAATAATAGCAACTTGTGACCCACCGATGGCAGCCCATGAGCCACTTTTTGACCCAGCGTTTGAGAAGACATGGCCTCAGAACACTGAGAAGTGGGGATAATTTGGTAGGTTGGGACATTTTTGAAATATGTTTCTTAGTCCTTTGTTCCCTTGAATAGCCTGGAAAAAGAGACTGGAAAAGGACCAGGACTCTTGTTGTGTTTTTTCTTGAATTAGAATGTCTTAGAAGTCCCTCTGACCACCCTGAAGATGAGTGATGCACAAGTTTTTGTGTGTTTGACTATTTCTGGAATTTTTATTTCATCATATGTATTCATATGCAAGAACCGCAATGGACTTTGATGGACTTGCTAGTGTTTTTTTAATTTCACTGAATTCAACATTTGATTTTGATGATATTATTGACATCACCTGGTTTTAATTAAGGACTGTATATTTTTGTGCTATCTTGTCTGTGTCTCTCTCACTCACCCTCGTTTATCCTTGGTATGACAGCTAAATGGCCGATGCTTTGACCACTGTGTGGTATATGGTGGTTATGGGGCATCACAGCCTCGCACCCAGGCATATGGACTTTAGCAGTGGAGAAGCGCCTCCAACATGTTTCATGGCAAGTGCTTGCATTCAAAATAAAACTGCCAACTGCCAAGAGCAGCACCATCTTGGCTTATTTTTATAGCTGAATTCTGAAGTTGGTTCTGCACCTTATGACAGACCCTTAGACCTCTGATCAGCATTATTCTTAAAGTTAGGCCCACAATAATTTGAAATTTGCTTGAATGTCCCCTGTCAAATACTGAAACTATGAAGCAGTGATCTTCTTTGTAGAAAACACAAGTGGTGATTAAAAAATGTACTTTTAATTAGTGACCTTAACATTACATACTTTAACCGTGGGGAAAAAAAGCTGATGAATGAAGAGATCTGTAGCACATTCTGTAAATATAGGGAGAAGTGGCTGAAGTAAATATGAGATCAATCGCCACAGCTTTGCATGAACCCTAAGCCCCAGTCTGACATTCTAGTGAGTACATGTTCCTCCTCTGTTTCCATCTGAGGTGAAGTAGCCGATGTCAGCTCTGTCACCGCCAAGGGCTTTCTAGCTGCTTGTGCTATCGGTTTATTTTTTCTTCTGCTCATACGCAATTAGATATTTGAAGGTTTACTTCACCAGCTCACATGATGCATACATTCCCTGATAAGGCTAGCTTGAAACAAGCATGGAATATGTCCTCTCTGCGCACGTCAAAAGATCTAATGGAAAAACAAATGGCTGTCATGAGGAACAAGAGAGTAACAAAATCCTGAAGGGCAACATTAAAGGTAACATTATGAAGAACAACGTGCTCTTAAAGAATTACCTGATTGATGGTGTTCAGTTATGCAGCTGCCTACAGGCTGGCACAGTGCCTAGGGCACCAAAACATAAAGCTCAAAGCTGCTGGTTCAGTTCCAACCTCCTCCTCCTCTCTGTATGACCCTGTAAAAGTCAAATAACCTGCCTGTGTGACTGGTGTAAAGAAAAAGAACATGGAGGCAATAGTAATGAATGCTGATCATGCAAGGTGCTTAGCCAAACACTTAATAATCACAAACAACATAGGCAAGTCATTTTTGTTTTCTTATTTAATGGTGTTCCAAAATTGAAATAAGTAAGAAAATGTACGCATGGTGTAACATTCAGGTACATTTGGGAACTTGGTTAGCTGGTTTCTAAATCAGAGAATTTTAAAAATTTCTAGTCACTTCATGTAGTAGTAGGGTGTTGTGCTGTGTTAGCCACTTATGGATGCAATGAGAAGTGAAGCAAAATGACACCTTTTATCGGCTCACTGAATAGATTACAAAATATAAACTTTAAAGGCAGTTCAGGAAAGTCGCAGTACCGTCAAAGAGTTTATTGCTTATTTTTTGTAACAGTGAGCTATTATCAAAAATAACAGTGCTAGTAGAATATAATTGCATGCATTACTAATATGCTATGGCCGGATGCAGGAATGACAGCTCCACTGCTTGGGAAAATTTGGGGACACCAACCAGGTTGTCCTATTTATTGTCCCAGAGACCAAACAGAACATAAACAAAAGAAAATGCTATTTGGCGTACTTCCCATTATGCGGGTCAATCAAGGCAACAATAACAAGGTTGTTGGGCTGGATAGCCAAGGTCAGATAGCTAGCAGAGCTCCGTCTGTCAATTAGAGGATGGGCCATTTATATGGATACACCTTAATAAAATGGGAATGGTTGGTGATATTAACTTCCTGTTTGTGGCACATTAGTATATGTGAGGGGGGAAACTTTTCAAGATGGGTGGTGACCATGGTGGCCATTTTGAAGTCGGCCATTTTGGATCCAACTTTTGTTTTTTCAATAGAAAGAGGGTCATGTGACACATCAAACGTATTGGGAATTTCACAAGAAAAACAATGGTGTGCTTGGTTTTAATGTAACTTTATTCTTTCATGAGTTATTTACAAGTTTCTGACCACTTATAAAATGTGTTCCAGCAGCAACCCAAGCTTCACCTGATTGATCACCCACCCAAATACTGGCCAGCCCTGAGCGTGCTTAACTTCAGGTGGACAACCTGTTCTGAAGTGCATTGTTGCTGGATGATGCTTCCTTCCAGGACCCCCAGGTTTTAATGCTGGCAGATGTGTGGTACGTTGCCCTCACTGGGTGGCTTCTCTGCACTGTGGAGAAAGAAGGAGATAATAGTGTTAGTGATAGTGCCCCTTCTCATCTGAACGGGTTATTACATACCTCACAGATGAGGGGGTCCTCTCATGTGCTTCCGTGACAGTACATACAGTGGGATGCAAAAGTTTGGGCAACCTTGTTATTAGTCATTATTTTCCTGTATAAATCGTTGGTTGTTACGATAAAAAATGTCAGTTAAATACTGTATATCATATAGGAGACACACACAGTGATATTTGAGAAGTGAAATGAAGTTTATTGGATTTACAGAAAGTGTGCAATAATTGTTCAAACAAAATCAGGCAGGTACATAAATTTGGGCACCACAAAAAAGAAATGAAATCAATATTTAGTAGATCTGCCTTTTGCAGAAATTACAGCCTCTAAACGCTTCCTGTAGGTTCCAA
>JANRMT010062822.1:38321196-38359715 GCA_026402145.1 Polypterus bichir lapradei
GGAGCTCCGAGTCAGATGACCCTTCGGCAGAGACAAAGCACTTAGAAGCCACTCCACGACATGGCAATCACTTTTGTTGTTTTTCTCATGCCATCGAGTGTTGTTTTTTCATTGGAGATTATCAGTAAACAGGGAGGGCCATGTTGGCACCCCAAAATATTCCTGTTTTGCTGACCTTCATCACTCAGGTGACCACAAGAGTAATGTCTGAAATGATCCTGAATAACCTGTTTGTTGATGTCTTGTTACACTGGTCTTCAAAGTATTAAACTTCTGCTAGTTTCCTCTCACCTTTGCTGGTCTTGCTCTATGGGTATCTCAGCGCCTATGTAAGCCTGTATGACTCTTTTGGTCATAAAGTGTAAGCTGCACCTATAAATTAAGACTTTCTTTCTTGCATTGGGATCTTCATTTCCTTTCTTTGCTTATTTAAGAGAGTCTTTATGACTGTTTCTCAGTTTTCACTGTCCATTGACGCTCATTAATATTCTTTTCTTGTTGCTAGGCTGTCTGACTGCGTTCTCCTACTTGTAATATTTTTCTGTCATTTATCTCAGACTCTATCCCATTATCCTTTGTCTGTGTCTTTGCTTGGGTTGTAAAGAACCTTTCTACATTTGAATAAAGAGTGTTTTTTCAGAAGTTGATTAATTATTCCTTCCAATGAATGGTTACTTTGTCACTAGTTTGAGGTTGAAATACATATACGTCTGGAACAGCAGTCCTGGGTTCAATAGACATGTTATTTAAAGTAAATACCTCTAAACAGGTGTTCTTTTCTTGCAAATTAAATGTAATCGCAATTGAAAATGCTTCTTTAACCTCCACTCCTCTCAGTGAATTATGTGAAAAGCAGGAAGGTAAGGAGATTAGAGGTAGATGTGCAAGTAGATAGATAGATAGATAGATATTGATCTGAAAGTATTATCTATATATTACAACATTATATTTGAGCCTGAATTAAGGCCGTTGGTCCAGATGACATACCTGTGGAAGCATGGAGGTGTTTAGGGAAGATGGCAGTGGAGTTTTTAATCAGATTGGAATCTTGGAAAGTGAGAGGATGTGTGAGGAGTGGAGAAGAAGTATGCTGGTGCAGATATTTAAGAATAAGGGGGATGTACATGACTGTAGTAACTACAGGGGGATAAAATTGATGAACCACAGCATGAAGTTATTGAAAAGAGTAGTGGAAGCTCGGTTAAGAAGTGAGGTGATGATTAGTGAGCAGCAGTATGGTTTCATGCCAAGAAATAGCACAACATATGCAATGTTTGCTCTGAGGGTGTTGATGGAGAAGTTTAGAGAAGGCCAGAAGGAGTTGCATTGCGTCTTTGTGGACATGGAGAAAGCATATGACAGGGTGCCTCGAGAGGAGATGTGGTATTGTATGAGGAAGTCGGGAGTGGCAGAGAAGTATGTAAGATTGGTACAAGATATGTAGGAGGGAAGTGTGACAGTGGTGAGGTCTGCGGTAGGAGTGATGGATGCATTCAACGTGAAGGTGGGATTACATCAGGGATCAGCTCTGAGCCCTTTCTTATTTGCAATGGTGATGGACAGGTTGACAAACAAGATTAAACAGGAGTCCTCGTGGACTATGATGTTTGCTGATGACATTGTGATCTGTAGCCAGAGCAGGGAGCAGGTTGAGGAGACCCTGGAGAGGTGGAAATATGCTCTAGAGAGTAGAGGAATAAAAGCCAGTAGGACCAAGACAGAATACATGTATGTGAATGAGAGGAAGATCAGTAGTATGGTGAGGATGCAAGGAGTAGAGTTGGCGAAGGTGGATGAGTTTAAATACTTGGGATCAACAGTACAGAGTAATGGGGATTGTGGAAGAGAGGTGAGAAAGAGAGTGTAGGCAGGGTGGAATGGGTGGAGAAGAGTGTCAGGAGTAATTTGTGACAGACGGATATCAGCAAGAGTGAAAGGGAAGGTCTACAGGATGGTAGTGAGACCAGCTATGGGTTGGAGATGGTGGCACTGACCAGAAAGCAGGAGACAGAGCTGGAGGTAGCAGAGTCAAAGATGCTAAGATATGCATTGGGTGTGACGAGGATGGACAGGATTAAAAATGAGTAATTAGAGGATCAGCTCAAGTTGGACAGTTGGGAGACAAAGTCAGAGAGGCGAGATTGCGTTGGTTTGGACATGTGCAGAGGAGAGATGCTGGGTATATTGGGAAAAGGATGTTAAGGATAGAGCTGCCAGGCAAGAGAAAAAGAGGAAGGTCTAAGAGAAGGTTTGTGGATGTGGTGAAAGAGGACATGTAGGTGATGGGCATGAAAGAGCAAGATGCAGAGGACAGAAGAATATGGAAGAAGATCATCCGCTGTGGCAACCCCTAATGGGAGCAGCCGAAAAAAGTAGAAGAATATTTTGATTTGAAATTAAGCAATTTATTTTATATATATATATATATATATGTTTTTTTGTTTTTTTTTTAATTTGTGTGAAGTCAAGTCTCCTTCATGGTACTGCCATTTCTTTGGCATCGTGCTGAGTGACTAGAGTTCGTTATGGCAGTGTGGCATGTCCCCTTCCTTTCACTCTGTTTTGGGTTTTTATGAGTAGCCAGTTTCTTTTGGAACTTCAGTATATTTTAGTAGCTGCAGTATGCTGAGCTGCATAGATAAATGTGAGCAACCACCCGAGATACATTTTAATGCAAGATGTAAATGTAATCCATCTAAATTATATCTCACTTTCCAAAGTCATTTTATCTGGTGAGTGTTGTGGAATAAATTCTCAAATATCACTATGTGTGTCTCCTATATGATATATTTAACTGATATTTTTTATCGTAACAACCAATGATTTATACAGGAAAATAATAACTATTAACAAGGTTGCCCAAACTTTTGCATCCCACTGTATATGTTTGGGGTTGTTGCTATATTTTCAGATTCTTATTCCATTTTTAAATTATAAACTAAAAAATATCAAGAACTCATGTTCTGCGAGATGAGACCTTGTACCAAGATATTTAAACATGCCCAGGGCTGGAAATAAAAGACAAAGAGTAGGATAGCTAAGCTACTGTACAGGCTTTTAAATGTTCAAAGTGCCGTGCAAGATGTAGATCACGTAGCACGGCAGCCGCAGCAAGCCAGTAGCTGATCCAGCAATGAGGAGGTAAAAAAAACTGTATTTGTTTCCCATTATATCACTGTTTAAGAGGGGGTTTTGGAGGAGCGTCTCCTTGGGGTGCGTTCAGCTCCCTCTTTACAATGCGAGCGGCAGAGATGTGAAGTGGCTGGCGCATATCGCCAGCCAGGGGGATTGCCGAGCAAAGTGAGCAGGGGGTGAACCCCCCAGTAAAATAAAAATAAAAATAAAATTATTACCGGTATAAGTACAGAGCAGAATTTAACAGTAGATGATATCAGATAATATGATTTGGACTTGGATTATATACTTTTATCATTTTTGCATGGATTTTTTTTTTTTCTGGATGCTCCTGCTTACATATGACTGACTGTGTGTCCTCCGATAAACTGGCACCATTATCCAGGGTTGATTTTTGCCTGGCACCCAGTGCTACAAGGACAGACTCCTGGCCCTCTTGAGGATAAGCTAACTTTAGCAGTTTCAGGGATTAGCAGTCGTAGTTATTGTATTGGCGCACATTCAGAACACAGCGAAATTCTTACTTACATCGAATCAACATGCAACATGGTGCTGCCTTCAGGAGTCATGATAACCAGAAGGGATTACAATCCATTGTTATTAAATATTTTGTGTGATACGTTTATCCAAATCAACTTACAGCTTTTGCGATACAATTGGTTCCATTTCTTTTGTTTTTTCCATTTGGAGCTCAGACAGGTGAAGTGCTTTGCTCATGGTCATACAGTGTCAGCAGCAGGTTTTGAATCCACAACAACAGAGTTTGAAGGCTAAAGCTTTTGCCAGTACACTTACTTATTTAGACTTAGATGCTCTCAAGCTATGTGGCATATCAGGTAGCAAGGGGTCTCCAGCAGTTCAGATCTTGGGCGAGTGCTTTGGGGTCATCTCATGTGGTGTTCAGCGCATTCAGGTCTTGCACAAAAGTTCTTCTCCATATAATTCAGGGTCATCTTCTTGGTTGTTTAGTGCCAGGAGCTGTCAACCTCATTGCCACCTTAGGGATCCGATTGTTCTCCATGCAAAGGATGTGGCCGGCCAGTGAGAGTCTTTGGCATACGATGATGTTATGGAGTTTGCATGAGCTACTCCTTCAAGTGCCACTACACTACCTGCCCCAATAATTAATAACTTTTTTTAGTTAAAATAAAATCTGTATTTGGGAGATCAGTCTCTTAGAGAAACATATCCACCCGAGACATTTCTCAAAAAATGTCAAGAAGTGAAACGGTCTGATGGATGATATTCCCCTGTGTGCCATGTGTGGATACATTTGTGATTTCTAAATTCTGCACAGCATCAGTTTTGAACCAGTCGGCTTCCATGGAGGTTGATTCTCTCGTCAGGCAGATAAAAAAGTAAATAAACTTGAAGTCTAGGGGGAGAATAACTAGAAAAGAAAGCATATGGCCTTGGAAACCCAAGAATGTGTTTGGAATAAGAGCAAGGAGTGGAACTATTATAACACGTACCTCCTAGAATAAATCTGAAGAGAAAGAAAGAAAGAAAGTTCTTAGAATATAAATTCCTCAAAATGACCACAAATGTAAATTCTTTTGTGGAAAGATGGTGAGTTCATGAGACAATTTATAGAGTTGAGGATAATGAGTTGACTTTTTCTTATATGAAATATGAATTAGATATTGACTTCTTTTTGGGGGTCAGTTGGTTTTTTATTTGCTTGTAAATGATTTGTTGATGACTGATTAATAAAATTCAAAATGCAAAAAAGAAAGAAAGAAAGAAAGAACCCCACGATTCCTTTCAGAGAGCAACTCCTTGTACCTTCTTCTGTTCTTCAGAACTTTTCCTTGTATTTTTGAATTATTTAAAAATAACACCCTTTCTCTTTATAAAAATCCTTTGCTTGCCATATTTATACAACCTGAGGTTTATGGTTACACCTTGTCTATTTTTGAGGCTAACATCCTTTTTTTGGGGATTTTTTCTTGTCTTCTTAGAGAGTCAAGGCTGGAGGGGGCTGGCCTGTTAAAGCCCATTACAGCACTCCTTGTGTGATTTTGGACCATACAAAAATAAATTGTATGGTATTGTATTGTATTTTAGGCCTGTGAAGCCTCAGGCAGGCCACCAGGGTACGGAGTTAGTCCATCAGAATGATGGCAGAGGAGGCCCACCCTGACTGTAGGATTCCTTTTGGAGGCCTCACACCACATTTACATTCACTGAGGCTCCAAATCATGACATGGGGGCCTTGGTTATATTGTTGATGATATTTATAGTTGTTTTGCCAGCTCCCTGTTTTTTGGCCTAGTCCATTTGAAGGTGGCAAGTAGTATTTGGGGCCTGGCTGAGTTAAAGAAACTCCCCTTGATATCAATAGGAAATGTCCCCAAAACAACACATACACCCGCCGAAGCCACCGTGCTCCTCATATTGTCTGCTTTTCATTAATCTGGGGTGATTCCTCTTGCAGCACCTCCAGTTGTTTGGCTAACTCCAATATGCAGTCTCCTCTGACAAAGCAGGCTCTTATCTTTTGGTCTGCTTCTCAACCACCTCAGCAAAGAATCTTCCTGAACAGTAGTATAACTAGAACTTGATGAGCCCTAAGGCAAAAAAAGGCCCTTCTCACGAAATTAACTTAAAGCCAATAGAAAAATAACCACCATCAATGAGATACATCAAGTGTATGAGCTACGTAAGAGGGCAATACTTGTATTTTAGGTTTATGGAGCTGTGAGAATGATGACACCATTAACCTCTTCATCATAATGTCAAGTAAGCAAGTATGTTATGTGATATGGCGCTATTTAGGCGCCCGACCCGACACAGACTGGCAACATGTAAAAGTGAAACACAAATTTATTTTCTTCACCCATGGGGCACATCTTCCCCGTGTCCTACAGGCACAGCACAGTCCCACAAAGCAAAACCCAAAGTGAAACAAAAAGACAACTCCACTCTTCTTCCTCCTCCACTCCTCCTAGGCAGCTTTGTCCTCCTTCTCCCGACTCTGGTGCAAAGAAGACAAATAATCCTACACGGCCAGGGCTCCACTTCCTCTTCCGCACCCTGTTGAAATGACGTCATTTCCTTTCCCTCCCTATAAAGACGTCACTTCATTTGATTGCATTTCCTGTAGCCATTTTTATTTTCAGCATAGATAGCCCCGTTTGCTTTGTATCTGTTGTCAGATAAATGATTTATTTTGAACCTTTTTGTTCAGAGTTTTGGTTGACCTTGTCCATCAGACAATATACGGGGCAATTCCCCAACACTACATGATGACTGGAGTCACTTTATTTCACAGTTAATAATAAAGCCTTGTGAAGAAACAACCATTCAGTCACCACCCCCAAGCCCCATAGGCCCCTGTGCTGTTGCCCCACCCACACTGCCTACAGTTATGCCCCCTGTTCCAGTAAGTCTGCGTGGTGATCTGGGGAGTCTGGAAAGCACAGGTACCAAAAACACTTTCCAAAGTTGCCCACTAGAGGGGAGAAACACAGTCAAAACCCCAACTAGAAACCCAAAGGGCCAAGAGAATTCTTTAGAAAACTAGGGGGCTCCGCTCGCCAACCCCTGTGTTTGTTTAACCGGATATACAATTTTAAAAGCGTTTTTTTTTTCTTTGGAATTGTTGCTTTAACTGGTGCGGGACCACAGATTCTTATAGCGTCCATTATTATGTAAATCCACATTTTGTGCATTGAATGATCCAAAGGCAAAAAGACTTTGTTTTCTATTCTTTGCCTTTTATTTCTGACCTCTCTTTGTCCGTATTTTTTTCAATTACACCTGGGTCTGATGATGAATCACCTTTTGTTTGTACTAATGCGGTCTTTACTATCTTTGTTTTTGATACTGTAGCGACTGATGTAATAAAGTGTCACAAAAGTTCTACTTGAACAATTGCCAAATTTGTAACCGCAAACACAACTTTCTAGCACCCTCTCCAACCCCTCTTCCCCCGGGACTCGCACCCACTTACTGCATCAATCAATACCCCGCTATCAGTCTTCCGTGCTGTACTCCGTCCTCCCTCAATCAGACGTAACAGTCACTTAAAACAAAAAAGGCTTCAACTTGGTTGGGATGCAACAATACTTTCGAATGTTACTGCTTTTACTTTAAAGCTTCATTAAAAACAATATTTGGAATTACCTTCTCTTCAAGATCGCATTGAATTTTGATTCCGTCTTTGGAGACACATTGTGACAACGCAACGTATAACTGCCCGTAAGTGAATATTGTTTCTGTTTCTCTAATAAATAATCTGACTTTTTCTAATGTTTGTTCCTGTGACTTGTTAATTGTCATAGCAAAAGCTATTCTCACGGTAAACGCTACAATACAGTACTTTTGAATTTTACTGCTTTCATATTCTGTTCCTTTCTCTGTATGTGTATCGTGCCATCGTTTGTTTGAGCCTTTCAAATTCCACTGCTTTCATAATCTCTTATCTGCCTTTTTTTCTCTCTAATGCTTTTGGGTCTCTTTTCTCCGCATTGCTCTTTCTTCTTTGCTGAGAGCACAGAATCTGTGTGTGCTACGTGCCATGCCTTTACATGAACTGCTTTTGGGTCTCTTTTCTCCGCATTGCTCTTTCTTCTTTGCTGAGAGCACATGGCTGTGCTCTTATTTGATAAGAAGGGCATGTCTTGCAAGAATCTCATGTTCCACGTCCCCGCGAGACGGCTCTGGGACAATTTCTTGGCACCAAGTCTCATGTTTACGGTCCCCGCGAGACGCTCCGTGGCCAGTCTTTTTGTCTTCTGGGTATTTTAAATGTCTTCTGAGAACTTACGAGAAGATCAGGTATTGTCACCCTGGAAA
Source organism: Polypterus bichir lapradei (assembly GCA_026402145.1). NCBI lineage: Eukaryota > Metazoa > Chordata > Cladistia > Polypteriformes > Polypteridae > Polypterus > Polypterus bichir. Next base: position 38,329,132 of record JANRMT010062822.1, read on the forward strand.
TGTCCTTTCCAGGATTTTTTTTTTATATATAGAGAGAGATAAAAAGGCTTATTTTCACAGAAGCCTGTGCAGTCACAAAGCACCAAGAACTGCCTGAAAGGCAAGGAAAAGCAGTGTCCTAAAACAGAATTCAAAAATCGTGGTCAAAAAACAGAGCAGAGGTTCAGAATAACAACAAAGACAGTCCCAATATGAGATCCAAAGGTGAGGCCAAAAACAGAGCAAGGATTCAAAATCCAGAAAATCACAAAGCAATAACAAAAGCACAGAAACACAAGAAAACACTTCACTTCCAAGCACGTTCAATGAACCGGCAGGAACTATGGGATGCCTCTCCCTTAAATAGGATGGAAGATGTGTTCCTGGTGGTGATTGGCAGGTGGTGCTGCCCTTTGGGGAGCCACCCACAAAACACCAGGGATACAATCAAGGCTAAATTCACTTATAAATGAACACAAAGAAAAATGTTCATAATAAACATTAATACAAATAAATGGCGTAAAATAACACAAAACGAACAAGAAACACCACTTTGAACCCTGGGTGCCTTGGCTGAAACATGACGGAGGGTAGAGAAGATTGGGTCTTGTCACTTCAGGTAACTGGCCCCATCATGCCCCAGTCTCAGGGCTCAGTCTGTCAGCTACGACAACATTGGACATCACATCTGTTTGCTCTCATTTGCCTCTCTTCTGTTTTATTGTTCTATTTAAAACACTTCAGGTGGGTCCTGTTTGCCTTTTTTGCTGATTTTAAGTCCAGACACCCCCAAAGTAGGATAAACTGTAGCCTCAACTGATGGTGACTTGCTAAAAAATCACTTGTCAAAGACGCATTGTTGATTCAAAATTCAAAGCCCTATCTGTCTTTTATGAAATCATTTCTCACTCCTACATCTGTAATCTTTGCTCTGATGGTTACGTGTTTTCCAAAACTTTTGTTGTCATGCATATTCTTTATACATATGTGCCAACTTTGGATGGAGGGAAGCTGATAAGCAAGCAAGCAGCAGTAGAGCTCAGTACAACTCACTCTGGCAGCCATACACAGCTACTGTACTCCTGAGGGACTGGGCTAAGTAACAATTAGAGTCGTCATTCTTTCCCCTCACATGATACAGCACTGAGAGTAAAGCATTGGCTGAGGCGGCATCAGGCTATGAACTCGTGTGATTCTGTTGACCAGATGTCAGATGCTATTTTGGTCCAACAGCTCGTGCCAGGGCTTTGCCCTTAACTTCACTCTTTCCACCAGCGCAGCAGGAGCTCACATTACACAGATGCGTCAGAAAGTTGCAGTGGTTGCAGACTGGAAAGTAGTGAGCTGTAGGATACAATTCCTTGAGACTGAGGCTAGTGTGGCATAGTGGTTAAGGTTTGGACTTCAAACCATGGGTTTGTGGGTTCAAATCCTGCTTCTGACCCTGTGTGACCATGAGCAAGTCACTTCACCTGCCTGTTTTTCAACTAGAAAAAGAAATGTAGTCAATCATGACTCAAATGTTAAGTCACCTTGGATAAAGGTGGAATTGTAAAAATGAGCTCCTTACTAATATGTTCTTCCTAAAAGAAAAGAAAGGCTACCTTTGATATAGTCACTAAAATACATTTTTAGTGAAGCTGTAAACGACAGTTTTAACAGACATGTAAACCAATTAAATTCCCATAACATCTGCATGAGGAATGCTCCGTGCAGTGGTTAGACTTAAATACAGCTGCCAACTGCCCGCCAGTTCACTACACTCCACTACCACAGAGAGACATTCCTTAGATCTGCAGATTCTTGATTTCAATTAATATTATAGTTTTTGAAGAGCATGCAACTTGCAGAACATCAAGGGTAATTCACTAAGAAATACTGTATGGGCTAATTACCCAAATATTAACTGGGTCATACAGCCTTACAAATAGCGGAGTGCAGACATCAGAGTTTAACAAAGTAGGTTAAAAACACCAACAACAAGGGACATCTGGAATTCATAGTGTAGAAGTGATTGAACCGCTAGAGTCAAGCAACCATAATCTAAAACATTTCACTGCTTTTTGACAGAGCACAGCTGGAAAAACTGAAACCAACAAGTTTAGTATTAGAAGGGGAAATTTTAAGTAGATGTGACAAAGTCTAAAAGGGATAAATTAAAATAACTGTTTAAGTGCAGAAACAGTCAAGGAGCAGTTGAACAGGTTCACCCTAAAATTTGGAAGCAGTAAGAAATTAAAGACAACTCCACAGCATGTATAAAAGGAGATAAAAAAAAAAGAAGTTACAAACCAGAAATGAGTTTTATGAGGCATACTGTAAAAAAAAAAAATAACTGTTGGGCCTATGGGAGCAACCATTAAAATTATATTAGAAAAGCTAAAAGACAGAGAGAAATGTTACAGAAAAGGTAAAAGACGACCCAAAGAGATTCTTTCAAATCTTAGTAGTAAAAGAACAGTCAAGAAGGAGGTGAAGTACATCAGGAATAGTAAAGGAGAATTTAAAAAATACAGACACTGAAACGTCCTGGGTATGACGTTAAAGTACATCCGGCCCTGCGAGCGGCCCTCCAACTTGCAGGGAAATCATGGGGGTTGGTGGCAGGATTAGCACTCCGGCCACCGTAAAAAAACTTCACAAAGCCCTGAGACTACAGAAAGGACTCCTTTTTGCTCTCCGCGGGAGTACCTCTGCTGTAGCCGCCCATAGGAAGGCTGCTCGCAGCATGAAGGGGATGGGGGAAAGCCCTCGGGAGCCCCATCCCCGGAAGAGACGAAACCGTTGGAGAGCCAATAGGGTCAGGTCTGTTGGGGATCAGAATTGGTGTGATGCTGAGGTGTCGCCTGCTGCACGGCAGCACTTGGGTCCCAATTTGAGGCGGCCCATATGGGCAGGCGCATGGAACGTCTTTTCTCTCCGGCAAGATAATCATCTTCCTCTGCTGTTGGAGGAGCTGCGTAAACTCCGCATTTCAGTGGCGGCACTCTCTGAGGGCGCAGACCGGGGACTGGCCAGATCTCTGTAGGTGGATACACCTTTTATTGGTCTGGTCGGTCTGATGGCTGTCATACTCGGGGAGTAGCTGTTGCTGTAGCAGATTGGCTTCTTCCGATGGTGTCCGATGTCACTCCTTTCAACGAGCGTATTATGGGACTCAGATTATGGCACTCCCTGGGTGCCTTGTCTGTTGTCTTAGTGTATGCTTCGACCATGGTGAGTGATGTCTCGGCGAGGGAGACATTTTATTCGCAGCTTCGCTCGGTGGTTGATGGAGGTGTTCATGGGGTGACACTCCTCTGGTCTTGGGCGACTTCAATGCAGCCACTGGCACTGACAGGGCTGGCTATGAGGACTGTCTCGGTCCCCATGGGTCTGGTGACCATGGTAAAAGTGGCTCCATGTTCCTTAACGTTGCAAAAGGTCAGGGGCTGCAAATCGCTGGATCCTGGTTCCAGCGCCCTGAACCGCATCGTTGGACTTGGTACTCCAATACTGGTGGTGTGGTGAAGGAGATCGATCACATCCTCGTGAGCAGACGCTGGAGGCTCTTGGAAAACTGCAGGGTCTACAGAAGTGCCCAGTTTGTGAATTCTGACCATAGACATATTATTGCTACTCTTAGGATCCAGCTTAGGTCCAGTAGGTTACCATCTGCTAGGAAAATGAGCCTGGACTTGGCCAGACTCCAAGACCAGGCTGTTTCTAATGAGTCTGCACGTAGTTTGTGTGAGGAACTTTCAGATTTAGGTACGACTGCCGATCCTAATGTGATGTGGGAGACCTTCCGTGACAAGACCCTGAAGGTTGCTGAGGGCTGTGTTGGTGTTACCGGTGTTCCCAGAAGGAGGTGTTTCATCTCGCAGGGCACCCTGGATATCATCGAGAGGAGTCGCAGTGCAAGTGACACACCATCTGTGGTCTAGCGACCCACATCCTGCTTAAAGAGGGATCAAAGCCATACGCACATCTGAATCTGTTCCTCGGAGAGTCGCAGTCAGGGCAGCTGATGGAACGGTCCTGACACTGCAGTTATGAACCGCTGGGCTCGCTAATTTGAGCAGCTTTTTAAAGCTGATCCTCCGGCTAGGATGTTGGATATCTCTGGGTCCACAGTTCTTGAGGCTGATCCTCCAATTAGCTGTGAACCACCCAGGCTCACTGAGATTGCACAGGTGGTGAACCAGCTGAGGGGGGGAAAGGCTGCAGGGATCTGTGGTATCCGGGATGAACTTCTCCAGGCTGGTGGTAAGGCTGTCCTCCTGGCATTGCAAGCAATCTTTGCTCCCATTTGGGAGACTGGCATCATCCCAACTGACTGAAAAACAGGACTTGTTGTCCCTATCTGGAAAGGGAAGGGTGATCGCCTGGATTGTAGCAACTACAGGAGGATAACACTGCTCTCGGTGCTGGGTAACGTCCTTGCTAGGGTCGTCCTCAATAGGATCCGTGATCACTTGCTTACCTACCAGTAACCGGAACAGTCTGGTTTTACGCCTAAGAAGTCTACCATCGACTGCATTCTGGCACTGAGGGTTCTCATAGAGTGCAAACTCGAATATCGGCAGAGTTTCTTTGCAGCCTTTGTCGATTTTCGCAAAGCGTTCAACTCAGTTGATCAAGCTGCCCTGTGGAACGTCCTGAGGGTTCACGGGATCCCTTCGAGGTTGCTGGATATCATGAGCGGCCTGTACACTGGTACTGTGAGTGCTGTGCAAAGTGGAGGCAGGACCTCTGTGTTTTTCCCAGTTGATTCTGGGGTTTGTCAGTGGTGTGCTTGCTCCTGCTTGCGAGTGTCCTGGATAAAAACAAAGATCCAGGCCTTTAATGACCTCTTGGGCACAGCCATCAGCAGTGTGTCTGTCTGCGGAGAGTGTGTCGAACTCATTGAGAGGTTTACTTACCTTGGCAGTGACATTCATGTCTCTGGTGACTCTTCCTGTGAAGTCAGTAGACAGACTGGGAGAGCATGTGGGGGTCATGAGGTCGCTGGAAGGGGTGTGTGGCGCTCCCGATATCTATGCAAAAGGATGAAGGTCCAAGTCTTTAGAGTCCTGGTGCTTCCTGTCTTGCTATATGGTTGTGAGACATGGACACTATCCAGTGACCTGAGATGAAGACTGGACTCCTTTGGTACTGTGTCTCTCCGGAAAATCCTTGGGTACCATTGGTTTGACTTTGTGTCAAATGAGCGGTTGCTCATGGAGTCCCGAATGAGGCACTTTACCTGCATTGTGAGGGAGCGTCAGTTATGGCACCACAGCCATATGGCGCGTTTCCCTGAGGGTGATCCGGCTCATAAGATCCTCATTGTTGGAGACCCAAGTGGCTGGACCAGGCCAAGGGGTCGCCCATGTAACACCTGGCTGCAGCAGATAGAGGGTCATTTCCGGAGGGTAGGACTGGACCGCGTGTCTGCCTGGGGGGTTGCCAACCGGGATCCCGAGCTGTTTCGATGTGTAGTGGGTGCGGCAACGCACTGTACCAGTGCATGCTCCCCAACTTGACTTGACTTGACACTGAAATAATGCAATCTCTAAATTTCCACTTTTCTGAAGTTTTCACATTCAAAGATATGGACAACCACCCAGTGGCAGCAGGAACTACTAAGGAGATTCTTAGTGATTTGGAAATTGTAGAGGGAGAAGTACTGCTTGGATTAAAATAGCTAAAATGAAACAAATCACCAAGACCAGAAAACATTTATCGTCCAGTGCTTATTGATGTTAATGAGTACATATATAAACCCTGGATGCATATTTTTAGGAAGTCACTGCATGCTGGGAAAATTCCAAAGGACTGGAAAATAACAAATATTATCCCTTTATATAAAAAGGCTAATCGGGCAGATCCAGGCAACTATAGGCCAGTAATCTTAACCTGCATCACAAGTAAATTAATGAAAGTAATTATGAAAGAAAAGATCAAGCAGCACATGATAAGAACACGTGTTAGTGAGCAGTCAATATGGGTTCAGACAGGGGAGGTCATGTTTTACTAATATGCTGGAATAGAGCAAGCAAACAACAAAAGGACATGATCAGAGATATGCTTATGATACTACTAGCTGTTGAAACTGGGATATTTCCTAAGACAGTGGGCATCAGTTATGGCAGCGTTTCTCAACCATTATGTATTTGCGACCCTAGTTTTCATAACAGTTTTAATCGCGTCCCCTAACGTTTTTTTGAAAGGAGCCCACTAATACCAGTTTGTTCTTTTTTAATTAATGATATATCATAGATGCATATTTTATTATACCTACTTAACTTTTATCGACATTTATCTAACTCTATATTCATTTTTCTAGTATCAGAATGTAGTTTAAGTTCATTTGTTTTGGTTTCAATAGATGCATTTTTCACATTTTCGATTCTTGTTTTCTTTTTTTCACATCTTCGCGCCCCCCTTTTTGTTACTTTGCGCCCCCCTAGGGGGGCCCGCCCCACAGTTTGAGAACCACTGAGTTATGATGCTATCAGTTAATCAGATGTATCCATGTGATTAATTAAGTACTTTTCTGTATACAATATTTGTATTTTTTAACAAGGATTAATATTAGTTCCAGGCAGTGTGATGAAGTGGTTAAGGCTTTCGACTTCAAATCCTGAGTTTGTGGGTTCAAATCCTGCTACTGACACTGTGTGACCAGGAGAAGTCACTTCACCTACCTGTGCTGTAACTATAAAAGCAAAAGAAATGTAAGGAATTGTATCTCAAATGTTGTAAGTATCCTTTAGTAAAGTCATCAGTCAAATAATAAATTATTATGTCATTGGAACTGCTTACTTTTCAATATGCCATACACAGTTGTCCATGAGGAAAACGTTATACCATCGATCAATTTCTGTTTTTCCTAGTGACTTGGTTTTTGTTGATGTTTATTGCAAAACACAGTTTTACAGAAAAGTGTATTCTTTTGAATTTAAACTGATAATTGGAAAGAATAATGTGAACTTTGAGTATATGTTATTAACTATTAGATGTTTGCAAGTTTCATTTGTTTATTTGTTTTATTTGTTCATTTGTGGACTGCAGAGCTCTGCAGCTTGTGGTGAATGCAGCACAGCAGATCACGCGCACACAGCTCCCTGCGATCCATGACATTCACACTACACGCTGTCTCAGGAAAGTGAACTGTATCAGGCGGGACCCCAGCCACCCTGCACTGTCACTTTTCACCCTCCTCCCATCTGGAAAGCGACTAAAGTCCATTTAGACGCACTCCTCCAGGATCAGGAACAGTTTCTACCCAACTGCAATCAGACTCATGAACAATCAGTAACCTTATGTCACCTCCACTGCTACCTGCACATACAGTGGGTACGGAAAGTATTCAGACCCCCTTCAATTTTTCACTCTTTGTTATATTGCAGCCATTTGCTAAAATCATTTAAATTAATTTTTTTCCTCATTAATGTACACACAGCATCCCATATTGACAGACAAAAAAATATTTTTTGAAATTGTTGCAGATTTATTAAAAAAGAAAAACTGAAATATCACATGGTCCTAAGTATTCAGATCCTTTGCTGTGACACTCATATATTTATATTTGTGTGGAGTTTACATGTTCATCCTTGAGATCACCTTCATTTGAGTCCAGCTGTGTTTGATTATACTGATTGGACTTGATTAGGAAAGCCACACACCTGTCTATATAAGACCTTACAGCTCACAATGCATGTCAGAGCAAATGTGAATCATGAGGTCAAAGGAACTGCCTGAAGAGCTCAGAGACAGAATTGTGGCAAGGCACAGATCTGGCCATGGTTACAAAAAAATTTCTGCTGCACTTAAGGTTCCCAAGAGCACAGTGGCCTCCATAATCCTTAAATGGAAGACGTTCGGGATGACCAGAACCCTTCCTAGAGCTGGCCGTCCGGCCAAGCTGAGCTACCGGGGGAGAAGAGCCTTGGTGAGAGAGGTAAAGAAGAACCCAAAGATCACTTTGGCTGAGCTCTAGAGATGCAGTCAGGAGATGGGAGAAAGTTGTAGAAAGTCAACCATCACTGCAGCCCTCCACCAGTCAGGGCTTTATGGCAGAGTGGCCTGTCAGAAGCCTCTTCTCAGTGCAAGACACATGACATGGAGTTTGCTAAAAGACACCTGAAGATTCTCTGGTCTGATGAGACCAAGATAGAACTTTTTGGCCTTAATTCTAAGCGGTATATGTAGAGACAACCAGGCACTGCTCATCACTTGTCCAATACAGTCCCCACAGTGAAGCATGGCGGTGGCAGCATCATGCTGTGGGGGTGTTTTTCAGCTGCAGGGACAGGACGACTGGTTGCAATCGAGGGAAAGATGAATGCGGCCAAGTACAGGGATATCCTGGACAAAAACCTTCTCCAGAGTGCTAAGGACCTCAGACTGGGCCGAAGGTTTACCTTCCAACAAGACAATGACCCTAAGCACACAGCTAAAATAATGAAGGAGTGGCTTCACAACAACTCTGTGACTGTTCTTGAATGGCCCAGCCATAGCCCTGACTTAAACCCAATTGAGCATCTCTAGAGAGACCTAAAAATGGCTGTCCACCAACGTTTACCATCCAACCTGACAGAACTGGAGAGGATCTGCAAGGAGGAATGGCAGAGGATCCCCAAATCCAGGTGTGAAAAACTTGTTGCATCTTTCCCAAGAAGACTCATGGCTGTATTAGCTCAAAAGGGTGCTTCTACTAAATACTGAGCAAAGGGTCTGAATACTTAGGACCATGTGATATTTCAGTTTTTCTTTTTTAATAAATCTGCAACAATTTCAAAAATTCTTTTTTTTGGCTGTCAATATGGGGTGCTGTGTGTACATTAATGAGGAAAAAAATTAATTTAAATGATTTTAGCAAATGGCTGCAATATAACAAAGAGTGAAAAATTGAAGGGGGTCTGAATACTTTCCGTACCCACTGTATACTTCTGCAACTGTCTCTATTTATTCCTAGGATTCTGGTTTTATTTATTTACTTATTTATATTCATTTATTTATTGAGTGTTTTTTTGTCTATGTTCACTGTTTCAGGGGGCACATGCAAACAAGCATTTCATTGTACATGGTACTTGTACTTGTACACATGACAATATAGAATTGAATTGAATTATGTCTTTCACTCAAGTGTATCTTTTCATTTTTTCAACATGGATGGTCCCCATTTAATGTCCACAGATACAAATGTATATTGTGATACCCCGTTGCAGAAACACAGGTGACACATCTGTCAGGGGTTGTTAGTCTGACCGTGAGGCAACTGCAGGTTTGCTGCGCTACCAAAGCAACTACGAGTTGGCAGCCTCACTGAGTAACGAGTCTGTTGGCTAAGGGATGATGCGGGAAACACTCTAATCCGGCCACTGACCTGGTCAGCTCTTTTCTTTTCTGTCTCCTCCCCTCGAAGATGACCCATTCCCAGGCACTGATCCACAGCTGCTGGACTGACCGGACAAGGAGGAGTATCCATTCCTGAACTGAAGAAGGGAGCCAAGGCAGGACAACTGATAACGTCACTGCTTGTTTTCTGAGTCTGTGTGTATTGAAGTGGTAGCTCCCTTTTCAATAAATACCCAGGCTGTTTCTGTTTTGATTGAAATAAAGCAGGTCTTCCTGAATCCCTTGGACTCAGCCTCATCTTTCGGGTGCAAGACAGTGACTCATGCGTCACAATGTGTAAAAAATTTTGGAGGGAGGGAATGGGGCATCTCCATTCAAAGTAAACAGATGTTCATGTAAATGTAAATCACTTCAAAAGGAGGGCGGGTGGTCTTCATTCAAAGTCCATAGTTGTGAATGAATATTACAATGGAATAGCTTCTGGTGTGGCAGGGGGGATCAGTTAAGTTTAAACTGGCATGATTCTTCCTGCTAAACGGTAAGTACCATCTCATATGTTATTCACACACTGCTGCCCCTTGCCATGAAAAGTGGATGGGAAGATAAAATGAGATGTTATTCACATCCGCTCATCAGTAAAAAAAAAAAAAAGTAGTGGGAACTTTGGTAGCATAGTGTGAAATCCTGCTACCTAATGGACCTTGTATCTCCGACTTCAAATCCTGTGCCAGGTTGTTACTGTATCTATACAGAGTTGGCCTATTTCCCCATGCCTATGTGGGTTTGTTCCTGTGCCTGTGGTTTTCCACTACACCCCAAAGAAGTGCATATAGGAATATAAGAACTGACAAATAAGAGGAGTCTGTTCAGTTCAAACTAATTTGATTGGCTGCTATTGTCTTAATATTATACTTTGATGCTTTAAAAAGTTGCTAAGGTTTCTGATTAAATAACAGACTCAATAATTTGTTTCAGATCACCACTTGAACATTGTGTGAAGAAGTGCTTTTTGGTATATCTTATAAATTGATAGGTGCTTCCAAATTGCTTATGTGTGGGTGAGTGCGTATAAAATACTAGGGTTTTGTGGTGGTATCCAGCCCACAAAGCTCAAAATCTAGGATTTAATTCTCTAGAAAGGACTAGAAGCACAAAACAGGTCTAGACGTGAAACTCAGAAAGCAGAGCATCCTACAGTAATTTGCTCAGATAGGCTAAGCCTCAAAAGGTAAGAGTGTTATGGTTAGATTTGCTTTAATGAAGGCCTGGTGTCCCATTCGGGTTTGGTGTTTTCTGCCCAGTGGGATGGGCTGCCACCCCTGCAACCAAGAAATTGATTAATTGGATTATAATATGGATGGATGCAGTACACATGCTACAAAGCATAATGTTCGTACATATGTATGCATTTTACATTGTATTTTACACTATAGAAATAAATGGTGTTGTTCTGGACTGTTTTCTGCCCATTTGGGGGTGGGATTTTGACAATTATTTTTCCAAAGTAAGTTATTTGGCGTTGTTTTTTGTGTCTTTACTGATGTCTTTTGTTTTTCCATGAACACTGGTATTTTGTGTATCCATTGCTTTGCAGTGTCAAATTCTTAGGGGGCGCCGTACCATACTGTATGTCGCATTTGGCGTAGTCGCTGTAGAATCTGTATAAAAATCAATGCCTAATATGGCGGATTCAGACATATTCAGACCCCTTCGTTTTTTCACATTTTGCTATGTTGCAGTCTTATGGTTAAATTGTTTAAATACAACCCCAAATCAGAAAAAAGTTGGGACAGTGTGGAAAATGTGAATAAAAAAATAAAGCAGTAATTTACAGATTTCCCTTAACTTTTATTTCATTGCAGACAGTATGAACACAAGATAATTCATGGTTTTTTGGTCAACATCATTTGATTTGTAAATAAACATCCACTCTTGCCATTCAGGCTTGCAACACATTCCAAAAAAAGTTGGGATGGGGGCAATTCAGGGGTAGTAATGAGGTATAATAACTAAATAATGATGTGATTTGAAACTGGCGATGTTAACAGGTGATTGATATCATGATTCGGTACAAAAGCAGCATCGAGGAAAGGCCTACTCCTTTACGAGCAAAGATGGGCAGAGGATCGCCAGTTTGCCACCAAGTGCGGGCAAAAATCTTTGAAATGATGAAGAAAAACGTTTCTCAAAGACAGATAGGAAGAGATTTGGGCATTTCTCCCTCTACAGTGCATAATATAGTGAAAAGAATCAGGGAATCTGGAGAAATTACCGTGCGCAAAGGCCAAGGGCGCAAGCCTAAACTGAATGGCCATGATCTCCGAGCCCTCAGACGGCACTGCATTAAAAACCGTCATTCATCAATAAATGATATAACTGCGTGGGCTCAGGACTACTTCAGGAAGTCACTCTCAAGCACTACAGTACGTAGTTACATTAGGAAATGCCAGCTTAAACTGTACTGTGCCAAAAGGAAGCCCTACATAAATAGTTTCCAGAAGCGCCGTAGACTTCTCTGGGCTCGGAGGCATCTTAGATGGTCCATTGTGCAGTGGAAACATGTATTGTGGTCAGATGAATCGGTTTTTCACATCTTTTTTGGAAGAAATGGACGCCGTGTGCTGCGGACCAAAGAGGAAAAGGACCATCCAGACTGTTACCAGATACAAGTCCAAAATCCAGGGTCTGTCATGGTATGGGGTTGTGTCAGTGCCTTCGGTAAAGGTAACTTGCACTTCTGCGATGGCACCATCAATGCTGAGAAGTATATCTCAGTTTTGGAGGAACAAATGCTGCCTTCAAGATGACGTCTTTTCCAGGGACGCCCATGCTTATTTCAGCAAGACAATGCCAAACCACATACTGCGCGCATAACAAAGGCATGGCTGCGTAAGAAGAGGGTGCGGATGCTTGACTGGCCTGCCTGCAGCCCTGATTTGTCTCCTATAGAGAATGTTTGGCACATTTTGAAACGAAAAATGCGTCCACGAAGACCCCGTACTGTTGTGCACCTAAAACGTTGTTTGCAGGAAGAATGGGACAAACTAACACCTGTAACACTTAGTCACTTGATTTCTTCAATGCCTAAACGTCTTTTAAGTGATGTTAAAAGACAGGGGAACTGTACAAAGTGGTAAATGCTGTACTGTCCCAACTTTTTTTGAAATGTGTTGCAAGCCTGAATGGCAAGAATGGATATTTATTTACAAATCAAATGATGTTGACAAAAAAAAAAACATGAATTATTTTGTGTTCATACTGTCTGCAATGAAATAAAATTTGAGGAGAATTTATAACTTGCTTTTTTCTTTTTTTATTCACATTTTCCACTGTCCCAACTTTTTCTGATTTGGGGTTGTACATTTCCCCCACCACATCAAGCAACACTCAAAACTACAGTAAGACAAAGTGAAAACAATTTTTGAAATTTTTGCTAATGTTTAAAAGTAAATTACCCAAGAAGACACCAAGTTATTTGCTTTGTCAGTTCTGCGGTATTGACTTTTGCTTGATCAGGGAATAAAATGAATTTAAATGATTTTAGCACAGGGTTGCAATGTAACAGAATGTGAATAAAGTGAAGGGGTCTGAATACTTTCTGAATTCACTGTACTTCCTGCTTGTCCAAGTTTGTGGATAAAAACTGCAGTCTCTGCCGAGTTTATGTTTGATTAGTGTTTTACTAGCAACAGGCATGGTGCTTTGACTTCTTCGACTTTAATTTTTAGATTTTGTATGAGGTTTGATGACACACTGAACTGATTTTGTTAATGAACTTAGTTAGGTTTTTGACTAACATTTCATCTTTTGGTCCATTTTCATTAAAAAATAACAAAAAAATTGCCTTATTATCTTATCATGTCATAGGGGAACTGTAAAACCCCTGGCCTAAGCACAGAGCAGAAACTATTTTTATATTTTTATAACAATCTTTATAATATAGTTTATAGAACAAAAGTTTCCATAAAGCAAAATGCAAAAGTTTGCCTCAAAGAAACAACTCAAGTTTAGAACCGAAACGAAAATCCATAATCCAAAGAACAAAACTTTAAAGAAGAATGCAAAGTCTAAAAAAGTGCAGAATCTATACAAAAGCAAAACTTTCAAGATTTTCAGGAGGAATTCAAAGCTGAACAACATAATCAGAAATTAATGGCTCAGCAAAAAGTTGAGGCAAACTAATGATATATATAGATCTCGTAAGGTCACACCTGAAGGCTCAAAAATACATGATTATAGAGAAAAAAAGTCAGAATTACAAATAATACAAAAAGGTGAACAAAGATCAAACAAGGGAGTGGAGGAACATTACAGAATTCACAAAATACTACAAGACAATTGAACATGGCTCAGGGCTGGCTCCTAATCCTGGAGTAGGCCTCAGCTCCTAAGACTATCGATTGAATGAAGCAAACTTGAGGATGCTATGCTATGTAACACTTTCATTTCAAAGTCACCATTCCTCTATGGCATATGGTATTGTGATAACTCTTTACAGGAAGATGTTTGCACTCAGGATGGCTCCCTGGCTGACTGAGGAATGCCATTATTGTGCTTCGCTCCCATATAAACCCTCTGTCCCTGCTCTTTTAAGGTTTATAGGCAGTGGTAATTTCTCCAGGATCAACAGTACTTTTGAGTCTTCTAGTGTTCTTCTAGTCTTCTTTTTTTTGTTTGTTCTCTAGTTATTTTATTTATCATCCTTGGCCATCCATTTCTCAAACAGGAAATAAGTAACCTTCAACTGTAGTTTGGGAAATTGTGGGTATGCATTAGACACACAGGCTCATCACTAATATAAATACGTTAAAGAGCAAGCAGATGGATGCACTCTGTGGCTAAACAAATATGAAAACCAGGTGCTCTGTGACCGAGAACTGGATTAATCATTTGAGCCATATGATTATCCAGAAACATAATGATTGCATGGGAGTTGGAGAGGAGCCCTAGTCTAAAAACAGCCAAACATCATTAAATGTAGAAGGCAGTCCTTGCAATAATCAAAAGGAAAATGTCAATCCGGCTGTCCGGTTTTCACAGTCTCATAGCAAATGAAATGCCACCCTCCACGTTACTGGCTGAGCCTCTGCCCCGATCTAACACTCCATTTCTTGGATAAGTTAAAAATGAGCTGAGGCAGAGGATGCCAAACAGCAGCATTTACAGATGCCTGTAATTCTCTGCCAAGATTATGCTCCATTTGGAGCAAGTCTCCATTTCACTAATATTGGCACTTTGCTCATTCTTAATATAAACACTGTCTGGTGCACAGATTGGGCCTCCATTACTCTTGGTCACTATTTCTTAGGGCCCCTTTAGATCTGGAATGTGCTGATCCTCTGTCCTGCAATGGTGTTTTATAAAGAGCTTGTTAATCATGAGGCAAAGGAAAAGATTTGAATGGTAGCGGTTTTCCGTTCTAGTAGCATGTATGTTAATATTTAATAGCAAAGCATGGCACTATGGTGGTTAGCAGCAGTGTGTCAGACACCTTGTGATAATCAGAAGGTTCGGTTACTGCTCCATTGTTGGCGGAACACTGAAGTCCTACTCTGGTACTATGGAATATACAATACATTAGCAATGGAGAATGCTGTCTGTTAGGATATGCATTTCTTAAGCAGACAAATTTCATCACAAATACACAATCTGCTGCAAAAGCCATGATACCAATAACTTCAGACCATCATCATGCAAAAGAGCCACTTTCTGTGACACATACAACCTTACTAAAGTGGCTATTTTATCATGCGGATGAAGTTGTGTGCCATGAAACATTTAGCTACCTCACCTCCGACAGGCGGTGCAGCTCTAGTTAGTTAAGAGCACAGACGTCACAAACAGGTCACTTCACGTGTAATGCAGTGTCCTCCTTTAATGTGAACAATGACAGTGTCAGTCATTTCTGTAATTGTCCCCTGTGTTCTGTCATACTCTTCAGCAACACTGAGACTAATGCATGCACTAATGGCTGCATGAGATTCATTTTCATAGACTTATAGGTCTTTCTCAAATCCTCCTGAGCCTTGTCAAAGGATGTGCTTCTTGTCTTAAGTGGGCTTAGAAGATAGTATGGTATGGTATTGTATGGTGTATGGTATGTAAATAATGAAAGACTCTGGTTTATTCCCTGTAAGCTGACTAGTTAATGGAATATTCCTGATACTCTCCTATATTTCTGGTGTGACTATAGAATGATCTCAGAATAGATAGATAGAAACGTGAACTGTGAGACAGATTAGGCAGAAATGCTTATAGTTTTCTGAAAGTATGTGATGACATAGACTTTAAAAAATGAAACTGAAATACTTAAAGTACAAGTTTGATATTTTTCAAGTTGAAGTTATTTTGTTTACAAACATGCTATCCATTTGCCACAAGAAATTATCTTCTAAAGTTAATTGCTTTGTATAAATTTAAAAGAAAGCTTAAAAAAGCTATGAACATAATAAAATCACAATTAGAAATACTGTATCTTAAAACAGTAAAAACACATAATAAGGTAAACTTATAGTAAAAAAAAAGATCAATTATATTGCAACATAAAGGAAATCAATATTGCAATTAGTGCTGGACGGTATACCGGTTCATACCAAAACTCATTTTTTATTTTTGCTATGATATGGATTTTTCTTATACCGCAACACTGGTTTAAATTACCTAAATGACGTTTGGAACGTGGCAAAGTGGGAAACTGTTCAAGTGGGGACCTTTTTCACTGCTACACCGCTAATTACAGAGGTGTTGCGCGGGGGCTCTTTTTCACTGCTACACCGCTAAATAGGTAGTGGTAGTGTAGGTATTGCGTGGTGAAAATGGACAGAGAACATTCTGAAACTGAAGCTGTAGCTGACGATAAAGTTGAACATGATGACACAGAAGAACTTTTGCCAAAAAAAAGTAGTCAGTCCATTGCCTTGAGATACTTTGGTTTTAAAAGGTCGGAGGTGGACCATTATGTTCAAATGTGTAAATACTGTTTCTATACTACTGGATAATACTGCAAGCCAAGTTGTACTTGTTTTATTTGTTTTCAATACAGTGTAATGTACCTGGGTACTGTGTAATAGTGTGACGACATTTGACTTTATTCTCGACATTTCCACTTTAATCTTGACGCTTATGATGAGAATAAAGTCGACATTTCTACTTTATTCTCGCCATTTATGTCAAGATTAAAGTCAACATGTTGACTTTATTCTCGTAATTTGTCATTAAAGTAGAACATCGTAAACTAAACTTCATCGTAAAATGAATATTTCATTTACTAGATTTTTTCAAACCCTGTCATAAGTTATATAGCACATTAAATGCTTTGTGTTAAATGTTCCCCGAGCCATGTTAAATCGGTACGTGCTTCTTAAACTGACTTCCTCTTCTACTGAGGAGGCGCAGGCAGCGATCGCCGCACAGAATACATTCACTTCATTATATTCCTGCTCCCTGAACATTTAGAATGCTAAGGTAAATACTTGATATAGTTTTCATGGTGAAATGCATTAAAGCATGTATTAATCATGTGGGGGCACGGAGGTTGCACTGCTGCCTTGCAGTAAGGGTGTCTCGGGTGTACCCTGCCTTGAATTTGCATATTTTTCTGGTGGGTTTACTCAGTGTGCTTCAGTTTCCTTTCAAAGTCATGTAGGATGTGGGGTTTTGTTATGCTATATTGACCCTGCTAGTGTATGTTTTGCTCGTATTCACCCTGCGATGTGCTGGTGACTCGTTTAGGATTTGCTCTTGCCTCGCACACAATGCTTGCTGGGATGGGTGCAACCCTGAATGGATGGCATAATTAAACATGTATAACGAAGATATTTTAAAGTTCTGAACACTCTGTGGGCTAAGTTTATAACTAGTTTTAATTTCACAAAGACGTTTATCGTGTGGTGATTGGTTATGTGGAGAAAGAAAAAGGAAGGATAGGAACTGGGGGTTTGGTACGTCAGACAGGCAGCACGTGTGCAATAAAGAAACCCCGCTCAGAAGAACATCCATTGAATTCTGTGTTTGTGTCTCCGAAAACCAGATCACAAACCCAACATTTACACAATATTTAAGTTAAACCTGTGCGATACCCATTCATACATCCAGTTTTTTGGAGCCTCGTCACACCTGCCATAAAGTTCTCTACACTGAACATGCATCTGGGGACCCCTTACTGCGAGGGAGCAGCACTACTGCCACACCACCGCGCATGTTTAATACCTGCTTTAATGCATTTCATCCTGAAAATATCAAGTATTTATCTTAGCATTCTAAATTTTCAGAGAGCAGGAATATCATGAAGTGAATGGATTCTGTGCGGTAATCGCTGCCGGCGCCTTCTCTTAGTGCGGAGGAAGTCAGTTTAAGAAGCGTAGTGATTAACAACTGGGTTGGGGAACACTTAACACAAAGCATTTCATGTGCTGCATTCACTTATGAGGGGGTTTGATAAAATCAAGTAAATTAAACATGAAGTTTAGTTTACAACATTCTACTTTAATTATAAAATAAACTATGAGAATAAAGTGGAAATGTTGACTTTAATTTCGACATAAGCGTCAAAATGAAAGTGGAAATTTCGAGAATAAAGTCAACATGTCGACTTTATTCTCGACATATAGTTTGTTTTTATCTTCCCTGTGTCCGTATTTTTTGCCATACCAGACAGAGAGTGAGCAAAATCTCAATTGAAAGCTGTAGAACAACACTAATAACTTTTTGATATACATGTCATTTTCAATATCCATAAGAAGTACAATTGTTTCTGTGCCTTTTTGATTACTGCTGATGGTTATGTATTTCATGTGACATCATCAGAGAAGTGGATTCCAAGTTATTTAAAGGAGGACACTCTCTCCACAGGTGGCTACAGGAAAGTGTCTCGATTGGCTGTTATCTGTGTCTCCTGAAGTCCACACCAACACTGAGCAACATTCTTCACCTTCTCACTCCATCATTGTTTCTGATAAAGCCAATAGCGGCTGTATCATCTGCAGATTTTATGATGATAGTGGTGTTGTACAGTCGTGCGTGTATATGGTATAGAGAAGAGGACTAAGGACACAGGCCTGTGGAGCCTCAGTTCTGATCAAGAGAGTGGAAGATGAAAAGGCGCAGAGTTTCACTGATTGGTGTCGATTAGATAAAAAGTCCTGGATCTGCATACAGGTGGAGTATTGTAAGCCAGCATCCAGTAGCCTAGAAACCATTTTCCGTTGGACAATGTTGCTAAACGTTTAACCAAAATCTACAAAGAGAATCCTGCAATAAGTTTTTATCTAGATGAGTCAAAATTGTATGGAGTAATGTAGCAATGGTGTTCTCCATTGGTTGATTGGAGCGATATGCATATTGATATTGGTCGATTGAAAATGCGAGGCAAGTATTGATGTTCTTTAAGATAAGCTGCATATTTTCCATACAGTGACACACCAAACCACACCATCGTTTGCTTTACTGCATTTTCTCCACTGCAAAATGTCACTACAATGAAACCTGCTCACATGCGTCTTTAAAACCGTTAGAATAATTGTGATGAGAACAGGCCATTCAGCTCAACAAGGTCACCCATTCTATTGACCTAGATTGTCCAAAATAACAATCCTCTCCATGTATTTTTTTCCAAAATAACACCAAGTGCAGATTTGAAGGCTCCTAATGTCCTGCTCTCCACCATCCTACTAAATAATTCATTTCATGCATCTTTGTTTTTTTTGTATGAATAAAAATTTTTTAACATTTCTGGGGAATTTGTCCTTTTAACAAGTTTTCAGCCATGTCCTCATGTTCTTGTTGAAGAATTTATTTTTAGCTAACAGGCGGGATCCATTGTACCAATTCCTTTCATAACTTTAATCACTTCAATAATATTCCCTCTTAATCTCCATTTTGATTTAAACTGAAGAGGTTGATCTCCTTCTGTCTCTTCTCATAGCTCATACCTCTCATTCTTGGAATCAGCCTAGTCGCTCTCCTCTGGACTTTCTCTTGCATTGCTACGTCACGTCTTGGGGGACTCTGAGAGTAACAGAAGTTTTCCTACTTAATCCTGGGCCCTCAGTAATCCAGTTATGCATCAGTAGCAACAGGTGATGGTTATAAAAGGATTTGCTGCCATAATCACACCATGACATCTTTTTATTGAAACTTTGGCTTTACCCTCAGGGAGATTTCACATTCCTTTGATAAAATGACACCACCTTGGCACCAATTATAAGAGCAAATGAGAGACTTGCTGCCTTAATATTGACATAATAGCAGAAGTAATATGTGATGCCAAATCTTAAACTGCTGCCAATGAGTGGATTGAACCCACTGGAATGTTAAAAATACTACGCAGAAACATATTGTCTAATTTAGTTTCAAGAAATGAATAATATTAGGTATCACAACTTAGCCAAAATCCACACTGTATTCACTTTTTAATGTAGAAAACAGAAAGATCTGTTTGGGAACATTTATAAAAATTAATACATTTGCAGTAACTGCTTGTCTTTCATGTGCAAGACCACATATTTAAGATTGCTTGTTAACTTGAAGGTGCGATCAGCTCAGCTGTTCCTTATTGATGTTCCTTATTGTTAAACAAAACACCTGTACCCCCAAAATATAAAGAAGTCTGAGTAGGTCAGGGGCAGAAAAAAGAAGATACGTTAAAAGAAAGAAGACAGGAAAGAAGAAAGACAAAAGAGAAAAGAGAGAGAAAAATCAAGGCAGAGAGTTTGAAAAGAATTAAAAGGTGGAGATCAAGAATGTGAGCAGGTGCAACAGACAGGTGGGATGATGGTCAAGAAGAGACACAGTGGGGGGGCGAGAGGAATGGCGCTTCAGGGATGGGTCACTCCTGCTGAGCGTCCAGGGAGCAGAAGTGGCTGAAGGGCTTCGAGGGCCACCCTATAGATGCCTAAGGATGGTGGTGGGATCACGGAGCTGGGCTTTAGATATCCCAATGGTGACTGGCTGAGGTGGCTGGGATGAAAGTCGATTTAATGGATGACCGCACTGAGGAGACCCAATACATGAGCTGGGGGTGAGAAGGAAAAAGAAAGGCGCTGAGGCTCAGGGAAGGGAAAAGGAGACTCTGATTTGATCACCTTGGTTTTATGGTTGATTTTAATCCTTGTTGGATTATTTTTTATTCATTTACTGATTTTACTCCCATGAAGAGCACTTGTTTTTATTGGATTGCTTGTTGAAAAGACTTTGCACTGCACTTATTTATTGGACATTTATGGTTTGAATAAAATGCTTAATGCACATTTTGATACACTAATCTTGTTGTTTATGTGTCCTCATTCCACTAGTCCATATCAGTTTTGTGTCTTTCGATGTCCTGAGTACAGTAAGTTGTCAGGCCATGGACAACCCCAGTCTTTACAATGATTCAGATAGTTCTTTTGATTTCAGTATCGTGATAACACACACGTCAACAACAAAGAGCAATCCAAGCTAAATCTTTGAGGTTTTAATAAGACACCTTCAGACAAAACCCTCATGAATGATGTTCTAATCATTTATACCTGATCTGGTGCACCTGGTTCTAATTTTAGGTATTTGAAATAGTGATAAATGCAGGGGTGTACTTACTTTTTCCACATGCAAAATATGCATTTACATTTATTTAAATTACACAGTGTGCTACAAAATTTATACTGGGCATAATGTTTTTTATGTAATATCACCTTTATCTAAGGATACTGTTTAAATGAAGGTCCTTTCTTGGCGTATTCAAATATTGTAAAAAAAAAAAAAATGATTGGGGTGTACTTACATTTTCTCATGACTGTAAATTTGTATTCTAACTCTAACCGTTCTAACTGCCGTGTCTGGAATATTTTTCAAAGAAAATCTGCCAAAAAAGTCAAAGTGGTCCTTTATAGCTTGTGTATAAAGCTCAAAAGACAATGTGATTTGCACGTGAACATCTGAGAAAAATGGATCTGTTTTGATCCACACAACATTCTGATGGTGCCCTGAGGAAAAGAAAAATTAACAGTTTTCAAAATGTGTGGTGTGGCAGAATTAAAAAAAGGTTTCACTAATAACAAGAATTAAGAAGTCAGATTTTGTGATCCCCTGTCATAGATGGTCATAGTTTATATTGGCCTGCTTTGCATTTCACTTTTCTTTAGCTGCTAGCTCCATCCATCCATCCATTATTCAACCTGCTATATCCTACTACAGGGCCAAGGGGGTCTGTCAGAGCCAATCCCAGTCAACACAGGGCACAAGGCAGGAAACAAACCCCCGGCAGGGCGCCAGCCCACCGCAGGGTGCGCACACACACACCAAGCACACACTAGGGACAATTTAGAATCGCCAATGCACCTAACCTTCATGTCTTTGGACTGTGGGAGGAAACTGGAGTACCCGGAGGAAACCCACACAGACATGGGGAGAACATGCAAACTCTACGCAGGGAGGACCCAGGAAACGAACCCAGGTCTCCTACTTGCGAGGCAGCAGCGCTAACTGCGCCACCATGCCGCCTGTAGCTGCTAGTTAATAAACAAAAAGAAAGAATTAAGAGGTCCAAGTGTTAAGAAGTCAATTAAAATTAACCAAATGAAGTCTGATTCACAGTTGTCACTGGTTACTAATGGAGAAAGTGGCAGGAACAAAAACCTGCAGCCAGCAGGATGTGAGTTTGACACTCCTGGCTTAAGTGCTTCGCTGAGCAGCCATAAATTAGTTGTGTGTACTGCAATGGACTTAGGACATATCCTTGTGGGACAGCGGTGTTAAAGATGATGTTGGAAGAAAAGAAGCTATGAACAGTGGCGGAGCAATGGTTTAGTGTCCCCTAACCCCCACTATATTAATGTATTGTAGTGGTTGGTTGCAGAAGATGATTTCCAAGCTCAAGATTTTTGGAAGCAGAGGATGGTTTCCGGGTGGGGATGATGAGAGTGGTGGGTAAGGATTGTCTCCACGGTCACTTGTTATGGTTGTTTTCGTAGCAGGTTAAGGGATGGAGCGACTGGTTTCCTGGCAATTGGGACCTGCGCTTTGAGTGAGCCATTTATTTGACCACTCTTCCTGCTAGATCTGCCACTTTCCATGAATCCTTACTGATTGAGGTATGCTGGTCATAAAGTTCAGCACCAGATTACACAGAAGTGTAAGGTATGATAAATTATTCACCAGGGTTTTTGGAATAATAGTACTAAAGGCAGAACTAAAAATCAGAAACAGCCATCTAACATATGCATTCTGTATAAAGGTGAGTCAGGGTCAGGTGCAATAGCATCCATGGTGGAGTAGTTTTGTCTGCGTTCTTACTGCTGAATCTCCAGTGAGACAAGAATGCATTTTTTTCTTGGACGTCATAACTAGCTATTCAAATCTTTATTAATGTAAGTAATACTGAATGGTAATCATTCAGCCCTGTGACTGTAGAGTTTTTATATACGTGTCTTTTATGATTCATTTTTCGCAACAAATTTGTTTCCTTTAAACTTTAAAGCTAAACTATTCTTCTTTTCAATGAAATTGTGAAGTTAAAGATCACATGAAATAATCAAATGATTTATGGACAGGACCAGATTAGTAATTCTCAGCCCTTTGTGTTTACTTTCTATAAAGTTCATTAAACCAGATGCTTCATGGTAAACACTATGATGGAACCTGGGGCATCAGCGAACCCCAAACCCCAACATGAACACACCAGCACACTCCTGGGTTCAAGTAATGGAAGGTTTATTAAACACACCTCCATAAAGTTGCAAAAGCACACAACCACAGATTCTCTGTCTCTCTCTCTCTCTCCACAATACCTCTCTTCTTCTCACTGCACTGACCTCCTCCAGTCAAGTGTTGCTCTATGTCCTCCCAGCTCCGACTTGCCTGGATAAGGGAGTGCAGTCCCTTTTATGGAGGACCCAGAAGCACTTCTGGTGCCAGGGCCACTGCCCAATGGAAGTTCTTCCAGGTCATATGGAAGTCCTGTATTTTGGGGAGTGCCCCCTTGCAGCACCCAGGGACCCCTGTGCTGCCGGACTGCAACTCCTGGAATTCCCTGCTGGTCCCGGAATGGGCTGCTGACATCTAGTGCCTGGGGGGACTAAACATTGCCTAGGGACAGTCCTTCCCTGTCTTCTTCCTCTGTCGTGACCAGGGAAGGTATAAAGTCCATGTCCAGTCAGGACGCATGTCCATTTAATCGGGGCTTACCGCCCGGGTAAGGAATTATTCAGTATGGTTGGGATGTCCATCCACCTGTTAGGGCTGCCTAGTCCAGGTATGACCTACTTCCCTCTCTTGGCTGGGATGTCTTTACTTTCCCACGGGTCCTCCTGTCCAGGTATGGGATCTTCTGGACTCCTGGCTGGGGTGCTCGTCCATCCTGTGTGCCTCCTATAACACACAGGGGTAAATGGACACAAGTTAGATTGTAAGCTGCTGCCTTCTTTGTCATTTGCACTCCATTGTTAAAAACAAGGAGCAAATGAAAACAGAGAATGGAGCAGTTGATGGGTAAAAGAAGACATTAAGGATGGGTCTTACCAAGCGAGTTCACTAAAATGAAACCCAAAGTGCTGCTAGAGCGCTAGATCATTCCACAGTAATAATTGTCTACTAACTAAGAAATCCATTTTGAACAAAAACTTGCAGTCACTGTAGGCTTCCAGCGCTGAACTCGAGGACCGCCAGTCAAGATAAAATGTGACCACTTTAGCCAAATAAAGGACGCTTACCAGCTTTCATAAACATAACTCTGTAAAAAGAAAAGTGGATATTAATGTGGAATGTGCTGAAGTAAAGAAAAATATGCAGCATAAAGCGATGCTTTGTTTATTCAAAACAGTGGCGTTATTAACATACTGTAAATCACTCAAGCCATGCGACTCTAAATCCAGTAGTATTATTTTTTTTGTTGGATTTCTAACATTCTTTTTTAAATCAACTGGCTCCACATCCAGATCAAAAACATGAATGCATTTGTTACCTTAATTTCTTAAATAACTGATTAACAATACACAGCCGTTGAACATGGTCAAGTGAACAAAAACATCGGATCAGTGACCAACAAGGAATTAATTTTTCTAAGATTAAAGGACTTCTGGACGCCACTGGGTTTAGAAAAGTTATGAAAACTAAGCCATGTTCCTGCCCATTCTTGTTATTCTCCCAAGTCAATCCAAAGGATTGAAGAGGCCACGAGGGTTTTTCTTGGAAGGGCCTGCCCTGCACCTCCTACTATGGACCGAGAGGCTTCTGAAAGGAGGAAAGTAAAGCTGGTGTTTAATTAAACGTGTACTCTGTGTTGCATGTCGGTTAGACATCACGTCAAATTAAGTTGGGGAGCATGCACTGGTACAGTGTGTTACTGCACCCACCACGCGATGAAACAGCTCGGGATTCTGGTTGGCAACCCCACAGGCAGACACGCGGTCCAGTCCCACCCTCCGGAAATGACCCTCTATCTGCCACAGCCAGGTGTTACGTGGGCGACCACTTGGTCCTCAACAATGAGGATCTTATGAGCTGGATCACCTTCAGGGAAACATGTGGCCATAGTGCTGTAACTGACACTCCCTCACAATGCAGGTAATGTGCCTCATTTGGGACTCCATGAGAAACTTCTCATTCAACACAAAGTCAAACCAATAATACCAATTATTTTCCGGAGAGACACAGTACCAAAGGAGCACCAGGGCTCTAAAGACTTGGACTTTCCTCCTTTTGCATAGATATCGGGAGCGACATGCAAATAAAAAAATCCACTGTAGTCTGTACATGTGACAATGCAACTTCTACTACTACTACTACTACTACTACTACTACTACTACTACTACTATATACTGTATAATAACCAGTATTAAATCCTGCCTTGTGTCTTATCCAGCTAGGATTAGTTCCAGTGGACTCAATTCTAATAGGAACCTAAGCAGTTAAGTAGATGGATGGCTCCTTTGTCTAATATTGTTTTCACAATACCATATTCGGTGTTTCAGCGCATGTATTACATTGTGTGTTTTCAAATCTGTATCCTATTCCACGCCTTCTCAGGTTCCTACATCAAGAACGTCTGCATGACAGAGGTTTTTCTCTTCTGTGAAAACTTTTGCTACAGTTTGGACAGGTGCCCATGTGTGAGATTTGTTCAGACCTTATGTCTTGCATGGATGCCCATTGTTTTTTCTCTTCACCCTTTGACAGCTTTGTTCAAAGGAGTCTCTAGGTGTGTTTCATGCCAACAACACTCCATTTCAATAGCAGTGAAGACCGAGTTTCACTTCTGCAACACACAGGAAGTTCTCAGATGATACCTCTTTGCATTACCCAATAAGAAGTGCAGATGCCCAGATGGTAATAACTAGGACTGCAATGCTTCATTATAACATGCTAGAGCAGCCCTGGCCAGGGATCAAGTAATAGACTCACTATGAGGCTGCCAGCTACCTCTCATCATGTTTACCACTGCAGAAGAGTAAGAACAACACTGAGGCCAAATCATTTGTTGTTCGGCCAGCAACATTTCTCCTTAGGCAGTAGACACAATCTACTGTCATATTGCAAATACATGATCTGCAATCGCTCCCAAAGATATAATCTACTGGTAAGATAGAAGAATGGAAAAAATGATGAAGCTATAAACCATGGGTAATCCACCTGATCTTCGTGTGTTAACAAGTTTATCTTTATTACCAGTCAAGTTTTATAAGTGCCAGATAGCTTAAAGGTCTTGGCCTAATGCAAGCAGTAGAACTAATGTTACTCTACTAGCTAGCTGGCACCAGAATAATGGATTATTATTTTTTTCAATTAGACTAATACAAAGAAAATGTTTTCTCTGAAATTAATAGCCGATTTTCCAATCTATGGATTTTTTCTTATCATTTATCTTTTCTGTTACTAGGATCATTAAGATCTTAAGTTAGGTGTAATAGAGTGAACGGCATGTCCTGAGGTACAAACTTTCTAGGGCTGTCTACACTCCAGGTGTCAGAGTGGTTCTTCAGAGTGATACCACAGGGACACCATTTTTGATTCCCAAAAAAAAAACAAACAATCCACATGAAGGTTCTACAATAAACCTTCACTTATTTAGATCTGTAACAGGCTCCATACAGTAAATAACCATGAAAAGATGGTGATTGAGTTGTGAAATACCAATGGGTGATGATGCTAAAAGGACTCTTACTGCATATGTTCAGTAACACACGCTAAGTCCAAGTTTTCTTCATCTGTTACTGTCCTTCTAGGTAGCCTTTCAAACATCAAATATTTCAGGGTTTTTTTTCCACATATTCAGAGGTTTTTCAAAGCACAAAGAACTAACTTCATACGCAAAGAACCCATCTCAGAATGAAATGATGCTTGTTATCAAGCAATGGTTCTACGAGGAACTATACAACCCAGTAAAGAACCATAAAGTGCCAATAAAGAACTATTACTTTTAAGAGTGTAGTATAGTTAACTTTGGCAAAATCGTTTATAAAGTAGAGGCAATGCAAAAAATAAAAGTTCAATCAAAACCAATCTTTGTTCTAAAAAGGTACACCAGAACCTACAGTAACCCAAGAAGTAGCCTCTGGGTGTGGTGTTTACCAGAAAGTGACTAGTGGCCCAGCAGGACCCTTTAATGCTTTTTTTGGCCCACTCTGTTCACTGTTTTTTGAGAGGGTTAAAGGTTGCCCTGTGGACACTGCAGAGGAAGGAACCTGCCAGCCAGGGTTAGGGTTAGGGCCAGGGCCAGGGCCAGAAACTCCTTACAGATATGTTAAATATGACTGTATTGCTCAACCAAATGACAATGTTCATTTATATGCATTGGTTTTATAATTCATGAGGTTTTCCACATTTATTTTAGATTTCTTATAATCTTTTATTCTATTCAAACATATTTGTACTTTACCTTTGAACCCCAGAGAATTGAATATATCTTTAATTACTGTATATTTATCATCTGAGTGCCCATGCATTCATTCTTCTGTAATATTAGGGTCTCCACCCTGCTCAGAAGAAAACAGTGTTAGGTTGTTAGAGGCAAGGACATGCTGTACATGACCATCAGTTGCAAACTATCACTCAATTGTTTTTTTTAATGATCAAAGAGAAGGATAATGAGTTAGACTGTCAAACACTTAAGTCATAAAAATTCTCAAGTGGAGTCAGTGCTGAATGAGAAACTGAGACAAATGAACTATTTGTGTACGAAGTAGTTTTAACAAGCTAAATGGCTAGCATTACTGTGTATTAAAATGACTTCATTTCTGATGAATGGTCTTCCATGACTGTTCTGAAGTGTGACTGAGGTGCCCTCTGTATTTGACCATGTTTTGACTTACTGTGGTATAGCAGTTGCCCGTTTTTAAATAAATAACTGAATTGCTGGCTAGATCTCCATTGGTGTGCGTGTTCATGCAGCTGTGGGAGGTTGGTGAGGTAATTGAGGCGAGATTTACCTACACGTGGTCTGCCTCAATTGCTTCCTTGGCCTTCTGTGGTGTGCAATTGAAATACTGCATCTGTGGATGCATATAAGTAAGAGCCGGCTGAGAAAAGAAAAAAAAAGACAAATGGAGGAAGAAGAGACAATAGACTGGCCAGCAAGAGGAAAGGTAACACAAAGAAAGTTAAAGTAAGAAAAAAGGCAGAGATGGAGATAGAGAGAGCACTCATGCAAGTGGCAAGTGTTCGGGTGTGAGTTTTGGGACTGTAGGAACTGGTGGCTATGGAAGGATCAGCCCTACTGAGTATTTGCTTGGGAGTAGGAGTGGCCTGATTTGCGGTGTGCCTATGGATGCTGAGGGACTGGCGGTGAGAGACTTATGCAGCTCAGTGTGGTGCCCCAGGATTGCCAAAGGCCAGGCAGTAGGGACCTGAGTTAGGATTTGAAGATTAACTGCACCTGTTGGTGGGTGTCTCTTTCTTCTATGAGGTCCGGATAGAAAAAAGGGAGGAGATGCTGGACTTGAGAAGGAAGCATCGGGGCTCACTTTTTTCAGGGACTCTTCTCTGGTTTTAGCCATTGATATTAATGAATATTCATCAGATGTTGACCTTCACCTTCACCCTGTTTTTATGGATTATTTACCAGTCACGGCGCACTGCATACACTTGACTTGAGCGTTCATGGTTTTCATCCTCTTTCTCTGTATGTTTACCATTCATTTGCTCTGAGGTTGATGCGCTTGCTGCTTCCTGAGCAGCTCTTCTTTTCCCCATACTACTGGCCCGCTTCTTCTCATCTTTCGCGTTAAAACTGATTAAGTCAGTGTTTGTGTTGCAATTACTTAGTACATTTTCTTTAATATTTCACTTAAGCTGGCACTTAATTCTTCAATCTGCCTCAAGAATGATTTAAGATATGAAGAGGTAGGGGAAGTGATGGCGAAGGTGGTAGGGATGAGAACAGCGCCTGTACGGCCGCCCTGCTGGCCGCTGCTGAGAGTTAATTCTACAATAAAATAAGATAAAAATGTAAAAAGCAATAACCTTGGAGGTCAATCATCACCCTGAAAGCGGATAGCAGATATCACGTAGTATATGTGTACCAACTTTCAGGTCAATAGTTCAAACGCTTTGCAAGCTACAGGTGATTTAAAATCCTGGACAGACAAACAAACAGCCACGGTAGCGTATTATTATATACTAGCAAAATACCCGCGCTTTGCAGCGGCGAAGTACTGCCTTAAAATTGTTATTAAGAAGAAAAGTAAACCTTTTTAAACTGAGGAAAAATATACCAATAATTATTATCTTTGTATGCCACGTTGTCAGTTCGGCCCTCCGGTTGTAATATGACCAAGCTGTGCACTGAGCTTACTCTTGAGCATGCAACATACAGTTGGCTATGTGAAAAGCAATCTTGCCTCAAATCTCACAACTTGGATTGCTGCTGTCATAATCGGTTTGAATTTCATGGTTTGTTTCAATTACATGAGTATTTGCAGGACTTGTGTTGAAGTGACATTCGGCATCTGTCAAGCATTGTAAGCATTCAACCAGTTTCATTGATAACTTCGCATCCAGCTTTTGAGAGTTTAAACATTCATAAACATCAAAGTGTCCACTACTCAAATCGTCACCTGTGAATCTAAGATGATTAAGGGGCATTGGCGGTTGCCCAAAGGTGTAAAATATTTGGCCATTTCGGTACAGTTGAAAGCGACAACCAAGCAATTCAGCGACAGCCATCAACTCATATGCAGAACTATAGGTGAAAGGCTTAAGCATTTCACTCTTATAGTGCTCCTGTGCAGTATAATTATCTCTTATAATCTCTAATAAGGCAGGCGCCATCTCCGGGCATGGAAACCACTCGGTAAGTGACAGTTCTTTGATCGATGGTGATCACCTCGATAGACATGTTAATGGGGGTACGGTTGGAATGATAAAGGAAATGAACAATGTAAACTAAGTCTAAAATACCTATACAATAACTATAATCATAATAGATGAACAATAAAACAGAGGAGAAGCCGTGGATTAAATAAAAAGGCTGTAGTTATCAGCAGGGAGACGTGAATCCCGTGGCGAAGCAAGGAAGGGAAAGTAGAGACTGGAGCGACAGACGGCCTTATATAGGCAGACCACCAACAACGTGGGAGGCGTTGGGATGGGGGACCCAACACTGCCTCACACGGTGACTGAGCTGCAGGCTATGGACGTATATATGTACGTAAGTAGGATTCAGTTAGCGTTGGGAACCCGCGTATCAAATTTCTTGAAAATGGGCCCATAAGTAACAAAGACTGTTGAAAAGTTCAATATGGCGGCCGACAGTGGCATCATACCACCGAAACAAGTACGTACATTGGTTTCGGTTAGTGCAGGGAAGCCGCCTACCAAATTTAGACAGAATGGGGCCATAAATAAGAAAGTTCAACATGGCGGACGTTGTTGACCGTTATGATCATTACGCGTAGAATTTCGAAATGAAACCTGCTTAACTGTTGTAAGTAAGCTGTAAGGAATGAGCCTGCCAAATTTCAGCCTTCTACCTATACGGGAAGTTGGAGAATTAGTGACGTTGGAAAGTTCAATATGGCGGCCGACAGTGGTGTCATACCAACAAAATAAGTACGGACATCGGTTTCCGTTAAAAGTTCAATATGGCAGCCGACAGTGGCATCATACCACCGAAATAAGTACCAAATTTCAGCCTTCTACCTACACGGGAAGTTGGAGAATTAGTGACGTTGGAAAGTTCAATATGGCGGCTGACAGTGGCGTCATACCACCGAAATAAGTATGTACATTGGTTTCGGTTAGCGCAAGGAAGCCGCCTACCAAATTTTGTGAAGATGGGGCCATGAATAAGAAAGTTCAATATGGCGGA
>JANRMT010062822.1:38359815-38380302 GCA_026402145.1 Polypterus bichir lapradei
GTTTGGAAAATTCAATATGGCGGCCGACAGTGGCGTCATACCACCGAAATAAGTATGTACAGCGGTTTTGGTTAGCGCAGGGAAGCCACCTACCAAATTTCATGAAGATGGGGTCAGTCTTCTACCTACATGGGAAGTTTGAAAATTGGTGACGTTGGAAAGTTCAATATGGCGGCCGACAGTGGCGTCATACCATCGAAATAAGTAAGTACATCGGTTTCGGTTAGCGCAGGGAAGCCGCCTACCAAATTTCGTGAAGATGGGGCCATAAATAAGAAAGTTCAACATGGCGGACGTTGTCGACCGTTATCGACCGTTATGACCGTTACGTGTAGAATTTCGAAATGAAACCTGCTTAACTTTTGTAAGTAAGCTGTAAGGAATAAGCCTGACAAATTTCAGCTTTCTACCTACATGGGAAGTTGGAGAATTAGTGATGGGTCAGTGAGTGAGTGAGTGAGTGAGTGAGTGAGTGAGTCAGTCAGTCAGTCAGTCAGTCAGTCAGTCAGTCAGTCAGTGAGGGCTTTGCCTTTTATTATTATAGATAAAGATTGGCTATTGGAGTCCTGCACTTATTCAGCACTGTTTTGATTTGTGACTTTTTCTTTTAATAAAAGCGCCAGAGCACTTTTACATCTCCCCTTTGCTATGTTTGTGTGTTGTGTCCTCATCCGCTGGCTTATCCCTCGGGTTTGTTAGCAGTGGTAGTGGGTTCAAGAGGCTTCCTGGATGGACCCGGTAGCGTTGGGCCAAACCACACCGTCACACTTACACAAACATAACCACCCATAATGTAACAACATCTACACATATTCACACAAGTCATACAAGCTCTGGGTTTCAAGTGAATGGACTTGGCGCCATTCCTTCTGTAGGTGCAGATATGTCTAACTGCTAAAAAGGAGCAATACACTAATAAATTGGTGGTCACTACAAAGTCTCTGAACCACGGTGTTGTTATTCCACTGTCAAAGTATTGCCAAAGACTTTGTCACCTTGCTGGCTCTGTACAGCCTTGTAAAATGTTGCATGTGTCTTTTTCTATCTACGCCATTTTCATTGCAGAGCTCCTGGTCAACTTGAATAAACCAAACTGCAATTATTCTCTTTAGTTATTTTTGGCATGTCAACCATGGATGTTAAATATGGAAAAGCAAGCAAAGTAATCTGTTTGAAAAATATATTTTAGGTCAGCTGAAAGAATTATTACCTGAATGAATTTTAACAGATGTAGTTATAAAGATTTATATTTCCTAAGCTGCCAGAACAGATGAGAACTCAGTTTTCCTTTAAAAGTAGCTTTAATTTATTTCTGTTGTTCTGGTTTCTTTTTCTAACTACAGCTTTGATCAGTGCTCAGAAAATGTCAGGGTTTCTCTAACTTCCACTCTACCAAACCACGTACTGTACTCTCCATTTTGTTCTTTGTGTCCCAAGGAAAATCCTGTCTCTACTGGTTACTTTGCTAAGCATCTTACATAACCA
This sequence comes from Polypterus bichir lapradei, assembly GCA_026402145.1. Classification (NCBI taxonomy): domain Eukaryota; kingdom Metazoa; phylum Chordata; class Cladistia; order Polypteriformes; family Polypteridae; genus Polypterus; species Polypterus bichir. The sequence continues at coordinate 38,361,301 of JANRMT010062822.1, forward strand.
CTGCCCTTGATTTCTGTTTGATCCACAGATTTCTCTTCACGTCTCTCTTGGGACATTATTTTCTCCAATGAAAGGTTCTAGAAATCCAAACTATTAGCACACCCAATTCAGAATTCTACTCAGACTTTATCCTACTCCATGTAAGCGCCATGTGATGGGTCTCACTATCACTTATTTATTTATTTAGCAGATGCCTTTTTCTAAGGTGACTTACAAATCAAGTTGTAATACATACAAGAATGAAGATGCAAACATTTAAGTGACAGAGAAAAAGATAAAAAGTGAAGATGAGGAAGTAAAACTACTACATAATTACTGTATACCAGCAACTGGACTAAGACCAAAATCAGTATCCAAAACTCTTTTTCAATACAACATCAGCTATCCTATTCAGAAACAAGCTAAAGAAATTCAAAGTATTTAAGGAAAATGTGTTTCCAAAATTACCTAAATACAATTGGGTGCATTTTGAAAAAGGGAGAACATTAAACAGCTTTGGTGCAAAAACAGAGAAACATTGTCCTGTCTTGACATGCCTAGAAAGAGGAATGATGGTCAGCAGACATGCAGAGGCAGATCGGAGAGTTCATGAAAGGCTGTATAGTGTATAGCGAGACCAAGGAATTGGAGCTATTGAGGAGCAGAACCGGTCAGAGAACCCTAAGTCAAGACAAGAGTTTTAAACTGGATCCTCACAGCAACAGAAATCCAGTGGAGAAACCAAACGAGAGAAGTAGTAGCAGAAAAACGAGCGACAGAGAACATCAGTTGAGCAGCTACATTTTGGCAGAGATGGAGAGATCTGATGGCAGCTGAAGGAACTTCCACCAGGAGAGGCTTGCAATAGTCCAGATGAGAGAGAGGCAGCATTTGAGTGATGAAGAGTCAAATCCTCAAGGATAGCATGAAGAGAGAAATGACAAGACGGGGTCATTGGAGACATACAGTACGTCTGATGAGTGAAAGTGATGAGTTCAGACTCATGCCAAGACTCTTGACCGTGACTCACTGCTGATCCTCTTTGTCGATTAAGTCCCCAGTGTTTCCCTGCCACTTTCCACAAGTTCTGGCACTGACCTCCTGTCGTTTCCTTTTGTACACACATATGTCACCTACTATCATATTTTCTTTCTTTCTGTACTCCTCTGTTGCCTCAAATTTTTCTTCTTTTAGATCTCTCAGTCTTTCACTTAAACATCTAGAACAGAAGTTCATTTGTCTAGATACCCTGGCAAGCCAAATTAAATATTGGCACCCACTAGATGGCACCTGAGCGCATTACTATAGACAGCCGGCAGTCCTTCTTCTACAATTTAATACAACGTGAACTGTCTGCAGCACGGATTAATGGTGCCTCCAGCAATTCATTTGAAGTTGAGTCTACTGCTGCTCATTTCCGTAAATCCTGCTTTGCTGGAACACTTTGACTTTCCTTTTCTGTCATCTCTTGCTTATTTTGTTGTTTTTTTTTTTGCTGTTGTGGCTTAGTCCTGATTCCTTAACTCCCCTCTTCTCTTCTCTCACGACTGAATTCTCCCAGGTTATTTTACCCCTTGGCTCAGGGTGGGTGGGAGAGGGAGGTTTGGGTTCTGTTGTAATGCACTTTGGTTTATCGTTTACCCCCCCCCCCCCATATTGTCTTTATTTAATAAAAAGCTGATCACAAAAAAAAAAAAAACACTTCAATGATCTTGCAAAGTAAATAAAGCACATTTACTGTAATGGAAAAAAATGTTAAAAAGTTACTGTCATATGTGTAAAGCATCTACAGTAAAAGGATGTTAATGGCCATCTGCAGCCAAGGTCATTGCTCATTAAGCTAGTGCCCTCCTGGCCTGAGCAGAAATACCGGCCAAGTGCTTGTCCTCCTCCAAGACATCCCATGGGACGGTAAAGGAAAACGCAGAATGGTAAAAATGATTTAAAATTCCTTATCTCGAATTTCTTTTTGGATTGTGCTCCGTAAATGAAGACATTTGTAAATACATTTTTAATGAAAAAAAATTGAAGCCAAAGTAAACAGTTATTGTGGACAGCAAAAAGATAACAAATGTTTGTTGTAAGTCAGCTGAGAGAGGAAGTGTTTCTCCCCCTTTACATTCATCTGGTGGTCCCAGTAATATAAACTGCCATAAAACACAGTGGGTCACTTAGCTGGATGTATTTCCAATGTGACTCAAGTAACTCGGGCTTTCTCTGACTTTTCTCACAGGCTTTTTTGAAGACTGCTGATATTCACTGTAACTTATATGATCATTTATTGAAGTATTAAGGACTGAAGAATTTATTCAGTATTTTGAAGAAATCGAGACAATAATTCTTCATACAATAGCTTACTAGATTCAGAATGAAACTGCCAGGTCGAACAATTACAACAGTGCAATTTTCTAACCATGGAAGATGATGAGCTGAACAGACTACTGTTGGTTTCTATTAAACCGATAAAATATATTAATAAATAAAATCTTAAAAAAATATATCATTATTCTGTTGTGTTGAAAATAGTGATTGTTGAAGCCAGTGCAGATGTAATGTTTGTTACTTTCTCCATATGGAATATAAAAAAATTACTGTAATGAGGCTATGATTTCAAATTACATATTAAAAGAATACTCCATAGAAAATGTTATATTTTTTGTTATGTATCTCATTTAATCGATTCTAAATTGTCCCTAGTGTGTGCTTGGTGTGTGGGTGTGTTTGTGTGTGTCCTGCGGTGGGTTGGCACCCTGCCTGGGATTGGTTCCTGCCTTGTGCCCTGTGTTGGCTGGGATTGGCTCCAGCAGACTCCCATGACCCTGTGTTCGGATTCAGCGGGTAGGAAAATAAATGGATGGATGGATCTCATTTAGTTTGAAGTGGTGGCCTAGAAACATTTTTATTCACTTTTTTTTATGAACAAAGGACATCAAAACAGTTCTGATCGAGCAGGTACCTATAGTTACCAACATTGGACAGCATCAAAAATGTGAAAAACACCCAAGGACAAAAAGCAAAAATAATCTCATGTTGCTCATGTCACACACTCCACATGTCATCTATGCAGCCCTATGCTCAAAATGTGCACAATGTGTGCTTTTATGCTAAAATATTGTTATACAGTTAATTCCAAAACAAACAGAGCAAATCATAAGCAGGGAAGAAAAAGTTTTATGAAGGTTACTTTTTGAATTGAAGACAGAAGTCTTGACCAGTGAATGAGGGGGTGATGTGGGTGTTCAGTTCAAAAAGTGACTCCCATGAAGCTTTAAGTTTCCTGCTTATGATTTGCTCCATTTATTCCAGAAATAAGTAACAATATTTTAGCAAAAAAATATAAACAAAACAAAACATGCATTTATCACATTTTGAGCATAGGACTGAATAACTGACGTGTGGATTATACCACATGAGAAAAGCGAGATTTTTATTTTCTTTTTTCGTTTTTCACATTGTTTAGATGTTGACCAGCATTGGTCACCATAGGGGACCATTCTATCAGACACATTATGATGTCTTTTCTCCATAAAAACATGAGATTGAAAGTTTTTCTCGATAACTGGTACAAGTCATATGGGGTAAGTAATATATAACAAATATCATTTTTGGATGATAGGTTCCTTTAAGGTTTTACATGTTGTAATCATCACTAAAAAAGAATTAGCTATTTTCAGCTCAATGTCCAGATGTGTTTAGTATGCAAATCACATGAGCCATTTGCGCTCACATTTAACACTTTCTTTATAAACTTGAAATACTAGGGATATGATTTTAAATATCTGTTGTAGTGTGAAATTTTGCATACAAGTTGATAAATATTTTATATGTCTTTATTTGTAATTTAGGGAAAGCAATGTAATATTAGTATTTCATTAGTGAGAAGCATTCATGTTTATCCCCTGGGACTAAGTCAGGATAGTAAATTTTACAACTGAGTTTGGGGAAGTGCCACAAACAAGTTTGGCAAATGATTCTCTGTAGGACCCTCTCAGTCAACCCTCGCAAGGAGGCCAACTACCTAGCTGGCAATCTTCATCTTAACAAATGGTTTTGGGGGGCAGGTGTGAAGGTGCCCCATTTGTCTGAAGTATGGCTGTTTGGAATTGGCTTGTATCAGAAGCCTTTAAGTACCATGACGCCATATTGGCTGTAGGGTGTGGACAGTAAATCTATAAATTTGCCTCTCTCTCTCTTACCAAATGATGAAGAAGCATCTCACACACCATGAACTGAAAAGGACAACACAATGAAGAGCACAGCTCAGCAGCCATATTGAGACAGGATTGCAGCCTGTTCTGAAGAAAGCTGACCACAAATGAACTCGAGACATTTAAAGTAACTACAAGTCTGTGTGCCACCTGAAACTACACATCAGCATTTATCAGGTTGTATGGTTGCCAATATTCACTTGTACTTTGCATATTGTTATTATTTATAAATATTATCAATAATACATTATTTAAAGTGTAACTTAACTACTGCTTGTCTTTTACTACACCTAATTGCCTGAGGTTATAAATGTAGAAGGGAAGGGGGAGAAGTTATATGGTACAATACCTTATAAACAGTGGTAAGTCTGTGAAATTTGAGGCATTCTGACAAAGGGTACATATTAATAATACAAAAGGGGAAAGTAGAGTAATATAGAACTCTACCAAGACAAAACAATATCGTAATTTCTGATTTACACTTATGAATTCTGTGGGTTTTTGTTTTTTGTTTTTAAGTGGATGTTAAGGGATCTTTCTTGAGCAAAAACGTCTGCAGTAAGACATGTAGAAAATTGCAAGTCTACTGAATGTTTTGAAGCAGATTTCAGTGCTGGGTGGCACAGTGGATACACAGTGTATGAGTGGGCAATAAGATGGACTTCATGCCTTGAACCCAATGCTGTTCTGACCCCCATCTCTTTTTACCACTTAGTTGGATTCACTAGGTGTGAGAATGTTAGGACCTGTTATTTTTTCAATGTTTCCAACTGTTTCAAGTCTGCTAAGATTTTACAAACAAAATGATTTTCTTCCCCATCACCTTATATCCAGACTAGATACCTATACCTTAAGAAAGCCACCACACACCAGAAATTTTTAACTTAGGAATCATTGTGTTCAGTGTGCTTGTGTTTCATATCAGGGTCTCTGACTTCTGCAGCTATCCTGTAGTTCTGCTGCCACCACTGCCACACAAATGCAATTATGGTAGAAATTTCTGAACAAATAATAAATCTGTTCCACCATCTTCTAGGCCATTAACACAATCAAAAAAATAATCTTCTAAATAAATCTTCTAAATCAGCAGCAGGATGTTTCACACTTTCCTTTACAATAAGAAACATCATATGAGTAGCTGGTTATCCTGCTCATTCATACAAAAATAGCTGAACTCATCAAGAAATGAAACATCTTAAAATACATCTATTTAATTTCCAGTAAATATATATATTTTTAGGAAAACATATCATCAACATCCTTTTCCCCAACAGCTATAAAATTTTAGATTTTGAAGTTGTACTTACTGCATGTCCAATCTGCGTTATTGCCCAGTTACAGTAACAGAAGTTCAGAATTAAGAGATCAAATTAAAGTCAAAATATATCATCATATTTACTGAATTAAAAAAAAAACTTTCTTACTTGCATTTTTGCCACTTCAGGAAAAAAAACACTCTTTAGCACTTGAGCTTTGTTGCTCCCTCACTGTTTAACCCCTCTCCGTGAAGTCTCTGTTTTATTACATGCAATTTTAAAATGATCTCTAATCATATTTACTATATAATGTTCCTGCCTTGCACCCTGTGCTGGCTGGGACTGGCTCCAGCAGACCCCTGTGACCCTGTGTTAGTTTATAGCGGCTTGGAAAATGACTGACTGACTGTAAGGTGCTATACTTTTTCCCGAAAATGGTGCTGAAGACCAGAGCAATGAATGAGGCTGTTTGTGATTGGGGGGCGTTTGGGGCTGTGGACCTCTGTGTTGGGTTCAACTTGGAGTTTTGCCATTTGGACGGCCACATGTAACCCTAAAAAGAGTACAAAAACCAGCATACTGCCAAATCAAAATTTCTGCCCAATGTTTTCAAGAATTGCCCAACTTATGGTGTAAAGCACACATCTAGCAACCCTGGGTGCCATTTGCGCTTTTGAAGGGATGGACGCTCTGGACCCTGAGGCCACACCCTGTCCGGGGCTCCAAATGGCCTTCGAGCAGTGCTGATTCAAGCTGTGCTTCAGTGCATGCATTTAGTATGTCAGGGCTTATTTTCAGCCCAATTAAAGCACACCTCTCAGAAGAGCACATTGACATGTTAGTCTGTCTTGCAAATTACACTAGCATGAAATGTAGCATTTTTATGTAAATCTTTTAAAGTTTCTTTACAAAAGACCACATTAGTCTTCTTCTTACTTGAATGTTTAATGCTTATTTTAAAATTTTTAGGTATACTTTTTACTAAAGATTGCAGTAACAAGACTCATCACCTCTCCAAAGCCTCAGAAAAATTCAAACTGGCTCTGAAATGGTTAGGCTTTGCCAAAATAGTCCAGAAAAAAGGGTCCTGTGACCTATTTGGTAGCGTGGGGATCGCCATGGACTGAGAACAGCCTTGGTTTGGCCGTACGCAGCGGCCTGGGGGTGGGGAGTGTAGCAGCGCTACAAATTCAAGGACTCCATTTTCCAGCTGCCCTGAGGGTATTGCCCTGATTGGACATCTGAGGAGAACGCAGGGGATGCTGGGGACAAGAGGCGAGATTCTAATAGGGAGCCAGTTAAGCAGTGAAGGAGGTAATTTTTTTGTGTTTGTGTTCACCTGTCTGCCTTGTCTTCAATACCACCTGTGGTATATCATTTCTATTCTGGATCATCGTACCTGCAAGGATGTACGGATTGTCTTGTGCCAGCATGTCATGGAAGTAGTGTTGGATTGGTCATCGTTCTTCACCAAATCTCATCACCCCTCACGTCATCAGGAGTACTGGTAAGACTGTTCGATACATTACTTACAGGAAGTGATCCATGGACCGTCATTCTTTCCTCCATTCCACTTCATCCACTACTGCTGCATTTGGACTGCGCTAAGGACTTTTTTCAGAGTGTTTATTATTAGATGTGTATTGTTGTGTTGATATTTGATATCGTTGTGGGGGAAAGGAAGGATTATCTGTTTATTTGCTGCTTATATTTTTTGTCTCATTCAATATACAGCTTTACTAGTGTAATTCTGTTATTTTGTGTCTCTGTGTGTGAGTGGTGGGAATCAGGCCAAGGCTGGGTGCATTCCTGAGGTCCCCACCAAACAAATAAACAAATCACCATCCCCATGAAGGTGTGAATCTGAGTGGCTCCAGACTGTTACATTCTTAAAAATAAAGGTGCCTGAATGGTTCTTCAGAGATTTTTGGTTCCCAAAAGACCCATCCACACAAACACACATGAAGGTTCCTGAAACATCCATTAATTTATTTAGATGTTTAACAGGATCCATACGGTAACAGATTTGTGAAATACAAATGGGTCATGATTTTAAAAGGACTCTTGTTGCATACAATAAAGTCCAGGTTTTCTTAATCTGTTATTGTTCTACTATAGCCTGCCATACATTAAATAATTTTTTTTCATCATTTTAGGAAGCTTTTCAAAGCACAACTTCATATGCAAAGAGCTCTTCTCTGAATGAAATGGTGCTTTGTGGAGCAACGGCCCTAAGAGGAACCACTCAAACCAGTACCAATAGTATTTGTATTCATCAATGTATAAAACCTGTTGACCTGATATAAACTTCTTTAATGGGTATTGTTAATTTTAACAACTTTCAAATTAGAAATTTTGATCAAAGAAACCTACCCAATTTTCCACGCCTCTCACCCCTTTCTGTTCTGGAAGAAATACTAATCAGTCTTGAAGACTCAGGCAGCATCTCAAGAATATATAAAAGCATCTCAAATGATCTTTCTTTCAACGATCGCAGCATACTGTGGGAAAAGGATCTTTCAATTAATATTTCAGAAAAGGAGTGGAAGGTTGCCATGCATAGAATACACTCCAGCTCTATATGTGCAAAGCATTCAACTTAAAATCTTTTATTGATCACATTTATCTTGTTTAAAATTTTCCTAATGTATCCAGGCCAAGATTCAACCTGTGAACATTGCAATCAAGCTTGAACCTCATTGGGCCACATGTTTTTGGTGTGCACCAAATTAACATCATTCTGGACAAAACTCTTTGAATGCCTCTCAATCAGCGTTGGGGTCAAAATCCCTCCTAACACGTTAATAACTGTGTTTGGTTGACTCCCAGATGGGCTTAAAGTGGAGAAGGACAAATTCATTGTAATTTCCTATGCTTCACTACTGTCATGTAGACTTCTCTTGATCAACTGGAAGAATCCCAGCCCACCTATTTTAAGTCAGTGGGTAACTGATTTTCTGTATTATCTGAAATGGGAAAAAATGAAATTCTTGCTTGGAGGATTTGTTCAAAAAAATGTTCTCAAAATATAGCAATTCACCCCCTGCTCGTTTCACTCGCCAAGCCCCGTGTTTGGTTTTTCGGATACACACTTTTAAGATTTATTTTTTCCTTGAATTGTTGCTATTTCATTAGTTTTACTTTTATTTCAGAATTTCTGTAAAAACAATATTTGGAATCTTTGGAGTCCCAATATGCTGAATGTTTTAAATGAGGTCAGTGAGACATGTGTTTAATGACTTTGTACCATAATTCAGGATAGGTTTCTCTATTTGGAATAAAATACTGTGAAAGAGAATTCCAAACTACACAGTGATAAAAACAAACCCTCAGATTTATAAAACAGTGTATTAGTTTTAGGCCCTGTCCTTCTAAATGTGAAATTTAGCAGCATTAGGAATTACTTGAACGCGTACCATAGAAGACATATTTATATTCTCCATTTGTTCTATTCATTGCGCTCTTGAGGGCAGTATGTTCCAGCATCATGGAGAAAATATTCTTTGAGAAGAAATTACAAGACCAAGAGCCTAGGAGAAAAGGGGGTTGGAGATATACAATTAACCCCCAATATAAGCAAGAGTGAAAGGGAAGGTCTACAGGACAGCAGTGAGACCAGCTATGTTATATGGGTTGGAGACTGTGGCACTGACCAGAAAGCAGGAGAGACAGAGCTGGAGGTGGCAGAGTTAAAGATGCTAAGATTTGCACTGGTTGTGACGAGGATGGACAGGATTAGAAATGAGTACATTAGAGGGTCAGCTCAAGTTGGACGGTTGGGAGACAAAGTCAGAGAGGCAAGATTGTCTTGGTTTGGACATGTGCAGAGGAGAGATGCAGAGTATATTGGGAGAAGGATGCTAAGGATAGAGTTGCCAGGCAAGAGGAAAAGAGTAAGGCCTAAGAGAAGGTTTATGGATGTGGTGAGAGAGGACATGCAGGTGATGACTGTAACAGAACAAGATGTAGAAGACAGGAAGATATAGAAGAAGAAGATCCGCTGAGGCAACCCCTAACAGGAGCAGCCAGAAGAAGAAGAAGAATCATTTGTTCATGTGTCTGTTCTGAGTGATGAAAGATCTTCATGACAGGTTAGTGGTTTGCACCACTAATCTGTTAATCTGCTCCAAACCTTCAATTCAATTTCCATCTTGTCCAATGTTGAAGGTTTTTTCTTGTGGGTATGGATATTCTCTTGATATTCCAATTCATTGCTTCATCCCCAAATATGAAGCTTATCTCGATGAATAACTCTAAATTGGCATTGTGTGTGTCATGTGGTGGACTGGTGCCCATTTAGGGTTGCTTCTAGGTGGATACAGATGCTGCTGATATAGGCTTTGGCTTCCAAAGAGTTGCATGAAAGACTCTCAACTTCAATCAAGTTAGAAAATGTTCACAAGGCGTAACATCGACAACAGATTTAACTAATAGGAAACTTGGAACATTTCATAATTTTTTAATATTTCAGTTATCATATTTTCACTCTCATAGATTAAGGAAGCTGGATATTCAAAATGTAATGGTTCAGTGCACTGTAAATGGTGAAAAGGGTGTGAAGCTTCTAAAAAGACCCATAACCAGGCAAGAGCCTTCCCTAGCCTTCCCAGAAAAGTCCTCATCCATGGCTAGCTGAACCCAAATTCTACTGGCCAGCTATGGCCTACACAGGCTAAAAGGTGATCTTTGCTTCAAAAGTTCAGAATATACTTTAATGTCCCAATTGTGTCATGATTTGGTTTTACACTGATTGTTTAGTTGAATTTTGTACTTGTATTGGGGGTTTTTGAGGTGAACGATTGTGTTTCTTTTGCTATTTGCTTGAATTTTGTAAAGATTCAGATGTTGTATTTTGTTTTGCAACATCTTGGATGCCATTTTAGGTCCTCAATCACTGCCATTTTGTAATCCTACTGTTAGTTCCACATTCCCATGTTTCTGTGTTTCTCTGAGGTCATGACCTGTGATTATTCAATGTGATGGGATGAAAGGACAGCTAGAAAGACCTTTTCTTAACTGATCTACAGATGTCAAACCTTTCAAACAATTCCTTGTGCAAAACTCTGCTGCCGTTTTACTTTCGGTTTTGACCTCTTGTTTGTTCTCTCGGATCTATCATTTTGGCTTCAGTTTCATTTTGTTCTTGCCCCTTTTTATTTGCCTACTATTATTTTCCTATTTTCTTCCGGTCTTCATGTTTAAAAAGTTTATCTGCAAGTGCTCTGACAGAACGTAGGGAAAGGAAAGTGCAAAACGTTGGTTACAGAGGTCAATTTAACAAGGAATCCTTATAAATAATGAATTAATTTTACATTTAACAAGGAAAGAAAAAAAAAGAAGGGCAATAAAAGGCAAAAAAGATTTTTCTAAAAGCAAACAAGTCCCAAATCAAAATCCAAAAAACAGAATCCACTAAACAGAAGCGGAATCCAGAAATCAACACTGACTTGATACACGCTCGAAGAACTTCAGTGAACCAATAAAGAATTCTCTCTCCAGTCCCTGCAATATAAAGGCTGAGGGGTGGTCCTGCAGTGGTGACATCAGTGGCTCCGCCTCTTTGGGTTCCACCCACAAAACATAAGAAACACAAAAGAAAAACTACAAAATACATAGAAACTGAATAGTGAAGAAAATTAAAAATATGCATAATTATAATAAACATATGAAAATTAATAATTTAAAATAAACAAAGAAGGCACATAATGGGAAATTAAGTATAGGCCAGAGAACGCACCCAGCTGAAATACGATGGGTGAATGGTGGGATGGACAGATGTACTGCACCATTTGCTTGTAATTGCATTTAATTTATTCTTCTGTACCATTCTTCACAATTTAATGGTGTAGCAGTACCATATCGGTGTTGTTTTTAGTGTTGTCGTCCCCTGTTATTGTTTGTATCCTTTTTACTTGCCCAAAATGGACATGTACTAAGGACTGGCCAAATGAAAGGGCAGGAAGTAACTTAAAAGAAACATGAAGTCCTGAGAAGACAATAGATTTTGAAATCCAGAAGATCTCAGCAGGGAGAGAGAAACTTTGTTATGCACCATCCACAGGCTGTGGTGAAATAACATAGGAAGGGTTATCCTGGAGGAGTGGGCTGCTTTCAGGTTGTGAGAAAGGCCTAAGGGAATAAACTGTGTTTCTTATCCAGGAAGCTTCTCCATTTTCCATATCGCAGTTATCTGGGCTTCATCAGATTACAAACTTTTATATTGTTGGAATCCATATTTATTGGAGTGATAACTGTCATTTACGTTATGTTATGCTCGTCTTGTGTTTGTGATTTGTACATGCGTGTGTTAATCTTGTATTTTGCGTTTTGGTTTGGTTTCACAATACCATGTTTAACTGCATACTATGAGTGTGGTGTCTTCTTATTGTTGGGGAATGGGAACCAAGTTAGCGGTCAGTAAGGCCCCATTTTTAAATGTAATAGTTGTCACGAAAAGCTGCAGGCCTGTGCCCGTAATATCAGTCCTCTAAGAGTAGGAAATCGAACCTAACCGACTCAAAAATCTCAGAGGCAAATCTGGTCTTATTCTTAGGAGTAGGAGTAACAGCATTTTATCAGTTTTCCTAAGCTAAGACACTACTCCTAATTTCACAAGGATGTGTAGGAGAACTTGTGAGTTTTCCTAACTTGATAGGAGCTGCTACAAGATGGCGGTCAAGCAGAGATCATCATGTATATTACTGGAAAAGCAAAATGTTTTGGAAATGCTGGACAAGAATGGACTCATAAAAAGATATTGATTTCAAAGAAACTGAATAATATTTGTAACAAACTTGTATGCCGCATGATTACTCCATCTATGCAAAGAAGACATGCTCAGTCAGCTGAAACAAAACTGTTGGCAACGTTACATTTCTTGGCCACAGGGAAAATGCAGCTTTGCAATATCGATGATCTGGGTATGTCACAAGCAACCATTACTTGATTTTTGCACCAAACTTTGAATACACTAACAACATGTGAGGTAATGCGCAGATTTATACATTTACCTGCCACGCCATGGGAGGTAATGTTAAAGCAGGCTGCATTCATGCAAATCTCTATGCACACAAAGACCATATGTGAATCATAAGCAATTTCATAATAGCAACACAGGTGGTCTTGGATGTAAACTATAATGTAGGAGACAATATATTACGAAAAGATGAGCGGGGCTAGATTGGTGATTCACAGCATAATGTTACACAGTTACACAGAGCTTTGCGTTCCACAAATCACTTGAACATTTGCATTACACGTTACAAGTCCAAGAAGGTTCAAGAACACAGGTGGAGACTCTGTGGTAACTGGATAAATAGAACCTCACAGAAGATAAGGGTTGGGTCATGCCCCCCTAGTTTGGAAATAAATGAAGCAAAAGAAATGAAGGCATTTGTGTATCACAGCAAATGATGAGCAAATGTTGCACTGAATTAAAATTCTTATTTGGTGTTTTCCTGTTCTAATCTAACAGAAACAGGAAGACAATTCCCTTCATTAGAGATGACTCTGTCAGACAATAATGTTCCTTTATGCAGTATTATAACACAAAATCACAAGGGTGGACTGAATACTTCAAATAATGCTGGTGTACCACTCAGAATTCAAACTGACCAGCTTTTCCTTGAAGAAGAACCCAAGTCACTCGTCAGTGTGAGTGGGTGGATGAAACTATGTGATGCCAGAATGTTTAGAGATTTAAAGTGTTACAACTCTGTAATTAACCATGAAGCTACTTCATATTTTGGGCTTTTTGTCCTAATTGGTAACAGATTTTAACACAAAGATAGAGTGTAAAGCAAGAGAGAATATAAAAAGTGAACACTGAAGGACCAGGGCCAAACAATGTGTAGAGGGTGTGCTAACATGTGGCCTGAACAAAAATATTAACAAAAGCAATTTGTGCTTTAGGGTAGGTAAACACTAAGGGAAAGGCATCTCCTCCATGACTTAGAGTGACTTCTTTTAAATGTAGTCTGATTTCATTAAAAGTTCCACAATAATTGGCTTCTTGCATAACAGCTCCAGGAGCCAGGGTTCAGTTACTGGCCTGGTCACCATCTGGGCAGACATTGCACATTTTCACACAATTTGTACAGACTTTGGAACAACATTCTAGTTTACTCTCATGGGATTACTGCAGCATTATGAAGGTTCCGGTCCCAACATCACACAGCCTGGCTATGGCTTTTTGTCTCAAATCTTGAAACCTCAGTTTCTACAAAGAATAGTAAAGATAAAGAAATTATATCCAAATCATATCAAACAAAATCCAAATCATATACAAAACTGCTCACCCTTACACATCCTGAAGCGATCCTTGAGTGAAGGTCTTGGTTTGCAGTGGTGTTTGATAACAAAGTAGACACCCTTACTTACTGTACTTAAGTAGAGTTTCAGAATATTTCTGCTTTTCTCTCCGCTTTTAATTTAACTTCAGTACATTTTGTAAAGCAAATGTCTACTTTTATTTACTTAGATATATTTTGACACATTCATTACTGCAAAATATTAAACCAGAAAACAAATAGACTATGCAAATACGCACAATGTTTTGCTCAGTCAGTTATCTATAATACAGAAGAATCTACGATGATTTTCAAACTTGCACTGCTGGCTTTAAAAACTGGTCATCTACAGTCATTTCAAGTACACCTCATGGAAGCCTGCAGAGCAGGGCGGGGCTGGATGTTTGGTGCAGGGTTGGATGTTGACACCAGACAATGTCCTCAATGCGGCCTGCGAAATGGGACTGGGCTAATTTTACAGGCTGCAGCAGGGTGGGTTTGTGGGCTCAGGAGCTATGGTTCACTCACATTTTCACATGTGTTACATTAGTGTCTTATTACATTATCCTGGGTATCACAGCTCTAAAACAGGGTGTGGAAGAGCCCAAGAAAAGCCTAAAATCATTTCTTTGAATGTTAAATTAGAAATGATAAAGTCTTGTTTGACCTGGTAGGGGGCATAACAGCAACTCAAAACCCAAAATACAAGGACACCAAAAGGTCCCGGGTTCAAAATATGTGACACACCATACAATTAATGCAATTCCTTCTCTGTCTCCTTCTCCTCTCATCCAGCCTCTCCCAAATCTGAACCTCCAAGAAAAGGGAGATGCCTCCTTTAATGCTGGACCCGGGAGTACTTCTGAGTACCATGACATTACACTGCAGAAGGACTTCCGGTTCAGACAAGCTCAGCGAAACAGTAAAGTCCTCTCCCAGCATCGCCCCCTAGTGGCACCCAGGGATGCTGATAGGGACATCCTTCTGATGAAGTTTCAGGCCACTGTGCAGGTGCCCAAACTTGTACCACACCAGTGGAACACCACCACCACCTCTCATGCCTCCCCCAATTCATCCATTATTCCCTCACCTTGACTAGGATTAGAACCAACCCGGCTGGGCAACATCTCCATCCACATGATCCATCCTTTATGGTGTCACAGCCAGATAAGGTTTTACAGTCCAACCCAGTTGGGATGACTGTCCAGCTATTACAGATATACACTAGGCAATGTGCTTTATTAAACATTATTTAATGAAGTAAAATGCCTTATTAGAGTTTGATTAGTTATTAAACTAATTCTTCCATGGGTCATGTAGTTTGATGATAGTTGAACAAAAGTAAGTAGCATTTTTTGGGACCAGGGAAGTTTCCATTGAAATTAATTGCGATTAGGTTCTGAAAAGTTCATCAATGGATGAGCTCCTTCTTAAAGCGGAAGAAGCCTGCAAGTCTCTCCTTAGTGCCCTCTCCACAATTAGGATAAAGTCATTAAGATGTCCTCACAGATTGAATAGCACAACTCTAAGCTGCAGTTCCTTGACTCATACTTTAGCAATTATAATACAACTCATAAGTATAAAGAAGGTTGCCTGAATTGTTATAAGTTTGTAAGAACTTTTTTGACTATATGTAAAATAGAGAGAGATCCTACCTTTATTTGCACATTTGATACTTACATACACGTAATATCACATACTTTAAAACATATACCTTAGTAGTTTTCTCAAGTGTAAATTTTACTTTTACCTGAGTCACTTTATAAAAAGGTATTAAATTAAGTATAGCTGTTCTGTATTTTATACAATTGTTTTGGTTTTGGTCACACTCAATGGACTGGCAAAGGAACTTTACACATAATATAATCATTTGTTAATTTTCCACTGCTTACCTTTGACCCAGTCAAACGTCTTAGGAGTGAGACTCAAACTCCCATTTCACAAGTCACACTTGCCAACTCATGCTGTGGGATCCCAAGGCATGCCTAGGCCATCTCATAATCACCCCCAGAAGCTCTGGGTCTTACCAGGGGTCTCCCCAAAGATTGTCTGTGCTTGTAAATCATCTACAGGGAGGTGTCCAGGAGGCATCTGTATCAGATGTCTAAACCACCTCAGTCAGGTCCTCTTGATGAGGAGGGTCAATGACTCTACTCCAGGCCTCTCCCGGATGTCTGTGCTTCTCACCCTGTCTTTAAAGGACAGCATAGCCACCCTGTGGAGAAAGCTCATTTCGGGCCACTTGTCTTTTCTGTTGTTACCCAAAGCTCATGACCACAGGTGAGGAGAGGGACATAGATTCACCAGTAAAATGAGAATTTTGTCTTCTGGCTTAGCTCTTTCTTCATCACTATGGATCCGAATAGTGACCACATAACTATGCTTCCTTCTCCAATCTGTCTGTCAATCTCACCATCCCTTTCCTCTCTCCCATAAACAAGACCCTTGGGTACTAAAACTTGTCTGCTTGAGACAGTAACTCCCCTCCCACACGGAGAGGACAGTCCAACTTTTCCCTACTGAGGACCATGGTCTCAGATTGGAGGTGCTGATCCTCATCCCTGCTGCTTCACACTTGGTGGCAAACTGTCTCAATGCATGCTGGAGTTCACAGCCCAATGAAGCCAACAGGATCACGTTGTTAATGAAATTATGCATTCCTCTTCAATTTATGGCAGACATGGAGTATTGTAATTTAAAATTGTACACCATACACCACATGTGTTAGAGATGTTGCCAAGCACCAGTCTCGCTTGCTTCCATCCTTTGGCTTGGCCCATGACTTTACTAGACATCTATTTTTAGTGTTCTGTCAGTACTAAATTTTGAAACTTTAATAGGCCCTCATCCAATAAATGCCTTTTTAACATTATCCCAGCCAGAACACTTGCTATCAAAGCACAATTCCTATGATGGGCAGCATTACTTTGCTGTCTTATTGTTGAATACTGTTCAATTGAAAGAATTCTGCACCACCTCCCTAGTTGCAAAATACTATCTGGAAGAAGCAAAGTAACGTTTTTTCAGTGGAATATATTGTATATACTCTTGTTTTTCAATCTTAAAATCAATTTTTCTTTCTGTGTATTAATTTCTAATGTGTCATTTATTGGGAGTATTGGATGGGAGAATTACATGTCTCAAAATGAGTAAATCTTTTAAAAATTGGTGCTACTTAGGTGTCTCTATTATTTAGTTAGTGCTGCGCTAGCTGTACTACCCATCTGAAATCTAAGTAATCAACATAGACCTCAGCATTAATGTTTGCAGAGCACCATGCAATGCATGAGTCTCTGTTATATAGCATTTTTTATGGGAAATGCTTGTGATGCGCCATCTGTTGGAATGACAAATGCAATGCATTTTATTACTGAAAATGTTTGTGATGCACCATCTTTTGGAATGACATAGACATAGCAACCAGATGGACACATAAACGGATACAGAGACATGTATCCTTTTATTAAGGCGGATATTGAGAAACAAATCAAAATCAAAGGAATTCTTATTAAAACATACTTATTATTCACAAAAGACATGGTCCAGTTAAACTGCTCAATTGTATGAATGCTTCTACACAGCACATGTACTGTACATGTTCTCGGTTTATAGGGTCGCTGTTTTGAGATGTACGGAGAACAGTTCGATTCTTACTTGCATGGACTAATCTACATGCAGCAAGATGCTGCTCTCCAGCGCATTTTACGCACCAAATATGCCCCTTGACCTGGTGAAGATCCTCAGACCCCTAAAAATGAATGTATATAGTGGTGGGTTGTGCTTTTACTGTCGGCACAAAGATAAATGAAGGATTTCAAAATAATGAACTATGATCTGGCACATCTCATTCTTTATCACTTTTAATACTTTAGAATAATGTAAGTGTATCTAAATGTATGACATTGCCACTTACTTGAGTGAGAATATATAAAACAGTGAAATATTCATAACATTTTCCAAGGCTAAACAAAAAAAGCAATTCATTTATTAATTTGTTGGTGTTCAGTTATCTCTTACAGAGCGTATTAGATGCCAAAACAGTTTTGATCTGAATCTAAATATGCCCACGTCGTTTTCCTGTACAGAGTGTGTGGCATACATTTGAGCTGCATGTGAAATGCAATTTGGTAATGTGAACATTATAATGGCATCATCTCAACTTTTAGTCTGATAAAGGCAGACTGCAAAGCAAATGTTCTGCCTTAATTAATACTAAAAGGTTGTTTCAGGTAATCAAAAATTAGACCAGTACTAATAAAATATGCTTTGCTTTAAGCTTGTGGATTTCCTTAGAAATATTAGTTTATGTGGATGCCAGACAGCTGCAAAACACAGTTGATCCTTGATTTAAAAAAACATTTATCTCTGTCACGGCATGAAGATAAAAGATTTTTTCTTTGTCAGTTGCTTTGTAAAGTGTAGTAATTAGTAGCAACTGGTAATCAGCAGTGGATTCATGTCACTGTCTTCTGCACAGTGGGATTGGGATTGGGAGAGCATCGGGGGTCATGAGGTCACTGGAAAGGGGTGTGTGGCACTCCTGATAAATTTGCAAAAGGATGAAGGTCCAAGTCTTTAGAGTCCTGGTGCTCCCTGTTTTGCTATAATGTTTGCAAGACATGACCGCTATCCAGTGACCTGAGGCGAAGACTGGATTCCTTCGGTACTGTGTCTGTTCGGAGAATCCTTGGGTACCATTGGTTTGTCTTTGTGTTGAATGAGCGGTTGCTTACAGAGTCCCGAATGAGGCACATTACATGCATTGTGAGGGAGCGCCAATTATGACACTATGGCCGCCCATGATTCCCACAGGGTGATCTGGCTCACAGGATCCTCATTGCTGAGGGCCTGAGTGGCTGGACCAGGCCAAGGGGACGCACTGTGCGGCCATGAACAAATAACTTCACCTGCTGATGTTCCAAGAGGAAAACCAAAAGAAATGTAATTAGTCATAACTCATATGTTGTATATCAACCTAGATAAAGATGTCTGCCAAAAAAAGAAGTGGAATTAAAATATGTTTTGTAAATGAAAGTGAAAGAGTGTAGAGCTTATTAAATAAGCACACCCCCATTGCAGTAATTACATTTTAGTTGGCCTCTCTTCAAGTTTACATTGTGAGCTGCACAATTAACAAAGTTGGCCTGGCCATTTCTTTTGAAAAAACTGAAGTTCTAAAATGTGCTGATCATTGATATATATGTAAATTTATATATATAAATAGATAGATAGATAGATAGATAGATAGATAGATAGATAGATAGATAGATA
>JANRMT010062822.1:38386036-38437669 GCA_026402145.1 Polypterus bichir lapradei
TCTATCTATCTATCTATCTATCTATCTATCTATCTATCTATCTATCTATCTATCTATCTATCTATCTGTCTATCTCAACACACACCATAATAACAACTTGTGATATGAATTATTATTTTGAGATGTCATTTAGCTGTTTTTGCTGCATTTCCCTACTTGATAGAAGGTGTCGTCATTTCCCAGTTTTTCCTAAATGTTGCATACAAATGGGTCAGAGTTGTTCTCCTATCAACTTTTCTTTTATAAATCCTAAATGTGATGAACAACAACAAGCTTGCAATTCATAATTTACTCTTGACTTTTTCAAAAATCATATATGATGAGGATAAAAATTTAGAATCTTCTTATATAATATGCTACCATGGCTGTCCATTTGTCTGTCCAGATTTTAAATCACTTGTAGCTCGCAAACTGTTTGAACTATTGACCTGAAATTTGGTACACAAATACTACTTGACGTCTACTATCTGCTTTCGGGGGGCTGCTTGACCTCCAAGGTTATTCCTCTTTCTATTTTTATTTTATTTTATTGTAGAATCAACTCTCGTTAGTGGCCAGCAGGGCAGCTGTGTGGCGCATGCGTACGGGCGCCGTTCTCATTCCCTACCACCTTCGCCATCATTTCCCCTACCTCTTCATATCTTAAATCATTCTTGAGGCAGATTGAAGACTTAAGTGCCAGCTTAACTGAAAAATTAAGGAAAACGTACTAAGAAATTGCAACACAAAAATAGACTTAATCTCTATCTATCTATCTATCTATCTATCTATCTATCTATCTATCTATCTCAACACACATTATAATAACAACTTGTGATATGAATTATTATTTTGAGATGTCATTTAGCTGTTTTCGCCTCATTTCCCTACTTGATGGAGGGTGTCGTCATTTCCCAGTTTCTCCTAAATGTTGCAAACAAATGGGTCAGAGTTGCCAATGGGTCAGAGTTGTTCTCCTATCAACTTTTCTTTTATAAATCCTAACTTTTACATATAAAGTTGCTTACGCACTTCTCGGGTCTCTTTTTTTGTGCTATCACATACATGCTCATGGGAGACAGCATAAGGGCTTTGGTGATGGTAATTATCCATCAGATCGGTGGTTAGCGCTAAGTTCTAACTCTTTCTCTCCTTCTCACTCTGCAGGAAGTGATATCAGCGATGGGGTGGCCGTCAATCTTCAGTTTCCATCCACCTGGACCTGCCTCTTCCGACTACATGACCACATAACCAGGAAACCGTCCATCTTGTCCCATTTCACTAAAGAACTTGTGTCTGAGATGACATCCCCACAATTTGTTGCATGGTTTTTGTTATTTTTCTCATTCAGTTTTACAGGGTCACGAAGGTGATGCCTCAACACATTAATTTTGTAAGTCTCGTCTTTTACAGTGTGTACTCAAGTTTTACAAATCTGACCTGTGGCCAATGCTTGTCTAGAGTTTGCATGTCCTCCTTTGTCTGCATTATGTTTATCGTGAGGTTCTTTGGTTTCCTCCCACATCTGAATGTTAACTTATTTGCTGACCCATGCAGGGTTTGTTCTTGCCTTATAAAGCTGGTGGGAGTAGCTTCACCCTAAAATTGCACAGAGTGAGATCAAGAAATGGATCGGTTCACAAGTTATAAAATGGTGCATCCCAGTAGTCTGCCAGGGAAAGGCATATTTTCGTGACACTACAACTTTTTTCTGCCTGTCACTAGTGTTTCTTATGTTTTTCAGATCTCTGTAATTAAGTATGTAATTTCCAGAAATGTTTTGACTGTGGCTAGTGTTGTGCATTTTTGTAGCGTCTATTGTCATTTGTGAGGAGGTGCCTTCAAATTGTCACACGCAGTGTTGAAAAACTGGTTGGGCGGCCGGTTGACTCTCGACTGCAAGGTGCAAATCATAGTGTCACTGATCTCTTTAAACAGGGGACAGTGTCAACACACACCTGTGATTACGTGTCAGAAGCAAGGGACTAATCACATCAAAGTAAGAAAAGTAAACCTCAAATCCTTATCTTTAACAAAGGCTGTACTTAAAACTAAAATAGGCAGCGTGGCGCAGAAACTCTTAAACAGAAGAGATACGTAAATAAAGTTACCT
This sequence comes from Polypterus bichir lapradei, assembly GCA_026402145.1. Lineage (NCBI taxonomy): Eukaryota > Metazoa > Chordata > Cladistia > Polypteriformes > Polypteridae > Polypterus > Polypterus bichir. Next base: position 38,388,129 of record JANRMT010062822.1, read on the forward strand.
TTGGTTACATGTGACAGGGTAGGGCTGCAGTCGTTTCCTTTGTTTGAATGACATTTTAGTCATTCAAAATTACTGTGGACTCACAGCATAGGCTTTTTCATTTTTTATTTGTTTAACCACCACAAATCTCTATTGAAAAATCAAAAAAGCCTCAATCATTGTTACGGAATCTGCACTGCTGTAACACCGACTTGAAAATGAAATGAACGGATGTGTTTTGTTGGGAATGTACATGTAAAATATCTACATACAATCAATAGGTGAAGTGGGGATGGACATTTATTCACTTTCCCAAGCTGTTAAATTCATTGTGTGGGTCTTGAAAGCCATAGTTTGTCTCAATAGCATTGGGTGCAACGTAGGAACAAACCAGTAGTCTACTACAGTAGCACAGACGGGACAAAAACAGCCTTGTCATACAGTACCATACGTGCAGAGCTCAGATTAGTTGAATTATTTTTACATTTCATGGAATCTCAGCCTTCAAGCATTAGATGTTTGGTTACGAATAAACAAAAATCTGTTAATAAATAATTATAAGGCCTAAAAATAGTAGTCATCCCTTGGGAATGTTCACATTTTATTGTTACACAACATTCAACCACAGTGGATTTAATTTGGCTTTTTTGACACTGATTAACAGAAAATGTATCTTTAATGTCAAAGTGAACATAGACCTCTGCAAAGTAGGCTATGTAGAAGAAATTAAATTTGGAAAAAAACTGCTCAAAAAAATTAAAGAACACTTTGAAAACACATCAGATCTCAATGGGAAAAAAAATCCTGCTGGATATCTCTACTGATATGGACTAAGTAATGTGTTAGGAACGAAAGGATGCCGCATCGTTTAATGAAAATGAAGATGATCAACCTACAGAGGGCTGAATTCAAAGACACCCCGAAAATCAAAGTGAAAAAATGATGCAACAGGCTAGTCCATTTTGCAGAAATTTCATTGCAGTAACTCCAAATCGTACTGAGTAGTTTGTATGGCCCCCACATGCTTGTATGCATGCCTGACAACGTTGGCAGGGGGGATTGGCATGCTCCTTATGAGACAATGGATGGTGTCCTGGGGATCTCCTTCCTGATCTGGACCAGGGCATCACTGAGCTCCTGGACAGTCTGAGGTGCAACTTGGCGGCGTCAGATGGACCGAAACATAATGTCCCAGAGGTGTTCTATTGGATTTAGGTCAGGCGAGTGTGGGGGCCAATCAACGGTATCAATTCCTTCATCCTCCAAGAACTGCCTGCATACTCTCGCCACATGAGGCCAGGCATTATCATGCACCAGGAGGAACCAAAGACCCACTGCACCAGCATAGCGCCTGACAATGGGTCCAAGGATTTCATCCCCATACCTAATGGCAGTCAAGGTGCCATTGTCTAGCCTGTAAAGGTCTGTGCGTTCCTCCATGGATATGCCTCCGCAGACCCGTCACTGACCCACCACCAAACTGGTCATGCTGAACGATGTTACAGGCAGCATAACATTCTTCACAGCTTCTTCAGACCCTTTCACACTGTCACATGTGCTCAGGGTGAACCTGCTCTCATCTGTGAAAAGCACAGGGTGCCAGTGGTGGACCTGCCAATTCTAGTATTCTATGGCAAATGGCAATCAAGCTCCATGGTGCTGGGCAGTGAGCACAGGGCCCACTAGAGAACGCCGGCCCTCAGGCCACCCTCATGAAGTCTGTTTCTGATTATTTGGTCAGAGACATTCACACCAGTGGCCTGCTGGAGGTCATTTTGTAGGCTCTGGCAGTGCTCATCCTGTTCCTTCTTGCCCAAAGGAGCAGATACCGGTCCTGCTGATGGGTTAAGGACCTTCTACGGCCCTGTCCAGCTCTCCTGGAGTAACTGCCTGTCTCCTAATATATTCTCCATGCCCTTGAGACTGTGCTGGGAGACACAGCAAACCTTCTGGCAATGACACATATTGATGTGCTATCCTGGAGAAGTTGGACTACTTTTGCAACCTCTGTAGGGTACAGGTATCGCCTCATGCTACCAGTAGTGACACTAACCGTAGCCAAATGCAAAACTAGTGAAAAAACAGTCAGAAAAGATGAGGAGGGAAAAATGTCAGTGGCCTCCACATGTTAAACTATTTCTGTTTTGGGGGTCGTCTCATTGTTGTCCCTCTAGTGCACCTGTTGTTAATTTCATTAACACCAAAGCAGCTGAATCTGATTAACAACCCCCTCTGCTACTTGACTGACCAGATCAATAGCCCAGAAGTTTCATTGACTTGATGCTACGCTCTGATTACAAAGTGATCCTTTAATTTTTTTGAGCAGTATATAATAAAGAATGAAATCTGTCCTAAACTAGGACCGCTTTGAGTCAGGAACCTGGCAGAAGAAAACTTGTTCATTGCGTGTTTTATTTTCTCTTCAGCAAATGCTTGAAGAGGGAGCATTCCTGTTACAGAGACAATGCCCTGTGGAGAGGTTGTCAGCAAACTGCCCCCAAGCGAAGACAAAGACATATTTATAGACAACTAGCTGATTACCCAGTGGCTTCGCTCACTGAGTGCAAGGGAAAAAAATAAAATGTAGTATATAAATTATTAAACAGTAAAACATTAACAGTAAGAAGTAAAGATACATTGAGCAGTACTGGAGTGCTTTCGGGTAAAGTACATTTTAAAGGCGCTATAACACAACAGGTAAGTAGCACTAACAGCAGCTTAAATGTATTTGGATCATCTCATGGTAGCAGATCCCTTGTGAAAGGCGCTACACGACCACTGTGGAATAAAAATTATATTTTCTATGCGATGCTGCAAAGTTCTGCCTGACATCCTTGCACTATGTGCCTGTGATTTAAGAGAAAAATTATTCTGAGAAATGTGGACACTGCCCTTCCGTGCTTAACGGGCAGAAGGTCCAAACAATTCCCAAGTCCAAAACTTAATATGAAGAGGTCGGTATATCTTCTTAGATGTAAACCCTCCATCTTCTTAAAAGAATTAATCACAAAAGCAGCCTTGAATGTTACGAGGTTTTAGTGACCTGAACTCTCCTTAAGGGACAGTAAGTAGTCATGAAGTGCAATTTACAAAGAGAGTTTTGCTTCGATGGCGCCGATCACACTCATTCGCAATGACTTCCATTCTCCCAGGAGCCGACGGGGCACTCGAAGTGTCACAAACAGTGCGAGAAGAGAGGACGCCGCCCGAAACTGCAAAGTTCTCAACCCGGCAGAGCAGCCCAACATTCCGTGCCTCCGAGCATCCACTTTGTTCTCACGACCCCTCACTGCTGAAGGCAGTGTCGTCTTCACATTGTTTACAGCTCAGCGCAGTTAAAAAGTAGAAAGACGCAAAGCTGCTTTCCTCATCTCTTCTACTATCAAGTACTGCCAATTAAAAAAAAGTTATAATGTGGCAGTTTCTGCGACAGTCACGTGGACAAATAAATAAAACTTCTCTGTCAGAACGCGCTTGGCAGCGGACGGCTCAGCGCTGGAGTCCAGGGAGGAGGGCTGGGAGAGGGCGATGTGGGGCACACTTCTATGGGATAGATTGGTGTGTTTGTGTTTACTTCTTTTCAATATCAGTAAAGTAACTCTCACACAAATAATAACAATTCATAAAGACGATATAAAAATGGCGTCCACAAACAAAGTGATTAGTTCTTGTATAATAATATGTTCTGTGGTCATACGTAGTTTCTGTTTCGCGTGGTCATACGTAATTTCCGTTTCAAACGCGAAAAGAATTTTATATATATAGATTGACTTTGCATAGCAGGGCTGAATTAATGCTTACACAATGTCTGACATTTACTCTAATTGGTTCATTAGCTTACACACCCAAATACATCCCCACAATAAAAGTATCATTGCACTACATTCTTGTCCTTTACAATACTTTCCAATACTTCTTGAGTTCAACTTTTACTCTTTTATGGAGTTTCTATGTATGTGCCAACTGCCAAGTCTTACTGGGTACATGACAGGCAGTGACTTCTTCAAAGCATCACCTAGAACTTTAATGTTCTTTGTTGTTCACTTGACCTTTATCTGCTTTCCTGATATAAGTGAACAAACTTAGACTGCACTTATTAACCTGTTATGCTACAAATAAAATAGATGCACTATTTTTAATGTGGACAGCATACCAAAACATTGCACACGCAATGACTATATTACCTCTGAATGACTATGTGACCCCTTAATCTTATTTTTCTTCCACAGCTAAATTAACTACAAACATAAAACACAAAATGACTAACCTAAATAATGAAGACAAAAGAACACTCCAAGGAACTCTTTACAAAGGTGATTGAAAAGCACAAGTCGATGAATATCACATGGAGTCCAGTTAAATCAGTCATGAAGAATGAGTATGGCCCAGGTATACTGTAAATCTGCTAGAACAGTCCATCCACAAAAAGTAAGTTAATGTGCAAGAAAAAAACTAGTGATGGAGGCCACCAAGAGACTCTATTACAAGGTACATTGGGGGAAAATTGAGAGACAACAACTGTAGCCCAGATGTTTTACCAGGGAAAGTGGCAAAAAGATGAAACGCATACAGCATCTCAGCTAGAATGTAGAAGGTACATGAGAGACTCTGAAGTCAATCAAAGAAAGTTTTATGGCCTGATGAGACAAAAATTGAGCTTTTTGGTCACCAGATTAAACGCCATATTTGATGCAAGTCAGACATTTCCCAATATCAAAAACACATCATTCTCATCATGAAATATAGTGGTGACAGCATCATGCTGTGGGAATGCATCTCTGCAGCAGGCCCTAGTAGGATTGTTAAGGCAAAAGCTAAAATACAGAGAAATCCTGGACGTGATGAAGTCTGCAAGAAACCTAAGCCTTGGGATAAGATTTGTTTTCCAATAAGACAAGGACCCCAAGCATAAAGCCAAAGTTACATGGAATGGCTTTCCAAAGCACAATGTGAATGTCTTAGAGTAGCCAAGTCAGAGTCCAGATCTCAAACCAATTGAGAATTGGTGGCTGGACTTGAAAAAAGCTGTTCACTCCTGATCGCCATGCAACCTGTCAGAGATGCAAGAGGAAGACAGGGGGGGAAATAGAAGTGTTCAGATGTGCAAAGCTGATAGAGAGAGACCTGGATACTCAGACTCAGGCCTGTCAAGGTATCCAAAGGTGTATGTACTGAATACTGACTTGAAGGGGGTGAATACTTCTTCCATCAATTAGTTTGTGTTTTATATTTGCAATTAGTTTAGAGTACTTTGCAGAGATCTGATTTCACTTAAACATTAAAGTGTCTTTTTTCTGTTGATCAGTGACAATATAAATATTTATCTATCACTTAGATGACATAAAGTAGGCTTATGCCAATGACCCCTTCAAATGTTTTTAAGCTCTTTCAAACAAGAGCGGCGTGGGGGGGGGGGGGGGCAAGTGGGGCAATTGCCCCAGGCTCCACATCTAAGGGGGCCCCGTTTTTGAGGTCCATGTGTCCCGAGTGGATTTGTCAATATTCTCCAGTATATATATATATATATATATATATATATATATATATATATATATATATTTGAGATGCTTCTAAGAGGAACCCTTTTAAAATTCCTCTTCAAGGTCAAATTCCATATATGTATGTCTTTGAAAACATTCCATAGTCTGAATATTAATGCACTAATGATAACCGGCTGACATGACATCAACATGAGTTATGACTATGACATCCTGCATATTGAGACTCAGAGTATACTTGCAATTTGGCAATAAACATGTCCCAATATTAATGCACAAAAACATGTATCGTTAATAATAATAATAATAAAAATAATAATAATATTGACGTGAGTTATAACTATGACATCCTGCATATCAAGACTCAGAGTATACTTGCAACTTGGGTACTTTTCTAGAAGAGACCCTGCTAATTTCTGCATGACACCACATTGCATTTCGCACTGTCGTGGTATTGTCATGAATTATGAATTGCACTTTTTTAATTAGACTATATTGTTGTATTTTGATAAAGTCCGCATGTTATCTTGCAAAAATGTAGCTGAATACTGTAATGAGAAAATCCGGTGTATGTTAAGATTATTTTTATTAAATTCACATGCAAGTTTATACAGTCCACACATACCGGTAACAGCGTTTGACGTAACCAGCCCTAGGCCCCGCACACCCCTAAGGCCGCCTCCGCTTTCACATATTCCATAGGCAGGGGCACCAGAGTAGGCGAAAGAGTGTTGCTCAGTATCTTTGCACAGAACCACACTGACAGAGAGAGGCCATCAAGGGTTGACAGGAGTTCACAAGACTTCTTGCACAACAGGTTGCAGTACAGGGTCTTAAGCTAAGAAAGCCAGAAGGAGAAGAAGGACTGGTAGGACAAGTAGGTATTATGGAGAGCAGAGCGTCTTCTGTCAAGCAGGACTCACACACTACACTGTCATCAGGTCACAGGTTCCAAGGATAAAAAACAACTCGCTCAATTAGTATTTGTTCCCATCTACTGTACTACTTACCTTCTAAGTAAGTTTAATTAACATCCACAGGGTTAACTTATGGCAAGCCTAAATGTGGGTGTAATTATTATGTGTAATATAATTGATCTAATGTTTCACCCCAAATGCTCACTGCTATATTATATTTATTTGTAGTAAGTCTGTGTTTGATGGCCATAATCTTTATTAATGTGTTTTTAATGTTATGCCTTGGTGTCTCCGTAAAACCTGCTGACAAACAACAACAACAACAGATTACTTCAGGCTTAGCCCAGAATCGCACAAGGTATGCCTCAGTGGGCTTTAACGGGCCCTTTATTTTGACAGCCCTCCAGCCTCGACTCTAACAACAAACCAAACAAGTCAAATTTCCCATTGAATTGAACTGAATTGAAATGAAGTGAGACCACGCTGTTTGTAGGAGTGTAGGAGCACAAGGCAGCCACTAGAGGAAGATCTTTACTGTTGTTCCGGTAGCCAAAAAAGTTTCTAGTGTTGGCCGGAGGTTGCTTCATGGAGTGGTTTGAAGTCGTTAGATTTGTATCTTGCTTTGTCATTTCCTTTTGTGCACTCCCTTTCATTTATCTCATCCTTGTATTTTATTCAAATTATACTTTGACTGTTGTAGGTTCTCTAGAACTTAAAATCGACTTCACGCTAAAGTCATTTAAGTGATTTAATAGTGAAATTTAAACTTACAGGATTTGGAAAAGCAGGGAAAATACCAGTTTTCCAAAATGCAAAAATAAAAGAAATATAGCAGAATATGGAGGGGGCACTCTACAGCAAAAAAAGAATTAAAGCCCTGAGATAGGTCTCAGTAGAATTCAATCATATTGTCCTCTAAGTCTGAATCCGAGTTCTCCCGGGACCCACTGAGTCCAAAAAGAGAAAACAAATTAAAGAATGACAGTCTTCTTCTTGAGCACGACACTTGGGTTATTTTATGGTCAAGTGAGCATCTTGAAAAGATTTTGTTTCTCTTCCGAAACTGAAAGTTCAATAACTGAAAGTTTCTTTCACTTTCCGGTTATTTCTTGCTTTTTTCAAACATTTTTTCAACAAAGTCTCTGTCCTAGCTGTTGTCTCATGTGAGGATTTGAAATGTCAAGCCATTTTAACACAAGTGGTCATGCTGGGCCTACAAAACTAGACAAGGAAATCACTATTTGTTCATTATACAGCATACAGTGTATGCTGGCATGGGATCTGGCTTGACATGACCCTGAATTGAATGACGCGATTTTGAGAATGCTAAAGTATGATATGCTATATCTACTTTTAAAACAGGCCTGGTAGGGACTGTAATGGCAATGCCTATTAGAACACAGCAACAGTGCAGGACATGAATCAGGCTGTAGAATACCTAGATGGATGGGTCATTGGCAGTGTGGTCATTGTCAACATTTCACAGTTGATAAGGACCATTGTGCCCCCAAAATGAATATGTAGTCCCAAAGCAGCTGACTCCGAGGACACCAGCACTGGGCACTGAGAGATGATGGGAAGCATGCCTGAAGTCCCCTGAGCTATTAGATGGTACCAGGATGAGTCATCATCAAACATCTGTCTTCCTGTTTCCCAAAATCATGTTCAGATGTCTGGGGGAGTTGTCTGAACTTTAATAGAAGGCTGGGGTCCAGGTTGCACAGAACTCGTTCTTAACCTCAGAACTGTTACCTGGGAACAAAAGCGGCCTTAAAAGTGTGCAGGGACTAGGGCTGACCAAGCCCATGCAGGGCCGGTTACGTCAAACGCTGTTACCAGTATGTGTGGACAGTATAAACTTAAGGCGTGAATTTAATAAAAATAATGTTAACATAAACCAGATTTTCTCATTAAAGTATTCAGCTAAATTTTTTGCAAGATAACACGCAGACCTTATCAAAATATAACGATATAATCTATTAAAAAAGTGCAATTCATAATTTATGACAATACCACGACAGTGTGAAATGCGATGTGGTGTCATGTGGAAATTAGCTGGGCCTCTTCTAGAAAAGTACCCAAGTTGCAAGTATACTCTGAGTCTCGATATGCAGGATGTCATAGTTATAACTCACGTTGATATTATTATTATTATTATTATTATTAACGATACATGTTTTTGTGCATTAATATTGGGACATGTTTATGGCCTACAAATAAAATGTGAGTTTCAGTGTTTCGACAGGAAGTGTGAAATTAACGTAGAGGTATGATCATGAAATCTCTTACCTGTTTCCAGGTTCGGAGACGAAAATCCACTTTTCTTGACTTCCGATTGGAAAAGTCATTGATGAGATCTTCGTAGACTTATCTGCATGCAATGTCTATTTCTATGGATAGGAGAAGCCAACCCCGCGACTAATGGGCTATACCTATTTAAGGAAGGGATTATACTGGCGACCCTTTCCGGGCAATGAAGGTGGACCATGGAATGTTTTCAAAGACGTACATGTACGGAATTTGACCTTGAAGAGAGATTTTAAAAGGGTTCCTCTGGAGAATATAACTTGATAAATCCACTCAAATGGGATACGCGGACCTCAGAAACGGGGCCCCCTTAGGCGCGGGACCTGGAGTGGTCGCCCCACTTGCCTCCCCCAGATGCCACTCTTGCCTGGGAAGCAGTTCAAGGCAGTGTCCTCCTCATGTTATGTCAATTGAAGGTAAAAGTCAGCAGAAGAGTTGGCGAGAGTTGAAGTGAAAGAAGGCAGGAAGATGGGAGAGGGAGGTGGTGGGCGCTTGCGTGGGATATATTAAGGTGGGCAGTTAGGCCAACCGCTCTGTCAGATGTATGGCACGGTGTTATCCCTTATTGAATCGGGCTCTGAGGCCTATAAGTTTGTTGTTTTCCCTAACATTTGTATCCTCTTCCATCCTCTGATGGAAGGACCCCCAAAGATCTTTTGAATGTTGAGCTGGTTGCTGGCACCTAGTGCTTTAAGAACTTTTGCAAGTGTGACATGAAGTCCGTGGGTATTGGAGTCAGCAACTGGAAAAAGTGCACCAGTAATGGTGGAGACAAGAGATCTGGAGAGGAACCAGCAAAAGAGAGCCCATGATGTATCAGCAGAGAAAAGAACACTGCGAAAAGTAATTCAGGAAATGAACCCAAGCAGCCACAAAGTTTTGTGAAGATGTTGCCAGAGGAACTGACATTTACAAATTGGGCTCTACAGCCATGCCAAGCTCTGCACTGTGAGCGCCCTATGATTTTCTGTCCCATCCATGTGCACGTGTGCTATGGTTGCCTGTATCTATCTATCAGTATCCTCTCTATAAGACTCTATACCCTTCATTTTATTATATTTTTTCTATAATAAAAGCATTTCTTTTTATACTTTTATATGTTTGGGTTGCTTGGCTTAATTTGTGTTCAGGGCTACTTACAAGTGCCATCTCAAGATCCATCCATCCGTCCATTATCCAACACGCTATATCCTAACTACTGGGTCATGGGGGTCTGCTGGAGCCAATCCCAGCCAACACAGGCGCAAGGCAGGAAGCAAACCCCGGGCAAGGAGCCAGCCCACCGTAGGGCGCGCACACACACACACCCACACATCAAGCACACACTAGGGACAATTTAGAATCACCAATGCACCTAACCAGCAGGGAGGACCAGGGAAGTGAACCTTACTCCTTACTGCGAGGCCGCCCCTATCTCAAGATATTTGTCCTCAAAACATTCTTGATGTGTGGTTGAAGCAGCACATATTGCCTTAAGCCAGCATGATCTAATCATTTCCAGTTATTATTTTTTATAATGCAATCTGTTGGCATCTAGTGGTGGGAATTATTAAAAAGGGCACATAAACCTATTCTGATCTCGCCAATCTCATGTGAATTGGGTGGCTGCTTCTTGGTGGATAATGTTTATGTCTAAGAGTGAATATCTCTCAGACACTCCCATAAGCAGATATAAATCACTTTCTTACTGACAGTAGAACCAAAACCTGTAATCATTTAAACTATGAGAGCCTTGTATTTTGTTTAATAGTGTTATATGAGTTTGTTCTATAAAGAACAGAAAATGCAGTAGCTTTGATCTAAATCTGACTAAATAATACACCCCTTGAATTGACTATACTTTATTTCCTTGACACACCTTCCCAGAAGCTCGAGTAATTATCTGTCATTTCTCACCTCTTTGTGAATTTTAAGCAGGTTGTTGCCAGTCAGGGATTGGCTGAGTGAAACTGCCTGATCTTGACAGCAGCTTTCTGAGGGTTCTTATTGGTTGAGCTCAATACACCCTATCTGACTCAGGGTTATTGGAGTTCATTGACATCTGTGAACTTGGAATGTGCAGCCTTTTACTAGTCATAAGTGAGAAATGTCTATGGAGTGTGAACATTCACATCGTGCTCATCATGCTTAATCAAACCAGTTTAATTTCTGTTTAAGGGCTGATCTCGCTAGCTGTGGCTGACAAATATTTCTGCAAGTTTGTTAATAGTCCCTGATGTTGACATTTGCAATGTAAAGAATTAAAACCATTACGAATGGTGTTATATTTTTACCTCTCTTCAGTATGTAGCCTAAAGTAAAAGGGGCTGCTGGTGGTATGAGCCAGTTGTCCTAGAAGTAGATTCAAGAATCATCAGGGAGTGTGCTGGAGGACTTCTTATACACTGGGGCATCATGTTTATTAACTTGAACATGGACACCTTTGTGAAGGCACAAGGCCAGTGTCAGACTAGCCAAATTAAGAAAGCTGTAGGTTCAACTACACTAATTTTTCCACACTGTGAGAAAGTGCAGGCACCCCAAGGGAATTCCTGAATGAGAACTGGTGTGTTGAGTATTGTAGGGGTGGAGAAGCAACCAGGAAACCACAAGTCATGAACCCCAGGATAGAGATGGAAAACTTACAGAAATGTCAAAAGCAATTCATAACAAAAAGAGTGGTAAGTAAAATAGTTTATCTACATGAAGGTATACCTGATGCACCTTGGTTTGCTGCAGAATAATATAAATACATTATAAAATAATAAATATCAGCACTGTGCAAACTGAAGAAATTGCTAGAAGTTTCCAGCACATTTCAAGCCTCTTACTGCCCCACTACATGACAATTGCCAAAACAACTCACTCAACCAGTTTAAAATCCAGTCAGGCCTCTCTCTTTGTCAGCATAACAAACTTTTGTAAATGTGAGTAGTCACAGTAAAACTGTGCAATATTCATAATTAGAATAATCCTAGCACTAAAAGATCATGATTTTGTCTTATTTTGACATTATTGCTGGGAACAGAAGATGTGTGTGAAGTGAAGTGCCGTAGTGAATGACACTGTTGCCTCATTGCTCCACAGCGCTGGATCCAAATCCTGTTCTGAGCACCAAGTATGTGGATTTTTCACATTTTCCCCTCTCTTCCACATGAGTGGGGTTTTCATTCGACATCCCAAAGATGTGTGTGTTCGACTAATTGGCAATGAATCAATGAAAGTAGTTGGTGATATGTGTGTGCCATGTGAAGGACTGGTGCCATGTGCAGGTTAATTTCCCATCTTGTGCACCTGGGATAGACACTCACTGATCACAACCCTCAACTGGAGAAGATGAATTAATGGTATAAGTGAAAAGACAAAAACGGGAAATGGACTTGAGTCTCCAACTGAGAGACCCTGTTTAATTGTGGATGTTGTGTTAAAAATAAATTAAATAAATTATAGAACTATAGCACCCTCTGGTATTGCTGCATTCAAGTGGCAATAACAGACCTGCAGGACCTTCGTCCTCCCTCTAGCAGGTCTTGTGGTCAAATGACCAGTGTTGCCACCCTAACTTTCAGCAAAAACTTAGATCATGTAACTGAAAAAACATAGAAAAACATAAACACGTTAAATAAGGTAAACATATAAAATGTCTAACTAAATACAATAGCAGTACATGTCTGCCACATATTCTGTCATATTGTAATTGAATAACACAGTAAAAATCAATAACACCTTAGAATGCTATCATTCATTATCAAACAACTTCCACTATGATGAACTTCAACAAAATGGCATCTGAGTGACACATTGACAGCGTGCACTATACAGTAATGAAGGCGTCAATAGGACGTGACAAGTCACATGAGTGTGCCATGATGTGATGTCAAGACATGCTAAATATAATTTAATAATGTGCAGGATTGGTAATTTTTTCATTAACACATACGAAACTATTAACTGATGTACACAATAAATTGTATTACAAAAGAAATTTTGGTTAAAAAATTGTGTTAAAAGAATTACTGATTGGGATGAAAAAACCTAGATTCTGGAGTCAAAAACATAGAAACATTGACAGGACCAGAAAAACATAGACCTATGTGGAAAAACATAGGAGTGGCTACGTTGCAAATTACAATGTCCTGCAGAAAAGATGAGACTTCACTCTTCCTTTCTGGTGGCTTTTTCCTGTTGGCATTCCCCATTTTATAGAGTGGGACAGGAACTGTGTAAACTATCATTACACTTCCAAGGTGTAATCTACAGACCAACTTATCTCAACCTCTTGGTCACGGGCCCAAAAGTGGGTTTCGAGTTGCTATTGTCTATAACTTGTAGTGGGTCAGAGTGGGTCGTAAAGTGGGTCATGGTGGGTCACACAGTGGGTCAACACTCTGACTTCATGCTCATTCTTCCCAAGTTCTGATGAAGATCTCGCTCAGATAAAGCTCTGACGATTGTGTTCAGTTCACCATGGGAGATCAAATGCTCTGCTCATAATTCACCAAGTGAAAAAGCTGTGATGATCACACTCAGTTCACCAAGAGCACCCTCCACTTTGATGACTTCTCTTAATTCACCAAGAGAGACCTCTCCGCTCTAACGACTGCATTTGATTCGCCAAATGGGGAAATGGTAGGCCTCAAAGACCCTTACATCGAAAAAAGTGGGTTGTAACACCAGAAGGTTTGAGAACCACTGTTACAAATGGTCCTCATAAGAAACTCCCCAAGCTTCTGTGTGCGACAGTGAATAGATGGGAATATCCCATTCAACTTTTTTGTAATAAACATTACTACACATGGGGTTTTGATTATTTTAGGTTTTTTTTTTTTATTATGGAGTATTTATTTATGGGGAGTTTTTATCATTTCAGCATATTTTGGCAAAGTTTTTTTTGTTTATTTATTTATTTTTTTAAATTTTTTAAATTAATTTTATTGTAATCATTCCATACAAATCAATCAATTTTTACAAAAAGTAGGATTGAGAACAAGTCGACCCCCCACCCCTGAGAGAGAGAGCATGGCAAATGGGCTAAAACTTAAGGCTTGTAAACATACCTAAATTGATGAGTTTGATAAGCCAATAGAGATGAATGGAGAAGAAAAAGAAATGCGGAAATAATTGCTTCCTCGGTGCTCTAAGAGCTTATTCTAAGATATTACTGATTAGATCCTGCCATGTTTTGAAAAAAATCTGTAAAGATCCTCAAACTGAATATTTGATTTTTTCCAATTTCAAATAGTATAAAACATCGGTTTCCCACTGACTTAAAAGAGGAGAGTTAGGATTCTTCCAGTTTAGCAAAATAAGTCTGCGTGCCAAAAGTGTAGTGAGTGCAATCACAGTTTATTTGTCCTTCTCCACTTTAAACCCATCTGGAAGAACCCCAAACACAGCTGTTAATGGGTTAGCAGGGATTGTGACACCAAGACTGTCTTAAAGGTTATTAAAAATGTTGGTCCAGAATGATGTTAATTTGGTGCAGGCCCAGAACATGTGACCCAGTGAGGCTGGGACTTGATTGCAGTGTTCGCAGGTTGGATCATGCCCTGGAAACATTTTGGAGAGTTTTAGTCGAGACAGATGTGCTCGATATATAATTTTGAGTTGAATAATTGTATGCCTTGCGCATATGGAGCTCGAGTGAATGCTCTGCATTGCTATTTTCCACTCCTTTTCTGATATATTGATTAAGAGATCTTTTTCCCAGTGCCCTCTTGGATCTTTGAAAGGAAGGGACTGTAAAATAATTTTATATATTGCCGAGATGGTGTCAAAGTCCTTGAAATTGACCAATATTTTTTGTTTAATTTTGTTTATTTACTTTATGCAATGGGTAGTGATGTGTCATATGACCATGATCAACACATCTGTGATGTCGGCTGAACTTCCACTGTAAATATGATGACAGTTACCTACCGTATATACTCACGTATAAGTTGGGTCTTGAAACCCAAAAAATCAATCATAAAATCAGACCCCCGAGTTATATGCCCATTCAAAAATACAACACTTACATTTTTTTATTTTTTACATCTTCTTGCTCCCTCCAATCTCACACCGGTTTCTCAGACACATTGAATTTTGTTGCAGCAGCGCAGTTACCAATTTCTTTTGCCACTTTTAATTTAAAACCAGCTTCATATTTTCTTCTGATCGAGCGCTCCATCGTAGATAAGGGATGTTCTTATGATAAAGGTGTATGAGGGTGCGAGATACAAAAAACACAAATCAGTGCAAACATCACTTTGGAATAGTTCAGGTATCACCGTGTGGTCATTTAGGCACAATACATAGAAAAAAAAGGTAGTGTGCTCCATGGTTACTTTCTCAGGTGGGCATTAACATATCATAATCTCTTGGACCAATAGCGTGAGTTTTCCACATCCGACTTATAAAATACCAGAAAGTATACAGTAAAATCAAGGCCGACATAAATGCGAGTATATACGGTATGTCAGTATCCCTTGGTTGGGTAAAACACCATTCTTAGTGGTAGTTAGCTTTCAAACCAAGTAGGCCAAGGGTTGTGTTCTTTCGTTATTGGTTTTGAACTCCTTTTCTATCCTTAACTCCTAATTCTGGTTACGTTTGCCCAGTTTTAATTGCTCCCTCTGACTTTAACCTTGGCTTGGCACTCATTAAGCTTTACATCTCATGTCTTATCTTCTGTTCTTATCTTATCTTACTCACAATTACCTTTAGAGACCCATCACCCATGTCCCATCACATTTTTATAGATAGAAATCCAGAAGTCATTAATGTTGTAGATACAAGTAATTAATGTAAGTAAATTACACTAGAAGAATCAATGTTGCATATATTGCAAGGAAAGTTAGAACAACACATGGACCTTTAATCTGTTGTTTAAGCTGAACACTCTAAGTTATCTTTCCTGGCTGGGATGCCCAAAATATGGAAAGAAAACTGGGTAGATCTGAGAGAGAGCCAGAATAAGAGAGATAGATTGTGAAAGATCAAAGTACAATAAAGATACAGAGGAGAGTTGTATGAAGTCCTGAGTCAGTCTGCTGTTTAGCCAGGCCCACTAGGGGCATAAGCCTACACTGTCAGATGGACATGTCCAGGGAGACTTTGTGGGCTCTGCACAGTTAGGAAATGGGAGGAATGAGAGCGGTGTGACACAGTCATTAATGTTCTTTCCCTTTTTAACCCCAGAGTCGCGGAGAACACCTAGGAGCATCTCTAATGTCATTTCCTCTCAGATTGCACACTATTAAGAAACAGACTGGAAGTTGACGTTCGTTCACAGACCAATAACTGAAGGAGATGCACTTAGTGTTGGCTGAAGATGCCCTATTACAGACCAAGACATCTTCATCACTATTAAACACATTATCTGTGTGTCACTTATCTTTTCACAATGTGTTTACCAAACAGTATCTTCTATATTCTCATCTACTGTATGTACCTCATGTCTGTTAATAACATCCTTAGTTTAATTAACTTAATTCTCTTCTATTTATTCTTTGGATTCAGGGAATTCCCTCAGAGTGCCCCCTTTTGATCAGCATATAAAAGCTGCAAAAAAGAAACAATGAATCACATATTGCACCTTTTACTTTTATTCTACACAATGACTACACAATGACTTCAAGCCTAGGGTTCAAGGCCCACTGTGTCTTTTAATTTTAATTATGGTTCAGGCAATTAACCACGGAGTAATGTGCCAAACACCAATCACAACTGCCAGTGATAAAGCACTCAGGTGGGCAGTGCTAATTTCCATGTACCCTTGCATGGGACAGTCTGTCTTACAGCTTGTAGACTCAGAGGGCAGACAGGCTGCAAAGTAGGAATGTTAAGAGGACTGTCTGAAGGGACTAATGCATCTAAAACTTTTCACATACCCAAAGGGAACTAATAGAATTAAAATGGCAGTAAGGTTACATCTAAATCTAGCATCTGCAAAAGAAAAAAGAGGGGTAAATCCCCCACCTCTTGTGGGCATTTTTTGGAAGTGTTTTTGAGATGAGTTCACAACACCAATAATTAAGTTCCTTACAATGAACTAATGTCCTGGAGCATCTCTACTTATTAACTGAGGTAATACTGTATATCAGACCATCCTGCGAAGTGCTGGCTGGTGCCAAGTTCAGAGTTGGTGTCTGCTCTTCACCTGGTACATCCAGAATAGGCTCTCAACTGCCACATCACGCCGTAGTACTTGATGCACATTATTTTCTATTACAGGGACACAGGAAGGCAACATTAGTGTAGGTTCAGATTTAAAAATTAAACCTCAATTTGCAAAAACAGAATGACAATAAGTGCTTTGTATTGTGCACAAAATAAGGGCCCTTTTTGAAATCCAGTATTGTGCACATGTAAAATGTCAAAAGCTGCCCTGCTGTGCTTATTTTGGTTCTTTTTAAAGCATTAGCGAATACTCAGTCCGAGCAGTATGGTCAGCAGTAGACGAATGAATTGTATAATTCTTCTGTCCTGTCTCTTGGATCTGTTTTATTTCCCCTTATGCCACTACTTTGATTTCCTACACCCCAGGCGGTCATTTCTTTCTTATTTTCTTAAAATCTGTTAAGCTTCATTGCATTTGAATTTTAGCCCCACATCAAACGGTCAGTTTCTAATCCTCTGGATATCAACCCTCTTTCATAAAAGTCCAGATTAGTTCTCTCCAGGGCAACAGCTGAAAGTTACCAACTTTATTTCATTTCAGTTTATTTTTAGATGGAAACCTTGCTAGCAAACTTAATCAAAGATTTATACAATCCTATTAACCAGGGAAGAGTCTTCCATCATCATAAACGTAAATAAAGTTACAAAAAAAATTATGTAACAAACAAACTATTGTCAGATATCTGTTTATTATATGAGCCCTTGTTGTTCACTCCGAAATCCCACAGTATTGGAGCCTGACAGCATTAGCCCTGGAAGGGACTCCGATACAGCACAGGGAAACATCACATATTATTATCTAATCCCATTTAATGATCTAACTAGTCCTTATAGAGAAACTCAAAGCATTAATTCAATATTTTTTGAATGAAAAAAAGACCAGGTCCAATGACAAAACAGATAAATTCCACAAAAAAAAATGCATAAGTATATACACTTTGTATAAGCGTTGTGGGTGATGGCACGGACACAGACAGGTGGACACCGATGGTTTAACAGCCACGCACGTTTATTATACATAATCCCTATTTATAAGTGCACACAACCCCCAAACTCCCCAAAAGTCCAGGCCTCATACAATGCCTCTTCTTGCTTCAGGCTGCCTCCACTCCTCTCCACCAAGACTTTATCCTCTGCATTCTCAACTCCAGCCCCTGAAGGGAGGGAGATGGCCCCTTTTATAATCACCCGGACATGCTCCAGGTGCCTCCTGATAATCTTCCGCCGGCACTCCCAAGTGTGGCGGAAGTACCAGCTGCACATCCGGAAGCACTCCGTGTGTCCCTTGTCTTCTCCCCCCCCCAGCAATTCCGGGTGTGGCCTAAGTGCTGAGGGCCAGGGCTCCTCAGGCATTGGGGCACCCCCTGGCAGTGACCACGGGCCTCTATAGGGTTGAGCTTCCAAGCTCCGTTCCCGTGGTCCCCAAAGCCACCAGGACGGTCGCCCCCTCGTGGTCAGGAGGAGGCACAAGCCCTACTCCGGTCCTCCTGGGCATCCCGGCTGGATGACATCCCCAGCCACTCTCCACAGCGTGTACTACACTTAAGCTGAAGGCTCAGATGATAACATGGACTTAATGCAGAAATGCATATGGCGGTACATCACTTTTGATGAGAATATTCCCATCTATTAATATGGTTTGAACTGTGAGGTACACAGCACAAGCTGCTCCACATACAGGAAAGTGCCAGGAGTACATGAGATGTTTTGGATTTTTCACCTGAGGCATCTTCAGGTGCAAGTGTGCTGCATGGTGATGCTTTTTACACACCTTGGAAGCTCTTTAATGATTGTGAATGCATTTAGATATGACAATGTAAATGGAAAGCTTCACACCAGTCCTATACTGCACAGTACTTTCAAGATTGGATCTAACATGAGCATGGCTAGGATAAATGTGGCCTGCTTCTTTACATTTATTTTAGTTGCTGGCAAAATTACTAATGTGTGTGGGTTGCATTATCCTGGAGTTTGAGAGACTTACCAGGTACGTTTACTGGCTTCATCTACTCCCGCCTTTGAGGATTAACAAAGATAAACACACATACACATAGAGATCCTGTCCAGACAAAATCTTGAGTGGTGCCAATTCTCAGTCATCATACAATTTTCCACAAAGGACACAACTACACACACATAAACAGAGATCCTATTCAGACAAGGTCACGACTGGTGCCAATGGCCAGTCACTCTACATAGCGACTCACTATCACCAGCACTAACAAACATTTGGAATTTGGTATTTGTAACACTATATTAATTCCCGAGGGGAAATTGTCTTTTCACATGACCTTAACATAAAGGTGTCCTCGTGACACACATAAAAGTGTTACTCTATTGGTCAAATGCCACTTATCAACCAACAATGTCTTAATTTTACTGCAGTTGTTCTAATTATTGAAGAGCGACTTTCCAATCTTGATAAACCCTGTGGGCAAAAAAGCAGCAATCTTCCTCACACTTGGTGCCTTTTTATTATTTCAATCACTCCAGATAAAAGACAAAGTATAGAAAATATAATAGCAACATGGTATTTATTAATGTATAATAATACCAAATAGAAGAAAATATAACAGAAAGTAAAATTTGATTGCTATGTCTGGAGATAAACAGTCTTAGAAAAGCTTACTGAAAATCAGAAATGTCAAGGAGTGGATGTTGTCCTGGGAAGCATTTTGTCGCTGTTATTCAGAGATTACATTCTTTGACATTAAATAACAACAACATTTATTTCTATAGCACATTTTCATACAAATTATGTAGAAAAAAAAGAATATAAAAATAAGATTAGACGATACTAATTAACAAAGAATACAGTAAGGTCTAAAGGCCAGGAGGACAGAAAAAAGTAACACAAAAAAAACTCCAGAGGGCTGGAGAAAAAAAACTAAATCTGCAGGGGTTCTGAGGCCACGAGACCACCCAGCCCCTACTGGGCATTCAGATGAAAAGGTGGCACATGTCTCCATCTTTGATGTAATTTCCTTTGTCATTGCCCTTTTGTCAATGCCTCCTATTGTCCTTATTTATGTTAAAATGTACACATGGGGTTTCAGGACATGTGACTTTACACACATTTGATTGGCTATCTTGTCCTTGTGATAAATGACCCTGCTAAAGCCTTTGATCCTTTTAAGCACCTTGTACTTTTGTCTTTTCCCAGACTATAAACTTATTGAAACAAGTTCTAGCTCTGTTTTGTCCATAGAATTTTTCCATTCCCAGATTAAAAAATAATAAAAACACCTTGTAGTTCTGTGGTGTCTATACTTAAACTAATTAAAACAAATGCAGTTATAAACCAATTGAAGCAAATGCACTAAAGATAAAATTTAAAAGAACAATGCAGGAAAAATGAATGAGAGAGTAATACTTTAAATGGGAATAGCCTCGGTAGACAAATTGTTTTTAAGAGTCCAGTGTCTCCAGTCCATGCATTTTAAACTGCCAGCAGGATGTCAGGGAAAGAGCAAAAGATATTGAATAAAGACTTGATGCTGAGAGAAAATAAAAAGCTAAAATTTCAGCTATCCATTCAGGAGCTCAGCAGCACAAGGTAACTGAAGCTTCATAATATTCAATGTGCATGTTGTAATGTGTGCTGCGACAGTGGAGAAAGACAGACACACAGACACGTATACAACTGTAGCTCCTATACAATACAATACAATACAGTACAGTTTATTTTTGAATAGCCCAAAATCACACAGGAAGTGCCACAATGGGCTTTAACAGGCCCTGCCTCTTGACAGCCCCCCAGCCTTGACTCTCTAAGAAGACAAGGAAAAACTCCCAAAAAAACCTTGTAGGGAAAAATGAAAGAAACATTGGGAAAGGCAGTTCAAAGAGAGACCCCTTTCCAGGTAGGTTGGGCGTGCAGTGGGTTGTAAAAAGAAGGGGGTCAGTACAATACAATGAACAGAACAAATCCTCAATACAGTATAAAATTAAAATTTTGAAAGTACGGAGCAGAATTTAACGGTAGATGATATCACATAATAAGATTTTGATATTTTTAGAGTCCAGGAGACCTCATCCATCAAGCTGCCTCCCCCATTTGGCCATTCCACAGCTGAAACAGTGCTGGGCCAGCCAATCCGATGAAAGGACCCCTCTTTCCCATGATTCCTGCGATCCTCCATCAGGGATGACTTTACCATAGGCAGGCAAAACAACCTAGACAACACACAGTTGAGGGGTGCCTCTGTCTGCTACGATATCTTTCTGTCATTTTAACTTTTGCATCACTATATGACATAACAACAGCAAACTGAGTTTAGATAAGCATTGTGGTCTATGGACCATGGCGGCTATTTTGTCACGGCATGCATTTCCAAATAGACAGTAATGTTAAATCTCTTTAGTTATTAGTTTAGAGGTTCAATCAGAAGATGGACATAGTCCAGTTTTATCTGCGCATCTACTGATGTCATTAGGCAGGTTTGTTGTTTTGGGTGTTTTGAGTACTGAAATCTGTATCTCCTGTGGCTCTTCATTAACATTACTCTTAATGGTAGTCCTTTTGACAGGGTGCATTCATATTTTCATGAATTTAGCTGCCAGTTCCAATTTTAGTGTCATCTGTGAATTTCACAAGTTTACTAACTATACCAGCATCAACGTCATTAATACAAATCAGAAAACTGGACAGGCCACCTTGAGGGACTCCACTGATGACCTCACTCCTTGTGACAATTGTGTATAACCACATGCCCAACTCCAGGGGGTAATTTAATGTCGAGGGCTCAAGGTGATGTCAAGAATTAATTCTATTGATGAAGAGCCTAGGTTTTTCTATGAATTAATTACATGGCTTTAACTAGTTTTTAATTGGGAGGAAGCTTATCCTATTTTTTTATGACATTAGAAGGCAACAGTTAAACCAAACGGGAGTGAAATTATACAACAATATAAGGTCAAGCACACAAGAATACAATTAAATGCTCATCAGTTGTGTTCAAAGGACATGCTTTTGTTGGGATTATACTCCTGATTTGCGTTTTCTTTTAGATAACTGGTTTATTTTCCTGCTATTCTATATTATTATCCTAATTTTCTTTATAAACCTGCATTTAATTATATTATTTATATATGTGATTTTATTCAGTTTTATGAAGGTAATCTTCTGCAATTTCTTTGGTGTCAAAATTGTCCTTTTTCTTGTATTTGTTCTTTTCCATTCTATGTTGATCTAAGGGGGGTCGGCCTCCTCAGTACTGCAGGTTATTATGACCTATCTGACCCACACAAAAGATTTCCTAAAGCACAAAAAACTTCAACAAGTGGCAACTAGGGGGGCAAACAGACAAATCAAGGAGAGAATCTTTATAAATAAAAAGATTTATTCTTCACAAAAATGCTCTGAAACAACAAGAAGCTCTGTGGAGCACAAAAGGCAAAAAAGTAACTGCCTGAAAAAGCAAAGACAATCCAAGGTGAACAAGTGTAAATCACAATTTTAAAGAATAGTCTAAAATACTGAGGAAAGGGGCCAAAATCCGGCAATACATAAAGCACAAGAAATGAACCACAAAGAACTTAATAGAGCTGAGGGCAGTCCCTTGAAGAGATGGGCAGGTGGCCCCACCTCTTGGGAGATCACTCACAAAACACAAGGCACATAACATAAAAAGCAAATAATAATGCAAAACACAAACAAAAGCAATATTAACATAAACAAAGTAATCACAATTAAATAAGAAAAACATAAAAATGGGATGGGGAATACTGGCTGAAATACAACAAAAAGAGGCTTCGTTTCAAAGGGCCTTAAAGCTCAAACTAAGTTCAAGTAAGCTTGACCCCCAAATCGAAAAGAAGGGTTATATTTTTTACAAAAAAATGAGAAGGGGCCCATAAACTTCCTGAATCAAAAATAATGATACAGAGTTCCTTTAATATATTTATTACATAAAAGCAATTCCAAGGTGAATCAAAAGCTGATTGCCAGAGTGCAAGCCAAAATAAATTAACAAGCTAAGTCCACAATCCTGAATCTAAATCCAAATCCAAAATTAATGTTCATAAACCAGGATATGAGAAGTGCTCACAGAGGGATAATCAAAAACCCAAAAGTCTAAAACAACACAAAAGAGAGCAGAAGCCAATGGCTCATCACTGGCACTGAGTGTTCCACCAGCTTTACAAATCAAATAAAATTTCATTTGTAACATAAAATTATACAAGCTTTACAATGTATTATGAAATGCTTAGTTACTGACCTCCAAGACACTGCCTTAGATGAATATAAAAGGACAATAAATAATAAATACTCAACTCTACAGATATCAATAAATACTGTTATCAATGTGTACAATGACAGCATTATGGTAATATTATAAAAATATATAACAAATAACTCAATACAAGAGAATTAACAATATTGCATTATTTAGCTCTAGGTAGTATCCTGATTTGTAATGCAGGGGGGCTGTGGGCCAACACTCCTCCTCCTCCTCCTCCTCAGTTTCTCTGGACTGGTCTTCTGGCAGTGCTTGCGTCTCCCTGATTGCACCACAGAGAGGAGGCTATTGTTGTGATGTCTCAAATCATTGCTGACTAACTTTACCCTGGTTTGACATCACTTGGCGTAGATTTCCTCAACGTCAGAGAGTGCACATCTAGTGATGCATTCAGCTGACTGCACCGCTTTCATAAGAAATTTAACAAGCGAGAGGAGACCATTCTGTCCATCAAGCCCGTTTGTTTCCAGAGCCTTAAACATTTCTATTGTTAGACATCCCTAATAAAAAAAGAATAATCCATCTAGATGCTAGATATTACCCTCCATTACAACAGGGTTTGACATGCAGAGATTCCAAATCTGAGCTCTGTTTATGTGTTGCAAACTCCTTAACAAAAAGTCAAATTTGTTTATATTTTTCCACAATGCTATTTTGTTGTTGTATCTTGCACCCTCATTTTGGGAATCCCAGCATATGGTTGCTGAGGGTGTGTCCACAGAGGTCATGACCCTGACCTCTTTAGGTTAAGGGTTTAAAGGTCAGATTGGGCAGACATGTTTTATCAGAGTTGAATGGACAAATCTTTGAATTGCTGTTCCAAAGACTTTCTTTTTGATCATTTCTCAAATAACAAATCTTGCCTCTTGTTTTCTAACATTTATTTCATTCTCTCTGGCTTTGATTTCTGTGTTTGGGTTCCATTATATGTTTTCATTTAATTTCTTCTGGAGGTTTTGTTCAGTGCCCTGAGTGCACCATAGCTTGTACCAGTTGCTAAAGTAACCTTTCCCAATGTTTGGGGGGGGATTTGGGTTTGTCACCCACAGGAAAATTCTAGTCCATCCATCCATCCATTATCCAACCTGCTATATCCTAACTACAGGGTCATGGGGGTCTGCTGGAGCCAATCCCAGCCAACACAGGGCGCAAGGCAGGAAACAAACCCCAGGCAGGGCGCCAGCCCAATGCAGGGAAAATTATAGTGGTGGGTTTAAATAGATGCCTTCTTTGCCATTTCTTAATTAATGCTGCAGATAAATAACCTTGCAGATATTTCTTGTTTTCTGATTTGGTCTCTTGGGTTCCTGACTTTCGTCCTTCTGACTTCAGTTTTTCTCTTGCTGTTTGGCTACGTGTTTTAGCACCTCCTGGTTTTGACCATTTTCGTTTTTGTGTCTTTCTCTTGTTTTGACTTTAAACTTCTTGTCGGTTTTCCAGCATTACAGGTTTTAAAGATCATTTTGGCCTCCTGTTAACATAACAAGCACAAATATTTTCTCACATTCTCCTCCTGGCCCTCTCTCATTTACAATCCTATCGTAAGACTTCAAAAATAGTACAAAAAACGCTGCTACCAAAGCAATATTTAAGGGCTTCACAAGGTCCCAGTTAGGTTGCAGAATTGTTAGCTTTCTTCTGTTTTTGTCGTTCAGTTCTCCATTTTGTGCTTTTCTGTAAGCCATTTGGATTTTTGACTATTTTCATTTACTCTGACCCTGGCTTTGAAAATGGTATAATATGGTACTATTTTCATTTTACAACCTGTAGTTTTGTTTGATTTGGCTATTGCTTTTTCATTTAGAATTTGAGCTAACATATTGGCTTTAGTCATATGTGGTTTGCATTTTTGTCTTTCTGTTGTATAGTGGTGATCAAGCGAAATGGCTGTGTCTCAAAAGTAGTTGGGATGCCAACTGGGACACTCTATTTAATATACAGGTGCCGGTCATAAAATTAGAATATCATGACAAAGTTGATTTATTTCAGCAATTCCATTCAAAAAGTGAAACTTTTATATTAGATTCATTCATTACACACAGACTGATGTATTTCAAATGTTTATTTCTTTTAATTTTGATGATTATAACTGACAACTAATGAAAGTCCCAAATTCAGTATCCCGGAAAATTTGAATATCAATTAAGACCAATGCAAAAAAAGGATTTTTAGAAATGTTGGCCAACTGAAAGGTATGAACATGAAAAGTATGAGCATGTACAGCACTCAACATTTAGTTGGGGCTCCTTTGGCCTGGATTACTGCAGCAATGCGGCGTGGCATGGAGTCGATCAGTCTGTGGCACTGCTCAGGTGTTATGAGAGCCCATGTTGCTCTGATAGTGGCCTTCAGCTCTTCTGAATTGTTGGGTCTGGCGTATTGCATCTTCCTCTTCACAATACCCCATAGATTTTCTATGGGGTTAAGGTCAGGCGAGTTTGCTGGCCAATCAAGAACAGGGATACCATGGTCCTTAAACCAGGTATTGGTAGTTTTGGCACTTTTTGGTGCCAGGTCCTGTTGGAAAATGAAATCTTCATCTCCATAAAGTTCGTCAGCAGCAGGAAGCATGAAGTGCTCTAAAACTTCCTGGTAGACGGCTGTGTTGACCTTGGACCTCAGAAAACACAATGGACCAACACCAGCAGATGACATGGCACCCCAAACCATCACTGACTGCGGAAACTTTACACTGGACCTCAAGCAACGTGGATTCTGTGCCTCTCCTCTCTTCCTCCAGACTCTGGGGACCTTGATTTCCAAAGGAAATGCAAAATTTACTTCCATCAGAGAACATAACTTTGGACCACTCAGCAGCAGTTTTGTCTTTAGCCCAGGCGAGACGCTTCTGACGCTGTCTCTTGTTCAAGAGTGGCTTGACACAAGGAATGCGACAGCTGAAGCCCATGTCTTGCATACGTCTGTGCGTGGTGGTTCCTGAAGCACTGACTCCAGCTGCAGTCCACTCTTTGTTAATCTTCCCCACAGTTTTGAATGGGTTTTGTTTCACAATCCTCTCCAGGGTGCGGTTATCCCTATTGCTTGTACACTTTTTTTCTACGACATCTTGTCCTTCCCTTCGCCTCTCTATTAATGTGCTTGGACACAGAGCTCTGTGAACAGCCAGCCTCTTTAGCAATGACCTTTTGTGTCTTGCCCTCCTTGTGCAAGGTGTCAATGGTCGTCTTTTGGACAACTGTCAAGTCAGCAGTCTTCCCCATGATTGTGTAGCCTACAGAACTAGACTGAGAGACCATTCAAAGGCTTTTGCAGGTGTTTTGAGTTAATTAGCTGATTAGAGTGTGGCACCAGGTGTCTTCAACATTGAACCTTTTCACAATATTCTAATTTTCTGAGATACTGAATTTGGGACTTTCATTAGTTGTCAGTTATAATCATCAAAATTAAAAGAAATAAACATTTGAAATACATCAGCCTGTGTGTAATGAATGAGTCTAATTTACAAGTTTCACTTTTTGAATGGAATTACTGAAATAAATCAACTTTGTCAATTTTATGACCGGCATCTGTATAGGGCTGCAATTAAACAAACAGTTGTACAGGGGCGCTAGACCACAAAATATACTTTAGGATCATCTAACTGTGAGCTCCATTCTGCTGCAAGTCCCGGTCTGACTGAGACACCACCAGGGATGGGCTCTTTTTATATGTTTCTGACCAGGGGGGTGGGAGTTGAGGAGACGATGAGGGCTCAGTCAGCCAACTTCATGGGACGTCTTCTCTGTGCCGCAGAGGAAGGAGATGACAGTTAGTGACAATGCCTCCTCATGCCCTGATCAGACCTGGCAAGGTGGTCCTCAGAAGCACATGTGTGTTCAGAAGTAGGTTTAGTTTATTTTTATATTTTAATTTTTGTTACTTTTGTTATTTTTAAAAGTATCTTTTGTTTTGCAGCTCATTGTAATATAGAGATTGAGATAATAATGGATATAGAGACCAAGAAGTTAGGCACTTGAAAAGAGAGTGGGAATGTAAAAAAGTGACTGGTATTATTCTTTTGGATACAGGGAAGTAGAGAAGCCATTATTTTTGATGAATTATGGTGCAAACAGAAACACAAATGGACAACGTAAAAAGAATCAGGATGCCAGGGTTAGCCCCTTTTTATTTTGTTGGCAACAAATGTTGTGATACAACACAAGTGTGCCTTCCTCTTTGGCCATTCTGTAACTGACACGATGTTGATTACAAGAGGAGCCTAAGACAGAGTCCAGACAAATAAGCAGCTACGCTACTTCCAGGTAGCTCTGAAGTGTACCTTTTAAACTGGTTCCACTAAGTTCCACATTTCAGAATGTTTTAGCCTAGTGTGGCAGAAAAACTTTGTTTTGTGGCTTATTCATTTCATTCCTTTGTTCTTTATTGGTTCACTCCTTGCCTGTGTTTCTTACTGTAAAATATGTACTACAGTTTTAGAATCCTTTCTGGTGTTACGTGGGCTGGCGTGAATCCCTGGAGATGTTCAGTTAAAAACTGTTTAACATCTACATAAAAGGAAGACATTTAAGCAATATAGGAAATCCTGTTTGTTTTCTGGTGAAGTTTACTGCTCTGGGGTGTTTACTGAACTCCGTTTACCAGCTAGCATTAAATTGGATTCACTTGTATTGTGTCATCAAAGCGGTGCATCAAAGTGATTGCACAAGGCAATGTAAAAACAAAGGAAAGAAAAAACATCTGGGTGGAATTATTCAAGTATAACTACAGTTCTAGAAAGTGACACCTACTCCACATCCTGCACATAACTAAGACACCTGAGCACTGGTACTCACTAGACAAAAGCTGTTGTCACATGCAGGGGAGGTGAGGCGTGCGTCTGGCCGGAAGCACTGAGTTTTCTTAATGTTAGTGAAAGTGTAAGCAGACGTGACTCACCTTCAAAGACATCAGCAGCAGGCACAGGCACTTTTGGAGTTGCCTCAAGTCACTGCAGTTTCTCTTTCTTGTACTGCACAATAGATTGAGAGTGGCACAGATAAAAGAAACAAAGAAACAGATATATCCATATTAATTCAAACACAAATGGTAAATGCTATTCTTTACAAATTGATTTCAGCACCCTTCTTTAGAAAAGAGGGTGTGAAGACGCCTAAAGGCTCCACAAGCCAAGCCAGCCCAGGCTTTCCCAGCCTGCCTAGGAATAGCTTCACCCCAAGCAGTTTGACGTACCCCCTCCGGCACAGACAGGATTTGGCATACTAGGCCCAAAATAAGGAACTGACTTCAAAGCTCAAAACAATCTCTATAAAGTCCAAAAATCTATAAAAAAAAACATAAAAATGCCCTTCTAGCGATAGGAACCATAAAATCTTTAGCTGAAAGGACTAGTTGCAGAGTAGAATCTTTTTAAAGTAGAATATTAAGAAACTTCCAAAAAGAACAAAAAAGCAAAAAAACGAATTGCCTCAAAGGCAATCCTCAATACACAAATCCAGAATATCAAAAACCCAGAACAGAAGTAAAAATCCCAATAAATCATTAAACTCAATACTCACTTTAAAACACACTTCAAAGATCAATGAATCACTGAAGGATCGACGCTTAGCCTCTGAAAATAAAGACTGAGGGCGGTCCTTCAGTGGTGACATCAGAGTGGCTCCGCCTCTTGGGGCTCCACCCACAACGTAAAAGGATCATAATAGAACAAATTATTACACATACATATTAAATAACCAACTTTAAAAGGGACAGAGCATAATCGATAATTAACAAAACCAAGAGAAATAACACAGAAACATGAATAATAATGATTTAAAGTTAACAAAAATAACAGAAAACAAATACAAGCCAGGGAATTTACCCTGGCTATAATACAACACTGGAAAGCACATACATCACCATTAAAGGAGACTCGTAAGTAAAATATCACAGGACAAAAAAGTGTATTACATTTATTCTGGATGTGCCTTGAAATTTTTAATATTTGCACATTCAAAAATGTAATTGTAAAAATTGCAAATTGAAATGAGATCCTCATGTAATGTTTCAGTGTAAAATAATCGTGGTATATATTGATGCTACACCATCAGTATAAATATGTGTCATAGCATTGAAAGGTCAGGGCAAAATAATATATTCTTGATACTAAGCATATACATTAAAAAAGAAAGAAAAGGACTGTTAAAAGACAGAAAGAAATAATTCTGGATGACAGATAGATATTTAAATAGACCTTTATTAACAATTACAACATAATTGAAGTCATATTAACAGACAAAATTCAACAACATTTAAAAAAACAAAGTTTTTCTACTCATACTTTAGTACCGGACATTCATTTTCCGTGAAACATAAATCATTTACAGTCCAGATTTCTCTAAATATATCTAATTGATTAATTAGTTTAAAATATGCAAATTCAATCTTCAATCTACTTTCAAGGAGGAGCTTAAACATTAACAGAGCATCAGTGGTTTTCAGATCTTTATCTCTATTTCTTTGTTTGTAAAATTGCCATCTTGGCTTGGCCTAACAAAAACTTGCAAAGTTAAATATTCCCTTTTATATATTCTTGACACAGACATTCCAAAAATATAAATGAGTTCGTTAAATACAATTCTCAATTCCATGAACAATAAAGCAAGGAAATGCAACAGTTTTTTTGATCTGGTACAATATGAGTACAATACAATAAGTAAGTGATAAATTGTTTCTTTCTAACGGCAAAATGGACACTGATCTGTTGTGCTAGCGCCAATGGTGAGAATATAGTAGTGGCTACTGCTCCACGTAAAATCCTCCACTGCAGGTCCCCAACTCTTTTTTCAATGGGAGGTTTATATAAAATCCTCCATGGTGGAGAAGTTGTGTCATGCAGACACAGAGTGTTCCTCCAGATGGTATCAGGCATCTCCTTCAACTGCAAATAATGGAATACTTTAAGACACCAATCATACAATTCTTTTTTTGATAAATCTTGGAACAAAATTCCATTAATGTGATTAATTTTTAAAACTGAGTTTTTAGGACTGATAAAATCTTTTACATTTGGTTTAATTGTAATGTCACATTCAGGAGGTTCTGCCTCTTTTGAGATCTCAAGAGAAAAAATCCTCACACAGGGGACCTGCATCCAGTTGCATTAAAGAGACTTTTAGTTTGTTAATCATTGATCCCCCAAAATGGACAGACCTAATCCTGAGCTCATGCGCCACAGTTGCCTCAGACTTCCACTGATTACTGACCTGATCAATAAAGTCAGCTATTTTAGTAAAACCTTTGTTGATAAGCAGGGACCTCAACCAAACTCCAAGATTGGGTTCCACACTATTGGTTCTCCAAGTAACCAGAACACTGATTCCAGATTAATTTCCACTCTGTTTTAATGTGCCAAATTAATAACATATTGCCGTACAAAGTGGGCAACACTGATAAAGCCAATCACTTGATGTCAATGAAAATGAGTTACAAATCAAAATTAAGATTTTCAACCCTATGAAAAAAGTGAAAGCCAAATTCCTCCACAATAAAGACTGAGGGCCGTACAAAAGATGTTATAAATTAGTCGGCCTAAAAACTTCAAATCTACACAGAATGTCCACCAAGCCCTGACCACCTTCATCTACAGGCAGATGTACCAAATTGCGTTTAAACCAATGCATTTGGTCCCAAATACAGTCCAGCAATATCCTCTGAATTTCTTTTAATAGCCAAAGTGGAGCATCTGCACACCTAAATTTATGCCAGAGCATTGAAGCGATTAAATTATTAATAATCCATACTCTACCCCAAAAAGAGAGTTTGGTAACCACCCATTTCGACTTCTTCAGTCTCCCCTGAATTTTATCAGTTAAGCTCTCCCAGTTATCAGCTGTAGCTCCAGACTTCCCAATGTAAATTCCCAGATGTTTAAACACCTTAGAGTTCAATGTTTAACCACTTGGGATGCTTGGGGTTAATCCCAGTTGCCCATCAGAAATGCATTACATTTGGACCAGTTGACCCTCAAAGATCACACCATTTGAAAAACCTATGAACAGTTTTGCAATGGGACAACATCAACAGGTTCAGTAATGACAACTGTAGCAGTAGAGTGTTGTACCGTGTTAGCCATAGATTGATACAGGAGAAGGTAGGGTGAAATGACACCTTTTATTGGTTAACTAAATAAATTACAAATGCAAACTTTCGAGGCAGCTGAGGCCCCTTCATCAGGCAAGGTGATGATGAAGTCCTGATGAAGGGGCCACAGCTGCCTCAAAAGCTTGCATTTGTAATCTATTTAGTTAGCCAATAAAAGGTGACATCGTCAGCATATGCAAGCACCTTAAAGGATGAGGTGGGACACACAGGTAATGACAGGGCATGAAGTAATTTCCAAAGTCTGTGGAGCACGGTTTCTATGGACAGTTAGTATAACATAACAAAGTGCACACCCATGACGAATGCCCCTCGTAACAGAAAATGGGGCTCCCAATCCTCCATTAATTTTTAAAACACTAAACACATTTGTATACATTAATTTAATACATCCTAGGAAGACCTCACCAAATCCAAACATCTCCAAAACTATAAATAAATACTGGTGATCCAATGAGATGAGACCCACCTTAAACTCAAGAACCTTAGAGGCAGATACCAAATCACGCACAAAGAAAATGTTATCGAAAATGGATCATTCAGGGACACAGTATGACTGATTGAAGGTAACTAAGCAGTTCATGACAGTCCTCAGATGAAGAGGCAACGATTTGGAAAAGATTTTACAGTCTGAGCAGAGTAGGCCGACCGGTCGCCAGTTTTTAATGTTGCAAAGATCCCCCCTTTTTTGGTAAGAGAGACAAAACAGCTCTCCGACAACTTCTTTCTCCCTAATGCTCTCCACAAATACAGTCAGGAAGTCCTTACCCATGATATCCCAAAAAGACTTGTAGAATTCATTGGGAATTCCATCGATCCCGGGAGCTTTGTTCAGATTCAAACTCCCAAGAGCACTTGTGTGCTCTTCCAGCATTATTGGTAGGTTGAGTAGTTCCTTGGTGGTTAAACTCAACTGTGGCAAGTCATTAAACAAAAATTCCATGTTTGAAGACAAGCCCACTGTTTCTGCAGTGTGGCAAAGGCGCTATATAAGCATCGATCCGACATAGACTGACAACAGAGGCACGTAAAATATGAAACAAAAAGATTTATTATCTTCAGCTGGGGGCCACGTCTTCTCCGTGTCCCTCAGCCCTAACACAGTCCCAAAACACCACCAAAGAAAACACCAAAAACACTCAAAAATCACTCCTCTTCCATCACTCCTCCCAGGAAGCTTTGTTGTCCTCCTCCCAACTCTAGCACCAGGAGCAGTGAATATCGGCTCCTTTAATAGCCCACCCGAAAGTGCTGCAGGTGCTCGTTGACCTACTTCCGGCTGCACCTCCGGGTGTGGCTGCATTCCCGCCCAGACAGGCTCGTTAGGCTGTGCACCTCCCCCTGGTGGTGGCCTTGGAGCCCAACAGGAATGAGCTCCGGTGTTCCAAAATATTGGCCATGATGCAACCCAGGGGGGCTGCCACCAAGTGTTCCGAGGGACATAGTGTGCATCCCATGGCTGCTCCCCCGGATCCAGTGTCAAAGGGGCATCCCGTCTGGGCATGGGCCCGGCCATCTGCCACAGCAGAGAATAAGTCCTTGTAAAAGTTTAATGCTAACTCACGGATCTTCCTCAGTCCCAGTCCTTCAACATTTTTAGGCAGTGAATGATTTTTCCCTGAGCAACTTTTTTCTCCAATGAAAAGAAAAACTGTGTAGAGGCGTCTATTTGAGAAATATTTTGTAATCCCCCCCAAACTATGGCACCCTTCATCTGTTCATCTAGCAGGGATCTCATACAATCCTTCTTGTCTTGTAGGGATTCAAGCAAAATGGCGTCAAAACCAGTTTCTAGTTTGGCTTGAATTAGCCCAATGTCCTCTTCCAGTTCTTTAATGGCCATGGTGACCTTTCTAGAAGAATGTTCAGAATAAAATGGCAAAACAGTTTAATTTGGACCTTGAAGACGTCCCACCATTGTTTCAGGGTGGAGAATTCACTTTTTCAGGGTCCCCATTTGTCCCAAAAGAGCCGAACGTTTTGAAGAAATAGAGAGTCTTTAAGAAGTTTAGTGTTAATGTACCAGAAAGATTTAAAGTTACTGTCAGATCCCAAAGAAAAACGAGTGAGAAGTAAACTATGGTCTGAAAACCCTGTGGGCAAAAGACAAGAGCCCAAAATGAGGTTCACATTCTGCTGTAAAATATAAATTCTGTCCAGCCTTGGCATAGATAACATCCCACTGGAGGCCTTGAGCCATGTATACTGTCTCACCGTCTGCTTCAACTCCCTCCACTCATCCACAAGTTCTTGCTGATGCAGGACCAACTGCAACACCTTAACTGACCCTGGGTGAGGCTCAGAGCCATTCTTGTCCATCACTGCATTTTCAGTGCAATTAAAATCACCAGCTAAAACCATGACATCCTCTGAACTGCACTCAGCGAGTACATCTTTTAACAAAAGAGAAGAAGATACTCTCTATGTGCCCTCATATGGAGCATAGATATTTATGAAAATAATGTTTTTCTCCAGTATATGCACAACTACCTTAATGAGACGGCTTCATGGACTCTGGGCTCATCCCACCCCAGTCCCTCTGCCAGTCCGACTGATTCATTATGTCTGTATGAGTTTCTTGAAGGAAAAAAACATCCAGTTTTTTCTGTTCTAAATATTCAAAGAGTACAGCTCTCTTTATGGAGTCTTGGCAGCCATTAACATTCAAAGAACCCAAAGAAAAAACAGGCACTAGAAAGAATAGAAATGGAGCAGCAATGAAAAGAAGAACTTGGACTAATGAAAAAGAGAGGGACTGGTGTGGAGCCATTATATGCTGGAGGTGAGAGACTTTTTAACTCTGCTGATAACGTTCTTCAGACAATCAAATTCTTTTCTTTCCATTCCCAAAAGAATGGCATTACGCATAACACACTTGGCTGAAACCAAAAAAAGTTCCAGGTCAGGAAAATTGTCTATAACATTGACCCACCTTTTGCCTTGAAGAAAATCCAGAAAGTTCAGAATTCTTTCAGTGATGTACTCCTTTATTCCAAGAGTACCAGTTACATTTTCACTTGACATATTAGAGTCACTGTCCTCACCACCATGACCCTCCTCACAATCTAGGCTAATTGTCACATCTCTGGTACTTAAGAGGCGATTTTTTTAAAGACACGTCAGCCCCTTCTGTCAGGTTGGTTTTTTTACTTCTTTTGGCCCCTATTCCCCCAACTGTGGTTTTCTTCCTTTTTCTGGGAAGAGTTGTCCATTCTTCATCAACATTAATTTCCTCAACTACTCTAGCTTTTACTTCTCTAATTGCACTTCCTGAAGTATTGCTAGGTTCAGTCTCTGTCACTACTGTGGACTCAGCAGTGGCCTCAACCCACTCATCTACCTTAGAAGGTTCACAAACACCAGCAGCATTCAAACTGTCAATTTTATCCTCCTCAGTTGGGGTTGTGTCTCTGACAAGCTGTGAAACCTCAGCCTTAGCTGGGCCTTCTTGTTCAGCCTGATTTATATTCAGATTAGAGGACTTTAACTCGGCCTCAGCTGATCCATCCACTTCAGGCATTTTTGTCTTAGCTGTCTCTATTTCACTCCTTCAACTGTGGAGCTACAACTGGGTATCTGAGTTTAAGAACTTCCTGGAGTTGATCTAAGAGTACCTGTAGATACTTCACAGATAACAATCTGCTGATCATCAACATCAGACTCTGAGTCCTCAGACTGATCCTCTACATCTGACTCCCTTACTGCATTTTTGTTTTCTCCCATAGAATAACTACCATCAGTTCTTTTACAGTCAACTGCTTTGTGTCCTGCACAGCCACATTTAAAACATTTCATTGATTCAGAGGATATAAACACAATATAATCACATCCATCTACTTTGAATTTCAGAGCAACATTAAACTCATTGTAACCTCTGTTGAGTAGCATAAAATCTGGCTCTTAAATGAAAACACATGCTTTAATTCTGGCTGTTTACACCCCAAAGGAATTATAGTTATACCAGAAATAATCTCGCCATACCTGCTCAGTTTGTTACGTAGCAGTTCATTCTACAGAAAAGGAGGAACATTAGAGATTATAATCCTCTTTGAGGCAGTCGAAAGCGGCAAAACAGACATGAGGGTGCCATTAATAATTAAGCCTTCCTGAACCAATTGGGGGCGGCACGGTGGCGCAGTGGTAGCACTGCTGCCTCGCAGTTAGGAGACCAGGTTCACTTCCCAGGTCCTCCCTATGTGGAGTTTGCATGTTCTCCCCGTGTCTGCGTGGGTTTCCTCCCACAATCCAAAGACATGCTGGATTGGTGATTCTAAATTGGCCCTAGTGTGTTTGTGTGTGTCCTGCGGTGGGTTGGCACCCTGCCCAGGATTGGGTCCTGCCTTGTGCCCTATGTTGGCTGGGATTGGCTCCAGCAGACCCCCGTGACCCTGTGTTCGGATTCAGCAGGTTGGAAAATGGATGGATGGATGAACCAATTGGTGAACTAAGACCCTCTCGTTTATAAATACCACAACTGCCTTATTCATCCGTGAAGCAGAAACAGCGTTTTTACATCCAATTACTTTTCCTATTTCAGTAACACACTTCTCTACTGGATCAACAATCAACTTGATGCCATTTCTCCTGCTAAGGGTTTCAAACCCATGTGCCAAAGGCCTGGCTGTATCCCTCGAGACACAGCCATCCTAGCCACTTCTTTTAAACAGTAAAACACTATATAAACTTCAAATACTAAATATATATTAATAACACAGCTAAATATTAAGAGAAATGCTTAGTAAAAAAAAAATAAAAGGAAAAAAGAAAAAACTACACTAACTCTCCTGCTAGCACAAAGGCCACTCCCACTCCAGACCAAACCAATCGACACACAGAGTAACAGTAAGACAGGATAGATAGATAGATAGACAGGTTGAAGAGCTGGTGAAGTTGAAATTATTCCAAGAGGGTTATGTGGCCCAGGGCTGATTTTTCTATCCAGCCTGCCATTTCTTTAGTGGAATTGGTCCTTCCTGTACAACAACTGTTGTATCTGCTCCAACTGTTCACCCACATTGACAACAGCTGCCCTGTCTAACTACTTGGCTAACCTGCATAGATGACACCACGAGTGATGAGTGAAACAATTCATGCGGAGTTGAATTCACAGCGTAACTTTGTATTTTGCTTCACCAACATATTTGCAAAATAAATTGTGCTTTGCTTTCAGGGAAATTTATGCCATTCCCACAAGAAGGAAAATGATTTCTTCCTCTCTGGAAGCATTTACATGCATTAAATCTACTTGTGCCTGCCTGTCATTTAGTATTAAAATAAAGTAGATTGCTAGTGAAAAAAAATAAGTCATGGCAAGTGTGCATATCCTCCACTAGGATAAGGCTGTTGTTAAATAGCATTGGGGGTCGGCAGCAGAGACTTTCTGTGTACTGAGTTTTCTGTGGTGAAGACACAGTATTGTGGTCAATTGTGTGTTTTAGTGTGTCTGTGTGCAAAATAGGCAACATGTCACATTTTTCAAAAACTGATTTTGCTTTTCCGTACTGATGTGAACGAGAAGCCTAAACAGGGTTGATTTTACAGCTCTGCAGGTGATTACCTAAATTACACTGCTGCAGAAAATAACACATGTAAATACAAGAGTCTTTCTTAACAGTCTTTATTTTTCAACCCAGAAAACCTTCAAAACTCCAAAAAAACTATTTTTAGTGAGTTTCATGTTTCACAAATGGGGAATCCTTTGGTGGGCTGGCACCCTGCCTGGGGATTTGTTCCTGCCTTGCTCCCTGTGCTGGCTGGGATTGGCTCCAGCAGACCCTCGTGACCCTGTGTTAGGATGTAGCGGGTTGGACGATGACTGACTGACTGACTAACAAATGTGGAATCGCCTGCAAGACTAATTCTAGCATCACTTTCACAAAAAAGTATGCAAATCAAAACCTGGCTGACTTGCTCATAA
This sequence comes from Polypterus bichir lapradei, assembly GCA_026402145.1. NCBI lineage: Eukaryota > Metazoa > Chordata > Cladistia > Polypteriformes > Polypteridae > Polypterus > Polypterus bichir. The sequence continues at coordinate 38,425,228 of JANRMT010062822.1, forward strand.
CTACTCACAATAATTAAGAAGTGGTCTGAACCCAAAGAACTGTATAGCACACCTCCACGGTGACATGAACAAGAGGTGTAAATAGAATAGATTTTACAAGTGTGCTACAGATTACACGTAACACAGGTAAACATGGAAGTGCGAACGAGGCTACAAGAAGCAGTACTCCTTGTTTTGCACTGCAAAAAAAAAAAAAAAAAACCTTTAAAACATCAAAAAATTATTTTTAGTGAGTTTCACATTTGACAATTGTGAAATTGCCTGCAAAATGAATTGTAGTGTCAATTTCTTATTACTGTATGTGAATCGACACTTGCATGACAAAATGATAACAGAAGAAAACTTGTTTAATTACATTCTGGAATCCAAAATAGTATTAAAAAAACAAGCAGGAGGTCATACATTTATAAGAAAAAAGAATGCGCTAGGCAGAAATGTTGGCCAGAAACACTAAACAAGAAGTAGTTAGCATCCACCAAACAGGAAACATTCGCAGAACCTTTTTGTCATCATCTATCACTCCAAATAAATCCAGTGACCCAACATGCAAAAAGAAAATCCCCCACCCAGGCAGACTGTAATACATTACAGTTGTAGTAGTGTAGCGAGAAGCTTTTCTTTTTAAATCATATATTTACCATAAATTATAAAGGAATGTAGTGGCATGGAGCCACAGCAGCTTGACTTTAACTCCTGACTAAGATTACAGTAAATGTTCTGCCTGTATTTGCATGGATTCCCTGCTAACAGTCCAATGAAGGGTGAATGATGTCTGTGTATCGTATGACGGGCAGATCTCTGTTACTGATCTCAGGCCTGAATGAGTCTCTAGTATTGCCAGAGAAAGCTGCAGGAACATCTAGATCTGAAAAAACTGCAAGGTAAAGAACAATAAATGCAGATTTGTAGCAGAAGGATGGACTTCAGCCAGACTTTATTTATTAGCTCTCAATGCCACACAACAATGCCATTAAGCAGTAATGATTGAGTTGTTTGGCAGTTAAGCTCTCTAACAGAGTAACAGTGAACACCTCCAGGGAGTGAGTAGAAGATTCTGTTCAGAACGAATCTACAAACGAAACTTCACAGCACCATATTTGCTCTCCAGAGCTTGTATCTGCTTTATGATGCGTGTGACACAGATAAGAAATACGCAACTCTGAAAATAAATGGATGAAGATCATCAGCATAAATAAAAAAGTGTTAAGATCTGTTTGCACTTTCAGAATTTCCTTATCATCATATTAAAGACATGACGCTTTGCATTCTTTGGCACCCTGCCTTCCACCAGTTCTTTGCCTGAGCCTGAAGATTCATGGTGATATTGGCATTATTTACTGTTTTAAGCTTATCTAAATATGATACCCGAGGGAGTGAGTTTTGCAGGGAGAAGCCCCTGTCTTGATAACTTCATCAGAAAGGTAACCTAGGGCTGTGCTATTCAGAGCATCACATCATAAAACACTCTAAACCTTCACCAAGCTAAACACTACAAATGTCGGAATCTGTGAATCTCAACTTACCCTGATACACTTTACTGTATGCCACAATAATGCAGTAGATAAACAATGGGGAATTAGTAATCAAAAGATAGATCGAAAGAAAGGAAAGGCACTATATGATAGATAGATAGATTGTAGATAGAAAAGGCACTCGACAGCACATTGTTGGTCCCAAGAGGGAAATTTTACTTATTACAGATACTCAATTAATACAGTAAATAAATAAATCTTAATATATTATGATAAACAACACACCACCTCAATTTCACAACAGAATGACTAAAAAGAAAGAGAGCTAGGCTAAAGATGGAAAGGGCAGGCAATCATAGCCAAAGCAAGGTCATTATGCGGCTGGTATAAAGGAGGCCCTTTAGTGTTTCTTCTTCTAAATTAATGTGTTAGCTGAAAGTCCTCAATGCTAGTGGCCATCAGTTTTATTTTCATTCTCTCCTCCACAACTACTTACAGTGCTATAAGACTATGTCCCTTAACTGAGTCTTCCTGTTTAATTAGTTTGTTAATTCAGGGGTCCTCTCTTGAAGTAATGTTACTGGTGAAGAACACAAAAGGGTTGAAAAATTGCACTGGCCATCACAGAGTTGAAGAACATAAAAAGAATGTCCCTATCCATATTAATGGCGCACAGTCTCTACATTGCCTGTAAGACCTGGAATGAACATGGTTACCATTATGTGTTCCCTGGTTTATGTATGTTTTTGTCAGGTGAAGTCAGGTGAACGACTTATTCCCACCATAGGTTCATTGATTTACCAGCAGAGATTTATTGAGAACTCGTGGAGTGTTGTTCATTATGTAAGTATCTTTTGGATTTTTCTGGTTTTTGGTTATTTGTTGCTTTGCCATTGGATTTGGTAATTGGATTTTGATTAAAACCTGTTAGTACTGAGTTGACTTTATGGCTCATTGTTTGCCCTTTTTCCTGTTTTACCTTATTTTATAATTTTTTTTTTTTGCTTTTTAAATACATTCTTTAGTTAGATGTGAGGTGTGATGGCTCATTCTCTTCTGTCAGGGTTACTTATGTATTTTTAAAAGTCTGCCTCTCATTTTAGGTCTGCCTATTCAGGTAGGAGGCAGGCTACCTAAGGTGAGGCCTATCTCTAAGTAAGGCAGTGAAGGTCCTGGGGCCTCATGTATAACACCATGTGTAGAATTTGCACTATAACATAATGTAAGCACAAAAGCCAGAATGTGCTCACGCACAGAAAATTCCAGATGCAGGAATCTGTGCGTACTCCTACTTCCACGTTCTTCCGCTTCATAAATCCCGATCAGCGTGAACTAACACACGTGCATGCACATTCTGTCCCGCCCCATCTCCTCCCAGAATTACGCCTCTTTGAATATGCCAATCAATATAAATAGACCTTAAGCTCAGCATTCTGTGAAAAGGCAATGGCAAAAGCAAGAGGGAAAATATAAGAATTTCAGCGAATACCAAGTGGAGGCAAAGAAAAATGTACTATTTGTTGGTTTATACAGTGGTATAATCAACAAAAGGAAGTTGATCGAGTGACATAGCGTGTTGGAGAAACAAGCTCAAGTTCACAAAGTCGCACAGTGCCCGACATAAAAAAGAAGTTGTCACATATCAAAGTCGCCATGAAAAGGCGAGACATAGCCCACCGTCTGAGTGTCATATGGAAGCTTATTAGGGTACAGTGAGAAAAAAAGGCACAGAGTAGGAAAAAAGCACGAAATGTTAACTTCAATCTCAAAATATCCACTTTAATCACATAGTTTATTTTGTCATTAAAGTAGAACATAAACTTCATCTTAAAATCATTTAATTTACTAGTTTCTCAAATCCCATCGTAACTAAAATAGCATGTTAAATGCTTTGTTTTGTATTTAATCTTCAATGTGCTCTATGTGTGTGAATAATGTCGTGGCGAAAAATTCATCACCAGAAGGCTTTTTACCTAAAAATAAAGGCTATTAGGACTCGAGATAGACAGACAGAGTTTTAAGGCTTTATTGCAATAAATCAACCACACGGACTCAACCCAATTCGGCCAAATGAGATTGAGCCCTGAACATTACAGCAATTGAAGTTTTTATAACAATTTCTTATCATTTTTACCTCGTTCGATTAGCTCATTCTGCACCTGGTTTTACTGTCCATTATTCCTCTTGGTGTTTGTTTGGCTTATTTTGATTGGTCTAAGACTGAGTGGATGGCTTCCTCTTACCATCTTTGGGCTTTTCTTATGTCATTTCCCATTTCGAATGAGCTCTCTTGCCCATCTTCTCTGACTCCCTTCTACTCCTGTCCGGCCGAACCTTGAGTTTCCATGGGAACCCTTATCATCTCCTTACTTTCCTATCACTGGCCCCCTCGTGGTATTTCTATTTTTCTATGCTGTTCCCATTTTCTCTAACTGGCCAAGGCTTCAATTCCATATATGGGTTTCCTCTCATCATTTTCTTTCTTAAACCTTCCAAACTTTTTATAATAGTGACCTGAAGCTTAAGCTTTAATTAAAAAGAAGTATAGTATGTGCTTTCATTTAATCATTGCTTGGCATGCTTGATTTGTCTTAATTTCTACACTAGAGTTAATTGCTAATATATTCTTCTAGTATTTTTGCTAATGCCTGAATTTACTAAGATTTTCTCTTCATGCATTATGTCAGTGTGACCTTGCTTACAGCAAAAGCCTTTTGTTGCCTTTCTGCTGATTCATCAACCCAGCTGGTTTCGCTATGTGCCTTTCAGAATCATCTTCTCTGTGTTATCGCTTCCTAGCCTTGAATCATAGGTGTTCTCAAACTCTTATCCTGTCTGAAGCTGGTTTCAGTGCGTCAATTTTCTGTTCTTTTCTTACTCTGGAAATTTTACTGTAAACCTAAAAAATAATGCAATATAACTGATTTTTTAGTTAACTATTTGCTCGACCTATCTTATTTGCTTAACATTCTAATTTATGCTTAATCTAATGTTTTAGAAGCTTTTAATTACTTTTTATGGCTCTTTATGTTAATTTGCTATCTTTTTATGCTAATATAAAAATTTTCCTTCTACAATAACTACATGCTTCCATTCTTTCTCTTTCTCTGACAGGACACAGAATCCATTACATTCGTGATATTACAGCTCTCTGAATAATTAAAATACTGAGATGTATATGTGATATCATTTTCATGATGATTGGAATGAAAGCATGTTATTAAGAACACGATGGTGCAGTGATTGTTCATGTCTCATACAAGATGCTGCTGCGCCATGTGCGACCTTCGATGAAATAATTTATTGTAGCAGTACTGTTTCTTTCAAACGTACTAACCTTTAATTCTTGTCCTTACTTTTCTTTCCCCAAATACCCAATCGCCACACAATCAGCTCTGTAATAGATGTTAAGCCATCTGTAAGCTTACAATGACGATTCTTCAAAACTTTTAAGGAACATTGAAATATCTTCATGGTACGTGTTTAATTATTCCATCCATCTATCCATCCAGTGTCGCGCCAGTCTCAGCAAATATACAGTGTGAGGCAGTAACAATACGTGAACATGCAAGCGCTGCAGCACCCTGTCCTCACATGTTTAATTATTAACAATACAGATTATTTAAATGAAATTAAAGTTTTATCTGTATAATATAATCAACATATCTTGCTGCATTTCATCTTACAAATGATACCATCATCATATGTAAATACGCGCTTTATAAAGTGGCGCAGGTTGTGCAATATTATAACTGTTGTGCACGTTTACAGTGAGGTAATTGTACTTATAAGTACAAACAGTTCAACAAGGAGCAATTGATTGAGTGCGTTTATAGCTCTTGGGATGAAACTGTTTCTGAACCGCGAGGTCGGTACAGGAAAGGCTTTGAAACGTTTTGCCGTGGCTGAGGCAGTGTGTGCTTGATGCTGTATACCAATAATTCTCTTTCCGATCAGCTGCTGCTGTGATTCCCCACTCAGATGCAGTCATATAAATACTCCAAGTGGTGCAGTGAGAGTAATATGGAAAAAGATGAGCTGCTGTGGCAACCCTTAAAAGGGAGCAGCTGAAAGAAGAAAAAGAAGAAGAAGGTGCAGTGAGAATAACAACGCTAAAGCAGTTATGGTATTTGGAATACTATGGCTATTCCCTGGACCATTATATTGTTACAAGTTAATTACAATCAGATGCATTACACTAATAAACAATATGCGGTTAGTTTCAGTGTATTTATAAAGCCGCGTCGGGAAAATAAAAAGTAACCACACAGGAACAGTAGCACTGCTTTGACGCTGGGTGCCGCCAGTCTGCAAAACCGAGCGGAGAACTTGCTTACGACAAGGTATGAGATACCGTGGAAAAGTGTGTGGCTTTACACCAAGTGTAGGTTTTATACATCACGATTTGAACGTGGAAAAGTTCTTACGCAAAATTTCTGTGCATACGCACCGTTCATACATGAGGCCCCTGGTGTGGTTTGCGGGTCTTTTTTGGGAAGACTTTCACTCTTTTTGGGCATGTTTGTGTCGCCAGTTCACAACAGTTGCTCTCTTCTACATGGCTTCAAGTTCTGCTAGGTCTTTTTGTAGTGTGGAGACCGGAACAACACATGTTACTCCAGAAGAGTTCTTACTAGTGCATTTTTTAGTATGAATATACCAATTCTTCATCTATACTCAACCATTTTTTACAATATAACCTATAGTGTTCAAAAGAATTAGTTATGTATGCTTTGAAATCACTTTAGTTTTTTTGTCCTGAACCACCTGACTCACAGATACAAGAAAAGCCCCAAATGTGATATATTGTTCAACTCATGTTGATGTCTAGTTATGTAAACTTTTTGGAGTTTCCCCCTATTTTTGTCTCTCTAGACCTAAAAATCCCTCATTTTTGGGCCATGAGAAATATAAACATTAACAAGGATGATAACTAAAGTGATTTAGCTTTGATGCACATTAGAACTGATTTGTTGATTTTGAACCCCTCTTAATTTTTTGACTATATCTTTGTCTTTTGATTCATCTCTTCCACTGTTCACATTGATAGAGCATTACACTAGCACTTTTCTACATTAAACTTTATTTTCTTAAGTGTTAGCTCAGTTTTGGAGATTGTCGAGGTCTTTTTGAATCAATTTTGTTGTCTCCTCAGAATTGGCTCTCCTTCCAATTTTAGTATTGTTTGCAAATTTTACTAGTTTACTAATTCTGTCAGAACCTACATCATTAATATAACTTAGAAAAAGCAGGGGTCAAAAGGCAGACCCCCAAGGGCCTCCACTGATGACTTTACCCCATGTGGAACATTCTCATCATATTTGCTCTCTTACTGTTCTGCCAGTAAACCAACCTGAAATTCAGTTTTAATGCCAAACCCTTCTAGTTTAAAAATTAAACTCCATGAAAAAATGCATCAAAGGTTTTTCAAAAGTCTAAGTAAATAACGTTATATGATATGCTTTGCTTTTATCAGCTAATGCCTGCGCAAAACAGTCTAAAAACTTGGCTTGACAAAATCTTCCTCTCATAAGCACGTTGGCTGTTATTTAGTATATTATTTTCATAAGGTACTTTTCTAATTAATATCTTATTATTGATTCCATAATTATGCATGGAAGAGAACTAAGATTTATTGGTCTGTAATTACCAGGATCCATTTTGTCCCCCTACTTGTAGAGTGAAGTCATATTTGCAACTTTCCATTATTCAGGTACTTCTCTCATCTGGAGTGAATGCTGAAATATTCTTAATAAACAATTGTCAATAATGTCTTTCATTTTTTTCAATTGAGAATGTAAAGTCCCATCAGGTCCTAGGGTTTTATTAGTCTTTAACTGTATTGGCTCACAAGATGCAGTAACAGGAATGATCAAAACAGGCAGAGGTCAGAACTGGGAGTCAAACCAGTCTTTTTTTCAAAGCTAAATTGTAGACAAAACTCAAAGGGCAGAAACTGGAAAATCAAACAAGAAGTCTTTTAAAAGTCACAAAAAAGGAATTCTGTCCATCGTCTAAGATAACTTGGAAACACTTAGGTTGACCTAAATACTAGGATGACATTAGCGACACTCTGCAGAACTCTGTGAATATTCCAATGGAAAAGACAGATGCAAAATGATGTGAAATGGTGGTTCCTGAATAAAAAAATATGGCATTACAGCAAAATGTAAATAAATCATAATATCCTCACCAGAGCCATAAACAGAAATTTTGATCTTATGTTAGAAATCATATAGAATGTCAGATTTCACGTAGTACATCACATATAAAATTAATGAAATGCGCCATTCATAACATTAACAAATTGAGAGCCTGAAGCACATTTGACACTTCTGTTTTAAAATCTCTAAACTCACAGTTTGCTTTTACTTCTCTCTTGGCCAATACCTTAATTCTACTTTTTCAAATATACTGGTAAAGTTTTATTTAGCTCATTTACTTCTGTTTTCCAATGACTTCTTATGCATTTCTAAGGTTTCTCAAAATTCTTTTTACTTTTTTTTTGTACTCCCAATACTATTGTTTGGGCTCCACTAGCAATTCTTTTTTCAGTTTCTTTTTGAAACTTTAAATTTTTTTTGGTCCCTTTTCAGTTTTCCTCTAAGTCAGAATTCTTGGTGTTTGGAGTTTCAAACAATAAAGGATACAAGACTTCCAAAATACTCCCCCAGGAGACTTGAGCCCCCAAACACCTGCCCAGAATACCTTACCCCAAAACAGGCCAATTCCCCAAGTTCTGCCAGTAGGTTTTGGCCTAGCCAAGCCTCTAAATGAGGAATTGATTTTTTGGGAAACCATAGGGAAAACAAACTGTAAAAACTCTGGCTTAAAGACGCAACTCTCTAGAAGATTGTTTATAAATGAAGTCATTTGTTGTAAAGCAAGAAAATCCAGAAATCTGAAAACGTAGTAAAGAATCAAAGACCTACACAGACTTCTAACCACACTTGATGAACCAGTGCTGGGTCTTCTTGTCGCAGACCTATAAGCCAGAGAGAGGCCCCGTCTCCTGGGGCTCCACCACAAAGAACAAGTAATGGACACCACTTTAAAGAGGCACAACATAAATAATGAATAATAATAAAAAAAAAACAACTGAAAGGATACAGAAACATGAGAAATAATGATTCAAAGTTAACAAAAACAACAGGAAAACAGACAATAAATACAAGCCCAGAAATAAACCCAGGCTGTAATGTAACAGCTGTACAGCTGTACATTTAAATGTTTTTAATGAGGTTTGTTTTTATATTTTTTTGACTCATTGCTTATTGAAATAAACTTACTTTGAACCTGAATCCGGTTGTCTCTGAAATTTCACCATCTATCTTTTAATAGTTGCTTAGTTTTTACTTTTCTGTTTTGAGTCTTCTAGCTAATTCCTTATTTCTCTGAAAACTACTAATGACTTCTATTTTTATTATTCTTTGAAAAGATGAGATCTAGGTAGGCGTCACCCCATGAGGACCATTTCAGTTTCTTCTTTTCTGTTTCAAAGAGATGTGTCCTAATCAGTGTTTGGAATATTAAAATCCACCTTGATCACTTCATCTTCTTTATTGCATATATAGATTATATGACTGAATAATTTGCTAATGCTAAAAATATCAGAATTTGATGGCCAATTGAAAATTCTAATAAACACTGTCTATTTATTTAACATCTCTGAGTAGGAAACTAACTGGAACAAAATCTCAGAGTGAAGTAAATTTGGCCCTAATCTTAGGAGTAGGAGGTTAAAGCATTTGATCAGTTTACCTAATTTAGGAAACCCCTTCTAACCTCACCAAGATTTAGGAGAGCTGTCCTAACTTGCTATAAGCTGCCAAAAGATGGCGTTCAGGCAGAGATCAGCACATACTTCCAGAGAAAGGCTGATTCTTTTAGTAATGCTTGACTAGAATGAACATGAAATAAGATACTGATTTATATAGATGGAATTCATAACAAATCTTGTACACTATGCAATCGCTCCATCTACACGGAGAAGGCATGCACTGTCAGTCAAAATGAAAGTGTAGCAAACTTTACATTTTGTAGCCACAGGATAAATGAAGCTTTGCAATAGCCAAAATTTGGGTGCGTCACAACTAAACATTTCTTGAATTTTGCACCACACTTTGACCACCCTTAAAAAATGTGAAGTAATACACAGATTTATACATTTCCCAAACTCTCCATATGTGGTAATGTTAAAACAGGCTACATTCCTAATACACTGTTCCAAATTCATGCACATCTCCGGTTTTCTAGGAGGAAGATCATTCCCCCAAGTGTGGGAGAGCATGCATACGTGAATTGCAAATGATACCACTGTATTAACATACACATGTGGTCATTTATGCAAACTGTATTGCATATTGGAGGGCTATAAGGTGGGCATTCGGACTGTGATTTAATTTTAACAGAGTGCAGTGTTTGAAGGCGTGAGAGAATAATTTGGAGGTAACAACAGTTAAGTATTTTGGTTTGCAGTGTACATTGAAGCAAGCGTTTCTTTTAGAAATGTCATGCAGAGAACTACTGAAATGGTCAAGTAAACAAGCAGAATGTTACAAGGGGATGGCTCAAGAAACTGACCAACGTAATGTTCTTTAGTGCACCAAATAAGACTTGCTAGTTGGCACATATACAGTTTTCATAACAGAATAAGAGCTGAATTGAAGAGATATTGAGGAACAAGGATATAATAAAGAAAGACTTTTATTTTGGGCTGGTTGTGCTCTTTGCTAAAGCACCTCATGGCTTTTAACCAATCAGAGTATGATATGTAAGCATTAATTCAACACTACTATGCAAATTCAGTTGTTTATAAAATGGAACTCTGCCCTGACCATTCTGATCATTTTGTAACAGACTGCTGTGATGAATGCTCCCTCTTCAAGCATTTGCTGAAAGGATAAATCAAAGGCCCAATGGACAAGCTTCCTTCTGCCTGATTTCTGACTTGAAGAGGTTTTATCAAACTTGTCCTAGCAGAGGATACGTTTTTTCATTTAATTAATATGTTCATTTATACCACAAGGGTCCTTAGAACTGGAGGTCATATCAGCTATATTTGCTGTAGCCAAAGCCCATAAACAGTGATTTTGAGAATTACAGTATTAACTTAAGAAGACTTTTTTTATTACTTTTTTATTACTATTATGTGCACTTATTCTATTTATTTTTTAAAATTTACAATGTGCAATTTCTAGGTATATTTTATTACCTCCTGCGCCTTATATTTATTTGCATTTTATTTACTTTTTCATTTAATCTATATATATAAAAGTCAATGTATGTGTGTGTGTATATGTATGTACAGTACAGGCCAAAAGTTTGGACACACCTTATCTTGACAAAACGTTTCTATCTGCAAAAAATACACACATATATATGTGTGTGTGTGTGTGTATATGTGTGTATATATATATTGTGGTCCCCGGCCGGGACACCCAGGAGGACCAGAGGAGGACTTGTGCCTCCTCCAGACCGTGAGGGGGCGTCCGTCCTGGTTATTTTGGTAGCCTCGGGTACAGGGCATGGAAGCCCAGCCCTGTAGGGACCCGTGGCCACCGCCAGGCGGCGCCCCAATGCCTGCATATCCCTGGAGCCCAGCACTTCCGCCACACCAGGAAGTACTGGGGGGAAGACGACAGGGGACACCCGGACGGCTTCCGGGTGCACAGCCGGCACTTCCACCACACTGGGGTGTGGCTAGGACTAATTGCCGGGAAGCAGCTGGAGCCCATCCGGGTTCCCATATAATGGGCCGCCTCCCTCCAGTCATTAGTGGATGTCGGGTGGAAGAGGACAGAGCTGGAGAGAGGACGGGAGGCGGCCAAGAGAGAGGCACAGAGACTGTGAGGCCTGGACATTGGGGGAATCGGTGCTGGAGGCACTGGGGTGTGTGAGTGCACAATTTGTAAATAATTATTTGTAAAATAAACAGTGTGTGGTGGAACTATGTTGTCCGTCTGCCTGTGTCCGGGTCCCAGTCCACAATATATATAATATATACAGTACAGGCCAAAAGTTTGGACACACCTCCTCATTTAATGTGTTTTCTTTATTTTCATGACTGAAGGCATCAAAACTATGAATGAACACATGTGGAGTTATGTACTTAACAAAAAAAGGTGAAATAACTGAAAACATGTTTTATATTCTAGTTTCTTCAAAATAGCCACCCTTTGCTCTGATTACTGCTTTGCACACTCTTGGCATTCTCTCGATGTGCTTCAACAGGTAGTCACCTGAAATGGTTTTCACTTCACAGGTGTGCCTTATCAGGGTTATTTAGTGGAATTTCTTGCTTTATCAATGGGGTTTGGACCAGCAGTTGTGTTGTGCAGAAGTCAGGTTAGTTGGACGATCATTTATTTTTCAACAGGACAATGACCCCAAACACACCTCCAGGCTGTGTAAGGGCTATTTGACCAAAAAGGAGAGTGATGGAGTGCTGTAAATGGTCATGAAAATAAAGAAAACACATTGAATGAGGAGGTGTGTCCAAACTTTTGGCCTGTACTGTATGTTCCACCATCACTTCCAAACAGCTGGAGCAATTTTAATGAAACTTGGTACACATATTTCTAATTGGTCGACTAAAAATACTGTAGGGTGAAATCAACCCTAACCCACCCCCTTCTCGGGGTGATCTTGCAGTCTTGTATGCACGTCATCATCCAGTTGACACTCGGAACAATCACCAGAGGGCGAACTGGAGGTGTCTGCCCGCATTCTTTATGTCTGAGCACCACCACACCCCTGTTGCTTTTGAAAATAAATAGAGCCGGTTCCAAGCGTCAACTGGATGATAACATACATACAAGACCACAAGACAAGCACATCAGTGAGTCTTCATTGTTTGATAATTTATTTTTAAAGTTGTGTTTTTTATTATATTTTTCTCAAACAATTAAAAAAAAAAAAAAAACTTTATTTTCCTCTGGGTATTTCAGCTAGTTAGAGACAAAATTTAA
>JANRMT010062822.1:38461545-38595720 GCA_026402145.1 Polypterus bichir lapradei
TTTGACTAACTACACATGAATTAAAATTATCTTGTAAGGACCACACTGGACTACAGTATATCCACTTGATTGTCTACAGCTTATATATAATGGTAAATAAAATATGTTATCGTTAATCATAAAAATAAAAATAATAAAAAATAAAATAAAAATAATAATTGTGAAATATATTACTTGGTTATATAGAAGAATGACCATAGGAAATAACAACAAAAAAAAAAAACTATTAAACTCTTCTTTAAAAAATTCCACAGTTACAAAATTTCCTTCCATTACAAAGCTCCTACTTGAATAAACAAGTCTTTAATAGTCACCGTTACACATTCTGAAAAAATGTGTAATTAAGTGGCTATGTAAACAACAGGAGAAGATCTCACTTCTGAATAAGGCAGAGAAAAAGTGAATGTTGTCACTGGTATTGTAGGAATGAGACTGGATCTAGTAGCCTAAAACAAATGGCGCTTTATTGCCAGAATGATAAGGTAGTGCTGGATTACTGTCAAATATTCTGCTCGCTGCAAAAGACAAAACTAGGCAGGACATTAAACAAAAAAGGAGATGAGTAGCGATGAGCACAGTTTCTTAGATAGGCTGATAAGATGAATAAAAGTCAATAAAATGTAAGACTTTAGATGATGCATAAAGTTAACTGAGTGAAAAAATATAATAAAGCATTGCAGTAGTTGTTTTTAGTCTCGTTTTGACTGCAGGCAATGGAGGTGCCATTAGTCATACATTTCCTCAGCATTTCCTACACATTATTAAATGTCATGATGTTTAATTATATGGAAGTCCCCTTTCCTTTTAGCACAGTGTCAACAGAGTCCTCACCCCCCAGAGCAGTGACACTACAGCATGACTTTTAATTTCAGGTGGTAAATTCCATCCTTGGTTTAATTTGCTAAAACTACTGAGCACATCATAACTGCTATAGAAAAGATTATTTAACTGGAGCAACTGTTCTTTCGACATTACTCTTAAGAAGAGAATTTTTTTTTCATTTAATATTGAAATATAAGTAAGAAGGTGAGGAGAAAAATGGGATCTTCAAAATGTTCAAAGTTCTGTTAGTCATTTTTAAGAACATACGAAAATTTGAGAATGACAGTATGCAGTGCACTTTATCTGGCTAACAATTGTTGTTATTCACTTCATTCATTTTTTAAAAGATGGTTCAGTTTGGTATCCACTGCAGTGGCTCCTACTACACTAAATACCGTGATACTCGGTAAATCCTCTTCTCCTTTGTTTATTCCAAAGTCAACAAGTGCAGGTGTAAAACACAAATCCCTTCAGTTACTGTTAATAGTAATTTTTCCTTAGTTTTCTTAGGTTTGAACTTGAATATGCTGCATCACTGTCTGGTATGGCAACTGCTACATATCTGTCCGCAAGTGCCTGCAAAGGATAGTGAAGACAGCAGAGGTCATTGTTGGGATGCCTCTCCCTTCACTACAGGACATATTTTACAAACGCAGTGTCCGCAAGGCCTGCAGCATTGTGCCGGACCCCTTACACCCCTCACATGGACTTTTCACACTTCTGCCATCCAAGAGAAGATACTGCAGCATCAGAGCCAAATCTGCCAGGCTGCAGGAGAGTTTTTACCCACAAGCTGTCACACTCCTTGACACCATGTTGCCCCCTGGGATCTTCCACACTGCCTCAACCACCTCTAAAAACAGAACGTTTATACATGTAAGCCACTTTCCTGTAAAGACGAGTGTGCATGTAGAAAAAGAACTGAAAAGCTCATACTGACCTTTAAGGATTTTGCACACTGCACTTTGACATTCTTTGAATCATTCTGACCTCTCATTGTTTACATATGTCTTAAAAAACTATTATCATACGCTGATAATTTCTGTATTATCTACGTCTGTTATTTATTAATTATATTGCATATTTATTTACTATACTTATGTATCTAGATAGCATAACACGATACATTGCATCAATGTTCATATTGCTTACTACGCGTCAAAATTGCTGCTACTTCTTTGTCTTGTCTTGTTTGTGTTTTCATTTTAATTTTAAATTTAAATTTAAATTTTTTATTTGCACTTCATGTTGTTACACTGTGGACCCTGAGCTTCACAATTTCATCTGTCTGTAAACTTGTATATGGTTGAGATGACTACAAAGTTTGCTTTGACTTTTGACTTTGACTTTTTTTGAATATGGTGTAGCCTCAACATAGACAATGGAAGATTCAGTTTAACCCAGTAAAAGTTAATGTTAATGGAATTAGGGTGGAGTCGTGGCTCTGAGGCTAAGGATCTGTGCTGGTATCCTGAAGGTTGCTGGTTCGAATCCCCATCACTGCCAAAAGAGATCCTACTCTGCTGGGCCCTTGAGCAAGGCTCTTAACCTTCAGTTGCTCCAGGGGTGCTGTACAATGTCTGACCACAAGGAGTATGCGAAAACTACCAAATTCCTAATACAAGAAATTGTATAAGGTGAAATAAAGAACAAAAAAAAATGTTCTTAATGCTAGCTCTGTGTGACAATAGAATTGAAATTAGACAACTAGAAACAACAATATTTATTTATATAGCACATTTTCATACAAAAAAATGTAGCTCAAAGTGCTTTACAAAATGAAGAACAGAAAAATAGAAGACACAATAAAAAATAAACATAAGTCAACATTAATTAACATAGAATAAGTAAGGTCCGATGGCCAGGGTGGACAGAAAAAACAAAAAAAAAACTCCAGAGGCTGGAGAAAAAAAAATAAAATCTGTAGGGATTCCAGCCCAAGAGACCGCCCAGTCCCCTCTGGGCAATCTACCTAACATAAATCAAACAGTCCTCTTTGTATTTAGGGTTTTTATGGAAGGACTTGATGATGATGGTCACGTAGACTTCTGGCTTTCAGTCCATCAATGTTGGAGCTTCATGAAGCTTTGAGTAGGTGGTGGTGGCGCAGGTCGCCACCACAAGGAAACCGGAAAAAGAAACAGAAGAGAGAGTAGGGGTTAGTATGGATTTTGGAGCCACCATGAATAGTTATTATGATGAATTGAACATACAGAGTATCAGGATTAAATTAAGGTGAAGTTATGAGAAGGCCATGTTAAAGTAATGTGTTTTCAGCAGTGTTTTAAAGTGCTCTACTGTATTAGCCTGGCGAATTCCTATTGGCAGGCTATTCCAGATTTTAGGTGCATAACAGCAGAAGGCCGCCTCACCACTTCTTTTAAGTTTAGCTTTCGGAATTATAAGGAGACACTCATTTGAGGATCTAAGGTTACGATTTGGAATATAACGTGTCAGACATTCCGATATATAAGAAGGGGCGAGATTATTTAAGGCTTTATAAACCATAAGCAATATTTTAAAGTCAATCCTGAATGACACAGGCAACCAGTGTAGTGACATCAAAACTGGAGAAATGTGCTCAGATTTTCTTTTCCTAGTTAGGATTCTAGCAGCTCCATTCTGCACTCATTGCAGTTGATTGATGTCTTTTTTGGGTAGTCCTGAGAGGAGTGCGTTACAGTAATCTAGTCTACTGAAAAGAAAAGCGTGAATTAATTTCTCAGCATCTTTCAATGATATAAGAGGTCTAACTTTTGCTATGTTCTTAAGTGAAAAAATGCTGTCCTAGTGGTCTGATGAATATGCGATTTCAAATTCAGATTACAGTCAACAGTTACCCCTAAGTTTTTTACTTCCGTCTTAACTTTTAATCCTAATGCATCAAGTTTATTTCTGATAACCTCATTGAATCCATTTTTGCCAATTACTAAAATTTCAGTTTTCTCTTTATTTAGTTTGAGAAAATGGACTATTCATCCATTCAGAAATACCAGTAAGACATTGTGTTAGTGAATCGAGAGAGTCGGAGTCATCAGGTGCTATTGATAAGTACAGCTGTGTGTCATCAGCATAGCTGTGGTAGCTCACGTTGTAACCTGAGATAATCTGACCTAACGGAAGCATATAGATTGAGAATAACAGCGGACCCAGGATAGAGCCTTGTGGAACACCATATCGGATATCATGCGTCTTTGAGATGTGATTACCACAACTCACAAAGAATTTTCTCCTGGCCAGGTAGGATTCAAACCAATTTAAGACACTGCCAGAGAGGCCCAACCATTGACTAAGGCGATTTCTAAGAATATTGTGATCAATGGTGTCAAATGCGGCACTCAGATCTAAGAGGATGAGAACAGATAAATGGCCTCTGTCTGCATTTACCCACAAGTCATTTACTACTTTAACGAGTGCAGTTTCTGTGCTGTGATTTGTTCTGAAACCCGACTGAAATTTATCAAGAATAGCAGGTTTATTGAGGTGGTCATTTAACTGCATAATGACTGCCTTCTCTAGAATTTTACTTAAGAAGGGCAGGTTAGAGATGGGTCTAAAATTTTCAAAGGCAGAGGGGTCAAGATTATTTTTCTTGAGCAGGGGTTTAACTACAGCAGTCTTAAGACAGTCTGGGAAGACCCCCGTATCTAATGACGAATTTACTATGTCAAGAATATTGTCAATTAGCACGCCTGATACTTCTTCGAAAAACCTTGTTGGTATACAGAAAGAAACTCAAACTGTTAGACAGATACGCATTAAGGGCCTACAGTTTTCTGAACGTTATGTACATACTTTATGTCAAACATAGGTCCTAGTGTGTGAGATAACAGATAGAAACTGAAGAAATGTAACCTAGATACTTACCGTTTACAAGAAGTTTCCGTTTTTTTGGTGTGTATTATCAAACTTTTTCCTTATTTTTGTGCAAACTGTTTGCTTTGAATTTCACATTTGCTTTGAATTTCACTAAAATCTTTATAATGAAGACACATAGACTTTTTTGTACAATGATTCATACTATAGCTGGAATGCCTTGCTGGCATCTGCATTTGAACTATCTGGAAACCCTCGACAAACGCAATTACAGCAGATTTCACTTTCTCTCTGGTATCTAATCCATTATGCTGCGTCACACTTAAGTGCCTTCTTTTTTAGGATTCCTTGGAAACATCTGCAACACAATTTTGTGTTATTTAACAGTAGGAATCTATTTATAACAATATTTTTGATGCATTTCTCATTTTTGACATAATATCTGTCAACTACAACAGCATTATGCCATTTAGAAACATTTGTCTTTTGTCATGTGCCTGCACATAGGGGACAGCTTAAGGACTCTAGTAATGGTAATTCCCTGCCATTCCACATGTTGGCGCTGTGTACTAATGCCTTTACTGTTTATCTTGTACAGACTGGAAGATTAGCGGTTTTAACATCAATGACGTTATTTCCAGTTTCTGTCCACCTGGACCCACCTCTTCAACTTGAAAGTCCTTAAAAGCGAAGATATCACCATCTTCATTAGTCAACTGTTAGACTCGCATCGGGAAAGACATATTTTTAACGCCATTTGTACATTGCATTTTCTTTTCATCCCGTTATATAGGGTTTACCAAAACTTCATGTGTCTCTGTCTCTCTTACATCTTGTACCATCTGAATTAATAGCCCACAGCTCTTGCACTAGGAAGCGGATTTTCTGTTCTCCACTGTAGCCTGAGAGACATTTCAAAGGAACTACAGAATAAGCAGTGGACATTTGCTCCTAATTTTGGTTGAAAGTGTAGAAAGTGCTGTACATTTGAGTACTCTGCTATTTCTATTACTTACTTGTTTATCTTTAATATGTAAGATTAGGTTTATACTTTTTGTTATTTATTTTAAGGGCTCTTCATGCCAAGGATCTCCAAGTCTGAGGGTGAAAGGAAAGGAGAAGCATTAGACAATAGCACCAGCATTCGATTCAGGGTGGCGCTACTAATTAATAAGCCCTGAGATTGTCTCTCATTCATACGTGTGGCATGTGTGACAAAAGATGCAGTGCACTCCATAATGTTTGGGACAAAGATACATTTTTCATTGATTTACCCCTCTGCTCCACAGTTTAAAACTAGAAATCAAATTCAGACGAGATTAAAGGGCACATTGCAGACTTTCATTTAAGGGTGTTTGCATATGCAGTATTTCAGTCACACCATATAGAAATGACATTTTCTAATCATGGTCGCTCCATTTTAGGTTACCATAATGCTTGGGAAATCACAATGGGTGGTCTTTTGGCCTTGGAACCCCTGCAGATTTTGCTTTTTTCTCCAGACTAACTGTAGTTTGTTATTTTTCTGTCCTCCTGCCCATTTGACCTTACCTTTTGTTTTGTTGTTACTTATTCTTTAATATTATTGCCTGATCTTAATTGTTTTTTTCATCTTTTGTAAAGCAATTTGAGCTGCATTGCTTGTGCGAAAATACGCCATATACATAAACGTTCTTGTTGTTGTTATTAAAGCAGTCATATTTCATACTTTGTCTCATATCCCTTGCATTCAATGACTGTTTGAAGTCTGCCATTCATAGACATCACCAGGTGTCATCACCATTATGGAGGGCACTATATATCAGTTCGCACCTGTAAGAGGAGTTGGTGTGGCTGGTTCCTTCTTTTCTAGCAGCAGACCCAACATGTCATCTGGCTGCTACCCACTGAGCCTCCTTACTGTGATAACATCAATGGAGA
Source organism: Polypterus bichir lapradei (assembly GCA_026402145.1). Lineage (NCBI taxonomy): Eukaryota > Metazoa > Chordata > Cladistia > Polypteriformes > Polypteridae > Polypterus > Polypterus bichir. The sequence continues at coordinate 38,468,104 of JANRMT010062822.1, forward strand.
AATGTACTGGCAGTCTACATAAGTGTAATCTTCTGTCAATAATGGCTGTGAGATATAATTAGCAGAACATTGCAAGTTTGTTTTCTGGGTGACTAAGTGACCCCGAGCAAGTGGACGGTTTGTGTTTGATGCAGGTAATAAATGAGGTAATACAATGGTTTGAAGAGCCTGACATTAAAGCACTGCAGAAGTCAGATCTGCTTCCGTCAAATGAATGGAAAGTTTTGTTTTATCTTCCACATTATGTTATGAATGTATCTTAATTTTGTTGTATTCTGGAGGAGAACTGTTGAAATATGACAATTAAAGGTTAGACAACTGCTAAAGATGACACATAACATTTGTGTGGGTTCAGACATGATAAAGTGAACTTTAATAAAGTATCTATCTATCTATCTATCTATCTATCTATCTATCTATCTATCTATCTATCTATCTATCTAAGTAGCTTGCACGTAATCCCTGATTTACCTCACTAGAGCACTTAATTAGTGACATAACTGACATAACTGAGTTGGGGACCTCTGTCCTAGAAGAAAACCTGCTCCAGAATGCATACGATGGACTGATGCAGACTGTAGCGATGGTTCACCTTTCATCATGACAATGACCTGAAACATACAGCCAAGACAACGCCGGAGTGGCTTCAGTTCAAGTCTTTGACTGTCCTTAAGGGGCCCAGCTAAAGCCCAGACTTAAACTCCAGTGAACATTAATGGAGAGCCTATAGATGGCGGTTTACAGATGCTTTCCTTCCAATCTAACAGATCTTGAGAGGATCTGCCAGGAAGAATGGGATAAACTATCCAAATCCAGGTGTTAGTTACGAGGGGTTCCCTCCTGGGCCCAACATGTATAATAACATAATAATTCAGATCAAACAGAAGTGCTAATTATGGGTGATTGACAAATCTGATTAAAGCTTCCATAGGAAACCTAGTTTTTTTCATTTTAAACATTGGCAAGAAACATAGGTGTTCTTTAGGACTCTAAGTTAAACTTTGAGTTTCATGTCAAAAAACTCATTCAGTATTGTTTTTAATATTTAAGGAGTCAGACTCATACTGGGCTTTGAGGATATTGAGAAATTAATTCATGCTTTTATTACTTTACGGTTGGATTATTGTAACTCCTTGCTCTCAACCCTTAGCGAAAACAGTCCGTCTAGGCTGCAAATGGTGCAAATTGTTGCTGCAAAACACCACATCAGGTCTAAGTCCTCTGCTCAGATCACCCCTGTTTTGACCTCATTGCATTGGCTGCCAGTTAGTTATAGGATCCAGTTTAAGATCCTACTTTAAACCTATAAAGCTCTGAATGGTCTGGCTCCAGTATATGTTAAAGACATGCTGAATTTTTATCATACTGGTAGTGCTCTTAGATCATTCTCTGTGTGAAGAAACACTTTAGAACGTTTTCGTGAAACTTCCCAGCATCCAGTTGTGTCCCCGTGCAAGTGCATATTAAGTTAAATGACAGGTTTCGATTGGCCAAGTAAGTGTGAGTGAATGTGGGTGCATGTGTGAGTGTGATCATACATGGACTGCTGCTTGTTCCAGGCTTGGTTGCCACCTGTCATGCTAAGGTATTGACCCCCAGCAGCCCTTAACAAGACAAGTGAGTTAGGTAGATTTGCAAAACACATTCTAAGTTATGCTGCCTTACACAAATGGAATTAAATAATATTTAGCCATCTGGACCTGAGTGAAAACCACTCGGACAATGTCTGTGGAATGTCAGGAGGAGAAGAGTGGCATTTAAGGGAGGTGTGGGTGCAGCTGAGGTTTGAGTAGGATATTGGCACAATGTGAGAGACTAGGACGAGCAACACAAGACTAGGAGTGTCAGAAATACTGAGAAGCATTATGGGATGTCATGCACACACACACACAAGCCTAGGGAAGAATTTGTATCATACATGTAGAACTCTTAAATCATCTGACCAGTGCTACTTGTTATTCCACACGTTAGATTAAAAGCAAAAGGGGATAAAGCCTTCTCTGTTATGACCCCCAAACTTTAGAACTGTCTCCCCCTTGATATCAGAGCATCTAATTCTGTAATTAAGTTTAAAACTTGGATATAAATATACTGTGTTGGGCTGGCACTCTGCCCGGGTTTTGTTTCCTGCCTTGCGCCCTGTGTTTGCTGGGATTGGCTCCAGCAGACCCCCGGGACCCTGTAGTTAGGATATAGCGGGTTGGATAATGGATGGATGGATATAAATATATTATTTTAGACAGGCATTTCTTTCTGTTATGTATTTTATCTTTTTATGTGTTTTTAGCTGTGATGGCTTGCTATTTTTATTCTGCTTTTATCCAATTCTGTATAAAATATTGTAATGATTTTTTTATTTTACTTTTATTATTCTTTTTTATGCCTTTTTATTTTGTCATTGCAAAGCACTTTGTGCATATTGCTTGAAACGTGCTCTATAAATAAATGAAATGAACTGAACGGTGCCCCTGTCTAGCAGCATTGGACGACAGGGTAGGAGCCAACCTTACACAAGGCCCAATCACTCGCCCAAGGACATCGGGCTAGTATGTCAAGAATTGAACTGGGAGCCTCATCACAACTTTAAACAATACAGTACATGATAAAGACATCTCAAAGCACCTTACACATTTTAATACAATTCAGAGTTTCACGCAACAGCAGGGAGCAGCGCTCAGATGACTTCATCAACGGCACGCAGTGAGCCCTGAGCTGCAATTACACATACCTTGAGGTTTAAAATCCAGCTTCTTACCTGCAAGACCACACTCAGGGTGTCTAATTACATGTTACAGTTTTCTTTTAAAGTGACAAGTTACACACTTTCCCATAATTGTTTAGACAATTAATAAACGATGGATTTTCCAAATCGGTTAAGGAAATGCAACTTGTTTTCCCTTGTTGCCCACGGATGACTGCTTGTCAGATATTTTCTCGTGACTGAAGCTCCCACGGGAAATGTAGGCCAATATAATATTACTCTTATTATATCAGTCATTTGATTCTATTGTCAGTTTGGAGCTGAACTGCTTTTTTCTTTTTAATATAAAGCAGCACTGTTTTGAAATTTGGCACTGCGCATTGCACTCTCTGGTATAATTCCCTTGCATGTTAGCCACTTAAATGCACTTAGACTTGCTTTTCATTTGTACTGTTAGAGGGCATTGTTGAAAGGTTTATAACACATTTCTCATAAGCCTGTAAAGTCCCTCATTTCTCTTGGCACTGTGGCCGCCTCAGAGGGGACAGAGCCCTTTTGGTCATAATACAGGGTTACACAAGATGAAAAGCACGACATTACTTAGAATCAAGACTTGCAATGAGGAGCTTCAGTGAATTCTCCTTTATTTGGCCTTTTCTCATATTTAATTCGTCATTTGTAACCTTGGTTGGAATGGTGGCACAGTGCTGCCGCCACACATCTCCTTGCTTTGAACTGGGTCCACATTCCAACTATCCCGACACTCCAAGTCTCGTCCCACATCAGAAAGATTAGAACACCTGAACACGTTTGATGAGAACAGAATACTCAACTCAGCAAAGCCCCTCAATCCTGTCTACCTGATTTTTTTAAAATAACATCAAGTTGAGTCTTGGAGGTTCAATAAATACTACGGACATCCACACTACCTGGTAACTTACTCCATTTATCTATGGTTCTTTGTCTGAGGAAACACTTTAGAATTTTTGCGTGAAACTTCCCAGCATCTAGTTGTGCCCCCGTGCAAGTGCATATTAAGTTAATTGATAAGTTTCGATTGGCCAAGTAAGTGTGAGTGAATGTGGGTGCATGTCTGAATGTGTTCATTCATGGACTGCTGCTTGTTCCAGGTTTGGTTGCCACCTGTCATGCTAAAGTGTTGACCGCCAGCAGCCCTTAACAAGACAAATGAGTTAGGCAGATTTGCAAAACTCATTCTAAGTTATGCTACATTACACAAATGGAATTAAATGATATTTAGTCATCTGGACCTGAGTGAAAACCACTCGGACAATGTCTATGGAATGTCAGGAGGAGGAGATTGGCATTTAAGTGAGGTGTGGGTGCAGCTGGAATCTGAGAAGGATGTTGGTACAATGTGAGAAACTAGAAAGAGCAACACAAGACTAGGAGTGTCAGAAGTACTGAGTAGCATTATGGGATGTCACACACACACAAGCCTTGGGAAGAATTATAGGAAGGAGAAGGGCAAGGTGTTGATAGACTCAATAACTTCTTTTCCTTCTTCGCCTGTAAAGCAGAGAAAGAGGACACCATGAACGAGTACTAATGTCACTTTCAACAGTCTCCCAGAAGTTCTTCCGCTTCTGGTTCCACTGCTGTTTATGGGAGCTGGTTACTGGTGTACCGGGCCAGCTTCAGGAGAAGCTGGATCTTCGTGATTGGATGCTACTTTCCCAGGCTAAGACAGCTACTGTTTATGCAGGACCAACTGACCATGAGATATTTTATTTAACTTGTTATTTTACAGGAGATTATTTGCCTCTCAATTAAATGGGTCTTCCATCTTGGACCTCAACACTTCTTCTGTTTGCTTCCTTTTTGTTGTGGGGACAAATAGCCATGTGAGTCATGGCATCTCCCGGACAATAGGAATATTGTCATCAAGTGAGCGTCAAGGCCAAGGCCATAATAGCGGGAGCTTGGTATGGGATCCAGTAAGGTTTGATACAAATACCGTATATACTCATGTATAAGTCGGGTCTTGAAACCTGAAAAATTGATCATAAAATCAGACCCTGACTTATATGCCCGTTCAAAAATGCGACACTTGAATTTTTTTTTTTATATCTTCTTTCCTCCTCCAATCTCACATCAGTTTATCAGACTCATGGAATTTTGTTGCAGCAGCGCAGTTATCAATTTCTACCAGTTTCTTTTGTTAATTCAACGACGTTTAATTTCTAACCAGCTTCATACTTTCTTCTAAACAAACACTCCACCGTAGATAAGGGATGCTCTTACGATAAAAGTGTATGAGGGTGTGAGATACAAAAAACACAAATCAGTGCAAACGTTGATTTGGAATAGTTTGGATATTAACATGTGGTCATGTAGGCACAATACATAGAAACAAAAGGCAGTGTGCTCCGTGGTTACTCTCTCAGGTGGGCATATCATAATCTCTTGGACGAATAGAGTGACTTTTCTACATTCGACTTATACGACCGACATTATAAATACTGGAAATTATATGGTAAAATCAAGTTCCGAATTATCAGCGGGAGAACTTATCTGTGAGTACATACAGTAAATGGATCAGTGAAGACTGGCCTTTGACCACCAACAATATGTTTGTGCTGGTCATTCTTCCACTTAACAGGTTGCAATGATATTGGTCAGTCATGTGGAAGAGTCCAAACTGAAGCATTTAATATACACCGTGAAGTCTTGATAGAATCTGCTGATGAATGCCAGCCATCTTGTCTCAGTCCAAAATATGCATCTTATGGGTGCTTCCTGTGGGCCTTTTGATTAATTGTTTTTTGATTTATTATGCAGCACTACTTACTGAGTGTAGGTTTACAGTACACATATACAGTTTTGCTTGCTGGAGGACAGACGTGAATTTTACAACCTAAAATGCCCTGCATTATACCACTGAAACTGAATTTTCCATTGTCACACATGTGCGTATGGGAGGAAGTCTAAGGGCTTAACTGAGGCTAAGACGCAGAGACAGGGGTGGATGAACTGCACCAATGCCTTTTCTCCTTCTTCCACAGACCAACAGAAGGGAAGCAAGGCTAGAGTTCCACCCTCTGCCACTGCCAGACCACGCCCTCCTGCTGACCTCACTTCTGCCCTGATCCTGCCTCTTTCTGCCCACCAGCTTTAAAACGCAAACACTTCACCTTTCAATTTAGTCAGACCTTGACTCAGTCTTTTAGAACTACTCTCTTTTTTCAAAGGTTTAATACTCTTGTGTCAGAATATACAGGGTGAATCTCCAAACTTTCTTTCTTTGTTTTTGTCTCCTTTACAGTTGGCGTAGTCAGCAGGATCGTGTTCTAGGATGTCAGCAGGAGGGTGTGGTCTGCCAGTGGCAGTGGGTGGAACTCTAGCTGGGCTACCCTTCTGCTGGTCAGTGGGATAAAAGGCATTGGTGCAGTTCATCCACCCCTGTCTCTGCATCTTAGCCTCAGTTAAGCCCTTAGACTGCCCCCCATGTGTGTGTCTGTGACAGCATACTGTAAACAGAAAATACATTTGTTATTTCAGTCCCTCACTCTCCATCCTTTTGTCCTGGTTAGGGTCTTTGTAGCAGCACATTGCTTTAGACAGGCCAGCCTGTGCTGTGCCCAGCAATTGTCTCCAGGAGCTTCCATTCTGGGTAAGGTACTATCCCATCTCCTGGTTGAGATTGCCCATCCAGACCTGTATGCCACATACAATATATTTATTTATTTGAAGAGCTGCTGTAAAAAGCCAAATTTTCCCCTGGGGACCAAATAAAGTTCTATTGTGCTCAGGCTACCCCACTACAGCATTTTACACAAAAAGAATCTTCATCCACACTAACGTTACCACATTTTTTATGAAAGTAATCTCACATACTCTAAAATGTACAAAACCACATATGACAGAGCTGTTCATCAACACTGGACATGCATTTTGATAGATAGATAGATAGATAGATAGATAGATAGTGTCACACATGTGCGCTTGGGAGGCAGGCTAAGAGCTTAACTGAGGACGGAATACAAGAGCAGGTTTTTTCGAAGTGCACTAACCTTTCTTCTCCCTCTCCTACAGATTTCCCACAGAGAAACCTGCATAAAGTTCCTCCGCTTCCTGCTTCCCTTTCCTAACCATGCCTCCTACCGTGGTCACTTCCGGCCTCAATTACTAGACCCCACCTCTTTCTTCCTGGCTACTATAAAAGCCCAGCACCTTTCCTCTTTAGTAGTCCCTTTTTTGGATACAGAACCGGACATTATTCTGGAGCCATTTCTTGAAATAGTGATTTTTGTTGCATTGTACGCTGTACAATATAAGGTGGGGTTCTAAATTACAAACCTTTCTCTTCTCTCTTTGTGTCTTTATGATAGATAGATAGATAGATAGATAAAACATAAAGGCACTATATAATAGATAGATAGATAGTCACTATCTACAGTGCATCCGGAAAGTATTCACAGCGCATCACTTTTTCCACATTTTGTTATGTTACAGCCTTATTCCAAAATGGATTAAATTCTTTTTTTTTCCTCAGAATTCTACACACAACACCCCATAATGACAACGTGAAAAAAGTTTACTTGAGGTTTTTGCAAATTTATTAAAAATAAAACTGAGAAATCACATGTACATAAGTATTCACAGCCTTCGCTCAATACTTTGTCGATGCACCTTTGGCAGCAATTACAGCCTCAAGTCTTTTTGAGTATGATGCCACAAGCTTGGCACACCTATCCTTGGCCAGTTTCGCTCATTCATCTTTGCAGCACCTCTCAAGCTCCATCAGGTTGGATGGGAAGCGTCAGTGCACAGCCATTTTAAGATCTCTCCAGGGATGTTCAATCGGATTCAAGTCTGGGCTCTGGCTGAGCCACTCAAGGACATTCACAGAGTTGTCCTGAAGCCACTCCTTTGATATCTTGGCTGTGTGCTTAGGGTCGTTGTCCTGCTGAAAGATGAACCGTCGCCCCAGTCTGAGGTCAAGAGCGCTCTGGAGCAGGTTTTCATCCAGGATGTCTCTGTACATTGCTGCAGTCATCTTTCTCTTTATCCCGACTAGTCTCCCAGTTCCTGCCGCTGAAAAACATCCACCAACATGATGCTGCCACCACCATGCTTCACTGTAGGGATGGCATTGGCCTGGTGATGAGCAGTGCCTGGTTTGCTCCAAATGTGACGCCTGGCATTCACATCAAAGTCTCATCAGACCAGAGAATTTTGTTTCTCATGGTCTGAGAGTCCTTCAGGTGCCTTTTGGCAAACTCCAGACGGGCTGCCATGTGCCTTTTACTAAGGAGTGGCTTCTGTCTGGCCACTGTACCATACAGGCCTGATTGGTGGATTGCTGCAGAGATGGTTGTCCTTCTGGAAGGTTCTCCTCTCTCCACAGAGGACCTCTGGAGCTCTGACAGAGTGACCATCGGGTTCTTGGTCACCTCCCTGACTAAGGCCCTTCTCCCCCGATCGCTCAGTTTAGGTGGCCGGCCAGCTCTAGGAAGAGTCCTGGTGGTTTCGAACTTCTTCCACTTACAGATGATGGAGGTCACTGTGCTCATTGGGACCTTCAAACCAGCAGAAATTTTTCTGTAACCTTCCCCAGATTTGTGCCTCGAGACAATCCTGTCTCGGAGGTCTACAGACAATTCCTTTGACTTCATGCTTGGTTTGTGCTCTGACATGAACTGTCAACTGTGGGACCTTATATAGACAGGTGTGTGCCTTTCCAAATCATGTCCAATCAACTGAATTTACCACAGGTGGACTCCAATTAAGCTGCAGAAACATCTCAAGGATGATCAGGGGAAACAGGATGCACCTGAGCTCAATTTTGAGCTTCATGGCCAAGGCTGTGAATACTTATGTAAATGTGCTTTCCCAATTTTTTTATTTTTAATAAATTTGCAAAAAACTCAAGTAAACTTTTTTCACGTTGTCATTATGGGGTGTTGTGTGTAGAATTCTGAGGAAAAAAAAAGAATTTAATCAATTTTGGAATAAGGCTGTAACATAACAAAATGTGGAAAAAGTGATGCACTGTGAATGCTTTCTGGATGCACTGTATCTATCTATGTTCTGAACGCACACTGGAATTACTGAAAAGGGAAAAAATGTAAAAAAAAAGAAAGAAAGAAAACATCTGACTCAGCTCTTGGTCTCCCCCTCTCCATCCATTCTAATGGCTTCCTGACTGAGATAGGTACTGCTAACCATCCTGGTCAGGATTCCCGTCCACCCACATCCTCCAGCCAGGATGCCACCCAACCCATGTTGTCTATTACTCCATAAACAGATGATGACAGATTTCTGAAATACCAATGGAGTTGTGATTTTAAAAGGACTCTCATTGCTTACAGTATCCACAGGCTAACTTCAGGTTTTCTTGGTCTGTTAGTACCCTGCTAGGTTGCCTACTACCATAAGATTGATGTTTTTTCCACATACTGTATTAGGAATCTTTTCAAAGCCAACAGAATCAATTCCATGTGCAATGAGCATTTCAGAAGATGAAATTTTTCTTTGTCAAGCAATGGCTCTACGAGCTACCACACCATTAAGCAAAGTGTCACTGCAGAAGTGTTATTTTTAAAAATGTATATGACTCTGCACTTGCACTGGAAACAGAAAAATGGCCTTATTCTGGTGATAAACATATAGGTGTGAACAGCTGGTTTCAAGAAAGGATAAGCAGAGGAGGAGAGGAGGCGTTTGTTTGAAAGATTAAAGTGTGATGCATCAAACATCCCTGGATAATCTACAGCAGAACAAAGTCAAGGAAACACAGCAGAGGAAACTCATCAGACTGTCTCCTTCACCTTCAAAGTTGTTTCAAGAAACAGAGAAAATCATACAGAACAAAGAACATGAAAAGTTTCATATTATTTATCACAAAAACAGGATGTTGGGGAAACTGAAAATGTTTCCTTTGTGCAAATGGGAAAGTCAATGCTTAAGAAAATGAGCTTAACTCTTCACAGAACAACAGAACAGAAGGGAAGGCAGCAGTAAAGCTGGTGACATTCAACCTCTTTATCTGAAAGACGTCCAAAGACAGTCAGTAAAACCTGACAGAAAGCCCTTTTTTATTATACATATGGCTGACAACTTTCTCCAAGGTTTATGAGTTCAGAATACACTCAATTCAGACAATAATTAGACCCCTTCACTTTCTGCACACTTTATTGTGTTGTAGATTTAATTTTAAGTCTTTTTTGCACATCAATCTACGGTCAATAACCCATAATGACAAAATGAAAACACGTTTGAGAAAAGCTTGCAAATTTAATAAGAATCAAAAACGGAAATCTCTCATTCACAAAAGTATTCGGACCTTTTGCTGTGGCACTCCAAATTGTGGTCAGGTGCATCCTGTTTGCTTTAATTCTCCTTGAGATGCGTCTAAATCTTGAATGGAGTCCACCTGTGGGACATTGAGTTCACTGGGCATCATTCAGAAAGACACAGCACTCTGTGCAGAAGGCCCCACAATTCACACTGCATGTCAGGACAAAAACGAAGCCATGAGGTCCTAGAAACTCTCTGTAGACCTCCAGGATGACATTGTGGGGAGACACAGATAAGGAGAAGGGTATCAAACCATTAAGATGAAACCTGTAAAGAGTAAACCATTAAGAGTATCAAATGATTAAGAATAAACCATTAAGAGTAAACCTGTAAAGCGTAAACCATTAAGAGTATCAAACCATTAAGAGTAAACCATTGGGTGTATCAAACCATTAAGTGTAAACCATTAAGAGTATCAAACCATTAAGAGTGAACCATTAAGAGTATCAAACCATTAGGAGTAAACCTGTAAAGAGTTAACCATTAAAAGTATCAAACCATCAAGAATAAACTATTAAGAGTATCAAACCATTAAGAGTGAACCATTAAGAGTATCAAACCATTAGGAGTAAACCTGTAAAGAGTAAACCATTAAAAGTATCAAACCATCAAGAGTAAACTATTAAGAGTATCAAACCATTAAGAGTGAACCATTAAGAGTAAACCTGTAAAGAGTAAACCATTAAGAGTATCAAACCAAGCTTCAAGCGTTCCCAATAGCTCAGTGGTCTCAATGTCTGTTAAAAGGAAGATTTGCTGTTTGGATCCACCAGAGCCCTTCCTAGAATTGGCTGAATAGCCAAACTGATTTACCCAGCAAAAAGAGCGTTGGCCATGGAAATGACCAAATACCTAATGGTTACTCTAACAGAGCTTCAGCAGTCTTCTGTCAGAAGGATGACCATCTAGGCAGCTCTTCATCACTCAGGAATTTGTGGCGAAGTGGCTGGACAGAAGCAAGTCTTGAGTAAAAGGCTTATGACAGCCCACTTGGAATCTGAGGGTGTGGGGAAACGATTCCCTGGTCTGATGAGATAAAAACTGAACTCTTTGAGCAGAAATCCAAGCTCTTTTTTCTGGCAAAACCAGGCACTGCCTAATATCATCTTTACAATGAAGCATGGTGGTGGAAACCTCCTGCTATGGGAGTGCTTCTCGGCAGCAGAGACGGGAAGATGGGTCACAATGGAGGGGCGGTTGGATGCAATCAGGTACAGAGAGGTCACTGAAGAAATCCTGCACCAGAGGGCACATGCTCTCAGACTGGGACGACAGCTCACCTTTCAGCATGACAATGGCCTGAAGCATACGGCCAAATCAACACTGCAGTGGCTTCAGGGCAAATGTCTGACTGTCCTTGAGTGGAACAGACTTGAACCTCAAAGAACATCTGTGGGAAGACCTGAAGATGGCAGCTTACAGATGCCTCCCCCCAAATCTAATGGACCTTGAGAGGATCTGCCTGGAAGAATGAGAAAAACTGCACAAATCCAAGAGTTAGTGAATAACTGAGGCTGAAGAGAGGCCCATTAGTACAGTTCTCTGCTGGCTCAATGTGCATAATGGAGCCCATGCCTAGCAGCACTGGACAACAAGGAAGGAAAAACCTTTCATGGGGTGTACACCTTATTATTACAGGGCCCATTGGTTCACTCACACTATGGCAACGGGCCAATCTGGCAAGAACTCAACTGGCCAAATTTAAAGACCTCCCCTTTAAACAAAGTTTGAGAGGATCTGCCAGGATGAATGGTATAAACTGTCCAAATCCAGGTGTGCAAAGCTTGTAGAACTGTACCCAAGAAGATTCAAAGCTGTGACTGCTGCTAAAGGAGTTTCTACAAAGTACTTAATGACAGGTCTGAATACTTAAATACAATACAATACAATACAACACAATTTATTTTTGTATAGCACAAATACAATTTATTTCTGTATAGCCCAAAATCACACAAGAAGTGCCACAATGGGCTTTAACAGGCCCGGCCTCTTGACAGCCCCCCAGCCTTGACTCTCTAAGAAGACAAGAAAAAACTCCCAAAAAAAAAACCCTTGTAGGAAAAAATGGAAGAAAACTTGGGAAAGGCAGTTCAAAGAGAGACCCCTTTCCAGGTAGGCTGGGCGTGCATTGGGTGTCAAAAAGAAAGGGGTCAATACAATACAATACACAGAACAAATCCTCAGTACAGTATAAAAATCTAAATATTACAAGTACAGAGCAGAATGATATCACATAATATGATTTGGATTTATTTAGAATCCTGGAGACCTCAACCATCAAGCTGCCTCCCCCTATTGGCCATTCCACAGCTGAGTCATTCCTTGTCCAGCCAATCCAATGAAAGGACCCCTCTACCCGACGATTCCTGCGATCTTCCATCAGAGATGACTTTACCTTAGGCAGGAAAAACAACTTGGCAGGTGGGCCGTGACACCAAGTGCCACATTTGAGTACAGAGAAGAGAAACAGAATAGGTGAGGGTTAGTAACAAATTAGAACTACCATGTTACTTATGTTTTAGTGCGAATGACTAACAACAGAGATGCAGTCTGTACAGTTAATCAGCAGCTCTAGTCAAGGTATGCTAAACTGAAGTAGTGAGTCTTCAGCCGGGATCTGAATGAATGAGACATTTCAATTTCTCATTTTAATACATTTGCAAACCTTTGTAAAAACATGATTTCACCTCATGACACTATTTAGTGTAGATTAATTGAAAAAAATGGCAAATGTATTAATTTAAAATTAAATCTATAATGCAGTAAAATGTGTGTAGAATGTAAAGGGGTCTGAGTACTTTCTGGTTCCACAGTATGTTATAACCTTCCACAGCCATTTCTTTAAGTTGAGGCCTTAGGCAGGTGAAATGACTTGCTCAGGGTTACAAGACGGAAGTGGAGCCAGCCTCGTGGTTTAGTGGGCAGAGTATTTATCACTACACAAAACACCTGTCATAGTTCATTGCAGTTTGGTTCAACAACAACAACAATTATTTATATAGCACATTTTCATACAAATTATGTAGCTCAAAGTGCTTTACATGATGAAGAAAAGAGAAAATTTTGAAATTTATTGTCAGGTGTACAAAGTGGAACACAATTCCTAGTTGTTTCTTTCCTACAGACCAGTAACAGTGACCACAATCTTATTGGGCTTTATCCAGAGCCATTGCTCTGGTGGGCCTCAAGGGGCAGCACCCACCCTATCAGAATACAAAACCTGTCGATTAGTGATATTCTTTATGAGAAAAATACTCTTGTATTTGAAAGGCAATTTAAAAAATATATACATACGCTTCAGGTGTTTTCTTTTTTGGATTCAGAGGAGTCCTTCTAGCAACCATGACTGACTTTCATGTCCAGATTGGTCATTCGATGGTATATTAGGCAGGAGCTTGTGCATATTGTGTAAAGTCCTTAATGTAGATCATTGATAATTACACAGCGGAAAAATTATATTATGAAAGTGCACGGCTTTTATTACAGGCAAGATAGGAAATGACTCTGCCCCTCAATCTGGTATCTTAATGAAGAACCACACATTGAAGGGGAGAGAGTGAAATGGACCATGGCAGGCACTAGCATTAGCCAAAAAGGAGGCATCTCAAGTGCGGGTTTGTTCACTGTGGATGGCGAGGGCACAGACAATACTTAACAAGTTACACCAAACACATTCTTGGGGAGTTAGCGTTTGCTCTGTGTGTGTGAGTGTGTCCTGCACTGCTTTGGTGTTTGTACCACTCATACTGCCTTGGCCAAGCTGTGCTCTGGTGTTCAGTCCGTAATTATTAAATATCAACAACAACAGTGTCTGAAAGCAACAGCATCCAGACAGTGGCCGATTTAAGCAGGGGGGACACAGTCAGCCATTCAGAGCAGCAAATTGTTGGGGCACGGGGTACCCGTACTAAAAAATTCAGAATAGTGATTACAATCCTTTAGGGGCGCAGTGTATGAAAGTTAAAGTGTTGCACTATGGACACTAAGGACGATCCCTACCGGGCTGTTGAAGTCTAATAATACTGTTTGTGTGCCATTTTTGAAAACTAAGGGGTGCATTCTCCGTAAATTCTGTGAGAAATTCTCAGGTCATGTAATACTGACTACCCATTATGGAAACCAAGGGGTGCTGCTCCCACCCCATCTAGGACTCCAAATGGGCTCTGACCAGAACTGCATCCAGAAGGTAATGCTGCACACAGGAGGCATTATGGGCAAACCTAGTGATTGACAGCAAAAATCTAATATGCGATTGGCTGAAGAAGGCAGACGACTTAGTCATTGACAGCAAAATCGAATATCGGATTGGTTGAAGATGGGATTGACAACTAGAAAAATGAATAGGCTGAAGAAGAGTTTAATAAATAATAATACATCATATTATAGATGAACAGCAAAAATCTAATATATGATTGGGTGAAGAAGAGATTGACAGCAAAAACTTAACATGTGATTGGCTGAAGAAGGTGGGCAAATCTAGTAATTGACAGCAAAAACCTAACGTGATTGGCTGAAGAAGACAAATTGGTGATTGACAGCAAAATCGAATATATCTCATGTGAAAGAATAGATTGATAGCAAACATCTAATATGTAATTGGCTGAAGAAAAGATTAAGAGCAAAATCTAACATGTGATTGGCTGAAGAAGGTGGGCAAATCTACTAATTGACAACTGTGATGAATGGCTTTGGACTTTGCCTGGCCGGGAGGCCGACATACTGGATGGACCTGGGGAGCAGACATGTACAGGATGCTGCCTCCCCCAGATCACTAGAGGGCAGTCCCCCTGGGTTTCTGTGGCTCCACGGATTCCTGCAGGGCTTCAGAAGAGTTGGAATTTCAGACAACCCTGTTGGGTTCCATGGAGGCCGCCAGGGAGAGATGCAGAGCCCTACTTCAGATGGGAGTGATTCCTGGTAACGCTGATGAGCCTCCTGGAGCACTCACAAGAGCTGCATTAAAGGAGCCACCTCACTCCATTTGGAGAACCAGAGTTGGGAGGAAGAGGGACGAAGCTTGCCAGTGGAGGAGTTGAGGCAGAAAGGAGAGGAAGAAGAAAGGAACAGAAAAGAAAGTACTGTGTGCTGTTTATGGTACTGTGCTGTAGGAAGAGCAAAAGGCAAGCGTTTCCCCCTGGAAAAGAAAAAGGTGTGTGCTGCAAAGACTTGTCCCTAGAGGCTGTCTGTGTTGGGGTTGAGCGGATGGTGCGCCCCCTAGTGGCCACACAGCAAAAATCTAACGTGATTGGCTGAAGAAGACAAATTAATGATTGACAGCAAAATCAAACATCTGATGCTAAAGAATGGATTGACAACAATAATCTAATATGTGACTGGATGAAGAAGGTGGATAAATTAGTGATTGACAGCAAAATCTACTATCTGATTGGCCAAAGAAGAGACTGACACCAAAAATTTAATATGTGAGAAGAAAGTGGGAGAATCTAGTGATTTACAGCATAAATCTAATATGTGATAGGCTGAAGATGAAAATGATTGACTTACCACACCCACTGTCCAGTCTGCAGAAAGCCATGTAGACAACTGGACCAGAAATTGTGCATCACCAACATTCTGCCCTGCCTTCAAACATCCAGCCCCGCCCCACCACACAGGCTGCGGTGAGACGTACTTGCGACTAGATAGATTGATGAGTATTAGTGTCAGCAGCCCACATTTGTTTCTTTATATATACAAATTTTCATAAAGTGAGGATTGCCTGTATTTGAGACCATCGAGTAAAGTATTGTGTGCATCTTTGCAGCATATTTGCTTTCTGGTTTAAAAGAGCATTAGTGAATGTGTTTAGCAAAACATGAGAGTAAAAGCAGCCATTTGTAATTGAAAATTGTAATGAAATAAAGTGAAAACACACAGGTAATTTTATAATCATGTAAAGTGGAAATATTTTCAAAAATGTTTTTATGTACATTAATGAAGTATTTCTGCTTTGTCACTAAACAACACAGCCCTGGGCCGAATCCTGGCAGGAATCCCCTACACTGATACTGAGACACAGAAGACACTTTATTGTAAAGTGATATTTCATTTAATCACAGTTTTTGATCTTTTTTGCTGCAGCAAACCTAAAAGCAGATTATCTTATTGGAAAAAACCTTCTGCTCTTGAGAAATATTATATTCAGTCGAGATGCCAAGACTGTCCAAAGTCCTCAGGCATGCTGTTTTCAGACATCAGATAGCTGCGAAGGTATACATCTCCGACCCTGCCCGAGCGTCTGGCAGGTTAGGACAATGCAGGTAACGGAGGTCAGCCAGCCAGATCTGTAACTTTGAGATAAGGACCGAGTCACTCATACAGAGTGAGAGGAGAAAGTGGGAGACCAAACTTAAAATCTACAAAGCACCAAGTCGGGGTGATGGATTCTATACAAGGACTTCAAAGCCTCATGAACACCATAAGTGCCACAGGCGAGAAATATAAGATGTAGGCTGATATGAATAAAGAAAAGCCATGAGTGCCTGCAGTTTGGACGCTGTAATACAGAGCAGACAAGAAAAGTGTCCCTTTGTCACTTACGGTGGCTGTTTTAAGTGCTACAAACTCAAGAATAAGGCCAAAATTACAACAGCTGAACATGGGTTCAACAAAACGAGATGTTTTAACTGTTTGCTCATCGCTATAAATGTTACACTGTCTTATCTCTATTTTAATATTATTCAGCATCTTAACTTTTACTGCAGTGAGCTGGCGCCCTGCCCGGGGTTTGTTTCCTGCCTTGCGTCCTGTGTTGGCTGGGATTGGCTCCAGCAGACCCCCATGACCCTGTAGTTAGGATATAGTGGGTTGGATAATGGAAGGATGGATGGATCTTAACTTTTACAAGGAATAGCATTTCAAACTCAACTAAAACCTCCATCTTTCAAAACTACTCTCAAGATTTCAGTGCAGTTATGGTGTATGGGCTTACAAATGTAATATTGGAGAAAATGTAGCAATTAAACCCAAGGGCCATCTTAGAAAAGGGAACCATAAAGGATAAGGATTACGTGAGATGTCTGTGAACATGCTCCGCAGGCCATCTTGATTCATTATTGGAATCTAAAGGGAATTAATAAACTCCATGATAAGGGTCCCAGGCAGTGTTTCATAGACGTGACCATTACATTTGTTCTCGTACCTTTTTCTTTTTTTATTTTATACAGTTTCAAGAAAAGCTTGATTTGAATAACTTGTAGAGCAGTGGTCTCAAACTCTGGTCCAGAAGGGCCCAGTAGCTGCAGGTTTTCATTCTAACCTTTTTCTTAATTGTTGACCAGTTTTTGCTGCTAATTAACACACAGATACAAACACATACACATGGCAATCCTATCCAGAAAAAGTCTTGGGTAGTGCCAATTGCCAGTCACTCTGCATTATTCAGTATCACCAGTGCTAACAAACATACCAGGGCTTCCAGCTTCCTAAAAAAATGATAGCCCAATCACTCCTTAAAAATCGCAAATTTGCCTAAAAACTAGCCCAACACCTGAGGTAGACAAAATGACACACTGTAAAGTGGGTGGCCATGTCAGAGAGAGAGGGTTACCAAAGGTGGGGTGGGGGGGTCCCTTTTAAGATATTTCAGAATGACAGAATGGGTTATTACCATCACACATTGGGTGGCAGGGTGGGATTTTACAATGGTAAAGAAACATGATGTCTTCCTCTAGTGATCTGTCTCTCTACTGACGATGTGATCAAAATAAGCCAGTAGTCACAACATAGCTGGTTTGATTTCATCCAAAATCAATTTGTTAGTTCTTCTGGCGGACCACGACACAAGCTTAATACTTATGAGTAAAACACAGCATAAAGAGTTAAATTCATGGAAAACCGTCAATAAATGTGACACCGTTACATTGATGTTTCAAGCATAAAATCATATAACACTGCCAAACCTGGCCAATTCCATTTAGGGTCATAGGACGCCAAGCCAATCCCAGCAACATTGGGCACACAAGGCAGGAACCAACCCTGGATGGGACGCTGAACTGTCACAGGCATCAAATGTAGAATCAATAACTCAGGCAGAAGGTAAAGATGGATTTCGATTAAAAAATGTAAGGCTAGAGTTTGGACAATCCTACATTACATAATCACAGAAAGTTCCAACCAAATGAGAATGAAGCCTCAGATGAGCACAGATTCATCACGGTGCCAACATACACATGTGAAGAAACTGACAGGGATGCAGCAAGAACAGTAGGATGATGTTAAGACAACAACTAAACCCAAGGCCCAGAAGTTACAGTACCTATAATTCACATTCAATCAAAAAAGACTCTTTAATGTCAACGTGAAGAGAGATCTCTGCCATGTGGTTTAAATGAATTAACAAATAGAAGACACAATAATTGGTCACTTAATTGTTCTTCATGTTTACTTTGATACGCCTGGATCATCACTGGTGCAGCTAATTGGTTTGAGATCTCACATATTTAGTACAACGGAGATCATCTGTCTGGGGTTTCAGTTGATTGCAGTATAAATTCACCTTTAGTGGAAGGTCAGTGTGGTGGCCTAACCTACACAATGAAGATGCAAGAACACTCCAGGCAACTCCGTGAAAAGGTAATTGAAAAGCACAACTTGCAGGATGGAGACAAGAAAATATCCAAGTCATGGAATATCCATAGGAGTCCATTTAAACCAGGGGTGTTGAACTCCAGGCCTGGAGGGTCACAGTGGCTGTAGGTTTTCATTTTAACATTTTCCTAATCAGTGACCAGTTTTCACTGCTAATTAACTCCTTTTCCCTTCATTTTAATAGGCTTGTTTTTAAGGATTCAGCCCTCCGAATTGATTCTTTTCTTTATTAAATGACAGTGTGTTGTGATGTGAGATTCTGCATATAACTTGATAAATATTTTGTATGTCTTTATTTGTAATTTAGACAAAGCAATGTAATAATATTAGTGAGAAGCATTCATGTTTACAACCCAAGGAATGGGTCTCTTTGAATTTTACAACAGGATTTGGGGGATGTGCCTTAAACTAGTTTGGCGAGTGTTTCTCTGCTAAAGTCTTTCAACCCCCACAAGAAAGCCAGATTACGTTAACATATGGTTTGGGGGCAGGTATTAAGATGTTCTATTTCCCCCATTGGTCTGAAGTATATGCTGTTTGGAATTGGTTTGGATCAGAAGCTTTTAAGTACCATCATGTCCTATTGGCTGTAGGGGTTGGACAGAACATCTATAAATTTACTTGTTTAACCTCACAATCTCTCTCTCTCTCTCTCCCCCTAACCTCTGATGATGAAGGAGCATCTCTCTCTTATCAAGCTCTGATGAAGAAGACAACACAATGAAGAGCACAGCTCAGCAGACATACTGAACAGGCTCGCTGAGCACCAATGATGCCTTAACTAGAGACATTTTAAATAACTAACAAGTCTGTGCCGCCTGAACTACACATCACCATTTAATCAGGTTGTATGGTTGCCAATATTCAAATATACTTTGCATATTGTTGTTATTTATTAATATTATCAATATCAACATTTTATGTGTAACTTAACTCCTGCTTGTCTTTTTACTACACCTAATTGCCTGAGGTTATAGATATAGAAGGGAAGGTGGGGATAAGTTATATATAGTGGTAAGTCTGTGAGATTAGGCATTCTAAGGCTACATATTAATAATACAATAGGGGAAAGTAAAGCAATATATATATTACTCTACCGAGATAAAACACACCCAAACAGAAATAAGACGTGAAACAAGCCAAAAGATGACCAGCTACATTGGGGCTTCAAACTCCAACCAGTTTCTTAATGAGAAACTGATTCTTGCTGTTAATTAAACCCGTAATTTAATTCCAGCAGCTTGTTGCTGCTTTCATTCTGCCACAGCAGACATTTCCAAAACTGTTGATCTTCTGTTTTTCTCTAAGACCACCATCAAAATGGTTAGGTGACCAGAGAGTTGAACCTGACTGAGACCTTCACCTTTCTTTATTTTCAGATATTTTGTGATGGGCACAGGTGAGCTGGTCACGTGGCGGCTCGTTTTGTCTCATTATGGTTTGGGTGCTAATTAAAGAAACAACTAAGTCAAGTTAATTAAAACTAAGGCAAAAGAAATTAATTAGCAGCAAAAACTGGTCACTAATCAAGAAGATGGTAAGAATGAAAATCTGCAGCCCATCAGGACTGGAGTTTGACACCCCCTGATTTAAATCAATCATTAAGAAATGGAAAGAGCGTGGCACAGCTGTAAATCTGTTAGAGCAGGCCGTCCACAAAAACTGAGTGATCTTGTAAGATGACAACGGGTGAGGGAGGCCACCAAGATTCCTCTGAGAACTTTGAAGGAGTTATAACCTGCAGTTGCTAAGATTGGAGAGATGGTGTTGACAACAACTGTTGCCTGAGTGCTTTACCACTTACAGCTTTAAGGGAGAGTGGCAAAGATGAAATAAATGCACAGAACATCTCAGCTAGAGTTTGTGAGACGTCGCATAGAAAACTCTGAAATCAGTGTGAAAAAGGTGTTATGGTCTGATGAGGGCACAACTGAGCTTTTTGGTCATCAGGTGCAAAGCCATGTT
This sequence comes from Polypterus bichir lapradei, assembly GCA_026402145.1. Lineage (NCBI taxonomy): Eukaryota > Metazoa > Chordata > Cladistia > Polypteriformes > Polypteridae > Polypterus > Polypterus bichir. Next base: position 38,488,682 of record JANRMT010062822.1, read on the forward strand.
TGAACACACCGTTCCTACTGCATGGGAGCATCATCGTGTTGTGGAGGTGCCTCTTTGCAGCAGGACCTTAAAGGCTTGTGATGATGGAGAGGAAAATCCTAGAGGAAAACTTGATGTAGTCTGCAAGAAACCCTACACCTTAGAATAAGATTTGTTCTCCTGCAAGACAACAACCCCAAGCATAACGCCAAAGCTCCACAGGAATGTGATTGTCCTGCACTGTCCGAGTCAGAATCCAGATCTCCATTCTATTGAGAACTTGTAGCTGGACTTGACAAAGGCTGTTCTCTCACAATCCCCATGCTACCTGACATACTGCAGCTTATACAATTTTACAAGTATGATTGGGGGGGGGGGGGAGAGCAAAATCTTTGTGGAAAGCTGAAAGAGAGGCCCATGGACCCAAATGGAAGGCTGGCATGGCTGCCACAGGTGCATCTACTAAATACTGACTTGAAGACGGTGAATACTTCCAATAGGCACTGTATGTACCGTCACACACGTGCACATGGGAGGCAGCTGAAGGGCTTGAATGAGGGTAATTCCGAGCGAGACTGGGATGTGGCACAGTGCACTGACTCTTTTTCTTGCTTTTCTGCAGACCGTTCATGGGAAATTCTGCCTGGGCCTGATGATGTCACTTCCAGGTCTCAGCCTATGAACGAATACCCTGCCAGTTCCAGCCCCTTTAAAGGTCACTTCTTATACTGGCCTTTAAAAGCCACCACCTTTCCCCGCTGTTCTGTTTTGGACACATCAGTGCTATCACTTCATTCAATTTTGCAGCCAGGAAATACACGGCTGGCTGCCCCAAACCTTGCTATGGCTCTTTGTCGAGTTTGTGACAGAATGTATTTGCACGCTCTAGTGCTTAACCAGTATGTAAGTGGTGTAGCTGTTAACAGATCTTCCACAATAATTTTAACTGCGATTTAAAAAAAAAAAAAAAATGTAATAAAAGGTGCTGGATAAAGGCCTACTTGGCACAGCTTCATTGTAACTGCAGTGGTTGGCACCGTCACCTCAGTTGTGCAGCAGTCTCACGGTCAAGCCCATGGGGTCAGTTGTTGCCCTCAGTCTTTCCTCCTACATGCCCAAATACTGTACATGCATACTGGGAGAATTGCAGATGCAGGAGTGGACACTGATGTACTAGTGCCCCAGCCAGGGCTGATACCCATCTTACAAAAGTGTACATGAACACTTTCATACCAGCTACTGCTTTAATAAAACTAAAGCATTTCAATGGCTCAAAAAGGAGACACACTATCACTATTTTACTTTGGAATCCATTTTATTTTTTTCTCCCTCTTTTACACAAGTCTGGTTTCCCCCATCTTCCAACCCTCTTGCTCCTGGTGATCTTTATTTCACACCACTACTTCAGCTCACAGAGCTGGCCTGGTTGTTAATTCATGGATGTAGGGACTACATCATTAAATATTCAATAAATATACTTTATTAGAACTTTAAACACTTTCAGTCATTTTCACTCCGATATGGAGAAAAGCAGCAGGACACCTGTGTGTTCACAGGCCAGCTTGAGTAGCTGCCCTGAAATAGGAGCCATGGAATGTGCAGAAAGAGCCAAAGCCGTACAACCATTGCTACTTCAACAAGCCCTCCGCTGCGTTTACAGACTGCAGGGTGGGAGATTAAATGTTACAATGACATTTCATTTCAGTGCATTAGATGTTGGGATGAGGAGCATTTCTAGTGACTTATAGGCCATTTAGGAGGAACAAAGAATATGCAAGTATAACTTGCCTACCAAAGACTTCATTAGTAGATTAAGAAAGTTAATGGCTGGTGGTATTCACAGAAATAAAATCTAAACAGAGGAACATATCCCACCTCCATGACCTTTGGAAAGTAGGAACTTCAATTTCATGGTTATCCTTAGCCAGCCATGCCGTCTTTCTAAAGCAGAGGAACAGTAAAAAGGTTCATTCACTTCGGACATGTGCTACACTATAACCCAATCTTGCTGGTAAAAACGTGGTCTTGAACTCCTATAAAAAAAGCTGGCAGTCCTGGAACTTGACATCTAAACAATTGTACTCTACAGTATTAGAAATGACAGAGTAGTAATGGAAGCAGATGTTCAGGGAAAGTCAAGTTTGCTATGCTGCAGCCAGCTTCACCGATTAAGAGCAGTGGTCCGAGGTATCCCACACGGCTTGAACAGGCACTTCTCAGATCTTTTCCAGTGAGGCACTCCAGTTCTGGTTAACCCGTTTCTTGGCTGCAACTGTAAGAGCCACAATTCACTTTAAAAGGGATGCTCCCCTCTCCAGTTCATTAGAGATGAGTGTAGACTTCAAGGTGAAAAAGGAGGACAGGTATCTTGTTACAGCAGCCATTGCTTTCAGAAACAGAGTCAAAGGACTATTGTAGATCAGAGCAATTTACAAAAACCACACTGAACAAAAACAGGTATTTACATATATACACAGCAATAACAAATAAATTAAGTATAATTGTGGTTTATGAACACATTTGACCATAAAAATGCAATATATACACAGTACAATCGTTCAAGGTTGAGTGTAAGAGTGATAAGTGCCTTTTATGAAGTTTTAATCTCCACAGCTCATGAGACTTCCCATGGAACTGGGTGGACATTGTCTCCTGGTTTCATCCCTCAGATTGGTAAACTAAAGACACTGAAGTGTTGGGACAGGAGTAAATATCCACTTGGTCTTGGCTCAGTTGTGCCCAAAAAGTGCATCATCCTTCATATTAGATGTATTGCCTAAAAAAGGGTAAAGAAAAATGAAGTCCTTGCCCTCCAGTCAGATCTCCACTATAATCTGCCTGCCAACCCTGTGCTAGAGTTTCACAAATTACACCATTTTATCTACCAGAATTCAGATTCTATGACCCATCAATTTAATCCATGCAGATTAGACTTTTAAAAATACATTAAGTCATTGTAGTTCAAGAAATTTGAATTTCCATGGCCCTTTAAAAAGGGAGGACTGGTCCTTCAGTCTAGGGATGCATTAGTAGTTCATCTCTACACAGCTTGTGTGGCATGATAATTGTAACTGCACTGAAAACAGTTACAAGGGATAGGATGAATGATTTATAACCTGCATATATTCAACATATACTAGTAAGACTTTGATGTAGACTGAATTTTGAAAGTATCTCACATGCCTATGGTGCATGGTGGAAGTAAATGCATGTACACTTAACCTCTCCCATGCTTTTTAGCATTGGTACAAGCCTAATCTGAACAGGGGTTTCTCAAAAGGTTATTCCAAATGTATAAAATAAAGTGTATACATCACACATTAGATGTGTACTTTGATTGGCTTGCACATTCCATTAATGTTAGATTAAAAACAGACTTGCCTTTTCCGATGCTTCGGTTCCCAGCCATCAGCACATTTTACAAATGCGAGAGAGCTCCCTGGAGTGATGTGTGTTACAGATGGCTCTTTGGCACAGAAAACATACCTATAGTTAAAAGAAAATGGATTAGTCACAGAACTCTTAATATTCCACAGCTTCAAAATGTTACCCTAGACCAGTCATGCCCCCTAAAAATAAAAATCCACCACACACCTAAATCCATAAATGCATCTACTGGTACATGTAAACTTGTCCTCATGTTCAAAATACCAATACAAATGCTCCTGGCACAGAATTTAATCCTTAAAATGCTCTTTCCTTATAATCTCTACACAAGCAGTTATAACAGGTGTAGGGTGGCATCAAAAGGAAAGCTGAATTGTGAACACAATAAGCTCCAGTTTCAGTTGATGCACAACATTTAGCAAATTGGCGATTTTTGTAGCCCTAACCATTGGAATATGGACTTCAATTCTGCATATAGCTTTTGTATACAGTGCATTAAGACCCCTTCAATTTTCATATTGTATGTGCCAGTCTAATTAGAGCAGTTTAAAATTCAACCCCAAGAGGAACACCACCCTAGAAAGACAAAGGGTTCAGGCAACAGACAACTATTCAGGCCTTTTGCTAGGCCACTTTAAATCTGGTTCAGGTGCATCCTGTTCTGTTGGTAGGTTTTCTACACCTTGTTTGGACCCACTGTGGCAAATTCATTTGACCATACAGGATTAGGAAAGGCACACCTGGTCCTACAATGTGTACCAAAGGCAAAAACCAAGCCACGAGGCTGCAGGAATTGCCTGCAGCTTAGACAGGATTTTGTCAAGGACACTGATCTGGGGTGGTGGGATGACCTGCAAGTCCCAAGAGCATAGTGATCTCCATAAAATCTTAAGTCTGGACCCACCACAACTTTCCTAGGGCCGGCTGCCCAATGGTCACTGAGCTGCAGAGAACCTGTGTAAAGACAAGGAATTTCTAAAAGAACACTACAGTTCTGGACTTTATAGCACACAGATGGGCTTTCATGTGTCACTTCTGAAGAAACTCAATTGGATGTTAAAAAAAAAAAAAAAAAAAAAAAAAATTGATGCCAGACCATTTCAGACTAGAGAATATTGTTAATTGTCTAACAGTTCTGTCTGGAGGAAACCAGGCACCACTCATTTGTGCAATACCAACAGTGTGGCAACACCCCAAGAGATAGTCCCTGCTGCAGAAAGAGAAAAAAGTCAGGATTTAGGGAAAGCTGAACAGAACAAAGTACAGAAATAGACTGGGCTGAAGGTTCACCTTTCAATAGGAGGGAGAAAAGGCAGGAGTGGCTTAGGGACAACTCTGGGAATGTCCTTGAGTGGCCCACCCAGAGACCATTCTAACATCTCTGGGAGAGACCTGAAAATAGCAGTCCACTGACTGACTGAATCTAACCGGACATAGGCCGAGAAGATCTGAAAGGAATGGCACAAAAATCCTCAAATCCAGGTGTTAAGAAGCTGGTTGCATCATACCCAAGATGATTCCAGGCAGTACCTGCAGGCAAAAGGTGCTTCAACCAAGTATGGAGCGAGGTGTCTCAATGATTGTGTCAATTGGATATTTCAGTTTTGCTTCAATAAATGTAATACACATTTCTAAAATCCTGTTTTCGCCGTTCTTCAGGAGGTACTGGAAGTTAATGGAAGGAGCATAAGGCTGCAACATAGCAGCCAATATTAAAGTGAAGGGGTCTGAATGCATAACACCATTTTGTAAATAGCTTTAAAAGTACTTATTCCAACTGACAGTCACTTTACAAATCGCCAATTAGCTAGTCATCATGCATCACCTCAAAGTGCAGCTTACTCCACACCAATGATTGCCACTTGAATCTTTGCATTTTAGAGATTTGTCCTGACGTGAAACAACGTAACAGACAGATTCAAAAGCAACCCCCCCACCCCCATTAAAAAAGTCGGATACAACTACTTACTTTTTCTGAGTTTCTCCAGCTTTCACTCTAATGCGTCGGACTTCAAGGACTCTGTTCTTGTTTGGGTCTTCATAAAATAAAGTCCTCATCTTCTTCCACATGGAAGACCAAGACCAAGACGTGCCCTCCCATGTTAACTTGATCTCACGTAGCTCTCCAAGGTCCAGGTCAGTGAAGACCAAGAAAGAGTTGGTGTAGTTCAAACCAAGGCTGTCTGGACTTTAGGTGGAGGGTTGGGGAGAAAGAAAAAAAGTTAAAAATGTGGAATCTTTTAAAATAAAAAAAGAGGAGGGGGCACAACATGCAGTCATGATGAAGGGAATCTCCAAAATGTCACATTAGACCAGCTAGTATAGGACATTGAGAAAGACATCCAAGCTTTGTACATGCATGTGAATGTTCAACATTTCCAGTACTGTATTTGAATTTGCCAATGGAAAGATACAAATTTAAGCAGTAAGAGTTTAATGTAGGTATACTCACAGCTGAACTGCAATATTTTCTGATTCATCAAAGGAGCCACTAAGTTTAACAAAGAGTGATGGGTCTTTATCTTCCATGTCAACTTTGCTGAAGACATGCATCTTCATCTGGTAGTGATACCCTTAAGAAAATGAAACCCGAGAATATTGAATCCTGTCAAAAATATCTGCACTTCACTAATCATAGCACACAGGCACTGGAGAACTCAGACTACCAGCTCATAACCACATCACCCCCACAAGTTTCAACAGCTTGCCTGCAGGGCCATACGGATTGTCACACCCCAAAAAAACACCCACTGGGGACTGGCACAGGATTTAGATGCACATATTTCAAACTATATTGCACTGATTGTGATTAGATGCTGCAAGGCAGACAGACCACATTCCTAATTCAGTCATTACTCAAGTCAGGTCAGAAGAGGTTTTAACCAAAATTGGTTTATTCAAAATCTTTACCAAAGATGTGGGACATTCTGTAAATTTTAGACCACAAGTTCTATTCTAAATATTGCTAAATCAAAATAGTTAGTAAAGGCTTAACTCTGTAAGAAGCAAAACAAACCAATTTAAAAAGGGGCAAAGTAGTTTGAGAACACCCTCCAGCTTTTGGGTTAGTGCTGCAGTAACCTTAAAGTTCATAGGTACTTGCATAATGGGAAAAAAAAAAAAATAAAAAATCACATGTTCATTTTGGCAATGAAGCTGCTCAAAACCCAAGACAGGATTGGAGAAGGTTCAAGAGGGACAAGGGGTTTTACATAACAGCACAAGTAGCTGGGCGTCTAAAGAATCTAAAGCACCAGGATCACCTAATAAGGCCCATGGATTTGTTCCAATATTAAGAGTGGCTGGGAAATTGATGAGCTCCCTTTTCAGGGTTAGTTCCTGCCTTGTATCTAATGCAGCCAGGATAGATACCAGGTCCTGAAAGGGTCAGTTGTAGGATTTCGCTTTCCCCCCCTGTGGCCCATTTTCCTACTTTTAATTTTATACTGCTAGACCCATTTTACAAAGGCACAGCTCCTATACACTAACTAGTTATTAGCAATGGAGTAATAGGATTTCTGGGACACTTTACCTCAAGGCAAAGTATTTCTGCCAAAGCAAATCCATCTAGCTATCTCACTTTAATAGCAATACAATTATCCAAAATTTACACAAGTACCTGCAGACACATCTTGCAGGGTTTAGATGGTTAAAAATGTTGGCACATTCCCTTCTCCAAATTGGCAGGCCATGAACAAGTAGAAGCAGCAGTATGCTAAATAAAAGTTTATTCCATTTAAAGAGGTGTAATAAGAGTAACTAACCCCATATAGGACTTAAAGGCCATTCCACACACAGATACAAAATGCAAAGAATTAAAATCCTGATATTTAAGAATCATTAGGTCACAAAATGCTTTGCCATATGAGACACCCCTTAAAACTAACCAGTCTGGAGCACAAAGAAAAGAAAGAAAAGGACAAAAGTGGTTTAGTACCTGCATAAGGCATGTCGGCCCGTGTTTTAAGGTACATCTTGCTGTTCCTACGTGCTCGTTTCTTAACATTGTATCCCAGTTTACCACACCGGTTCTTTCGGCAGCTCAAGCAGATTCCCTTCTTGAACCGCCCAGGGTCTGTACATTCATAAGCAATGCTCTCATGGTCTTTGTGAAGAAGGGAGTCAACAAACAGGAAGACTGATCGCTCATGCTCACATTGCACCACCTCTCCAAATGCTGGAAGGAGGAAGAAAAAAAATAAATTAAAAAAAGCAGAATATACAAGGGATAGACCAGTTTGATTTGGTAGGGTTTATATCACTACAACCTCATACCAGGTTAAGTTCTGTGGCCTACACTCAGTGAAGTAGCAAAGGTTAAAAGGCGTTCTGTAAATCCACCAAGTGCAGCACATTTCGGAACACAACCCAAACCTTAAGGCTGCACAGTTAAAATTGCCTCTCAAAAGGATGGCGTGAATATGAAATATGACAATTTATACCAGTGCCGTTCAATCAATATGGAGACCATAAGACCCGAGGATAAGTGGCACCTACTGCTGGAGTACATCAATGGCATAAGGCCCATGAGCAAAGCCAACATCACCATTTGAACTCCCTAAAGCCCCAGAATCGTGTGCTACACTACTACATGTATGGAGTCCACGTGTCCTTCAACTCTAACCCATAGTCTTCCTCATAAGTCTGACATCTCATTGTTAATTAACATGTTATATGAAAGTAGGATGGAGAATTCTCAGTGGCACCACACTCAATTACCCTTGGACTAAGATTTGTCTATTCTCCTTTGAACATTTAAGGGCACACTACATCTAGTGTAGTGGACAGTGGTTAGCGAGGTGGTCTCAAAGCTCCAGACCTGATCACTATATCGAATTTGCATTCTCATTGAAGACCAATCTTCCCTACAAATGTGGGTGCTCTACAAAGGACTGGTCTCCTACGCAAAGCTTGTACCCAATCCTGCTGGAAGACTCCAGCCACCTTAAACAATAAGATGGCTAGGGTCAGGAAAACAGTTAAAAATCAAAACATGGATTAACTTATCTAGACACATTTAATTTACCCATTAGTAAAGCTTCTCACCACATGTAACTGGCTTGTTGTCCTGCACCATTTCACAGAAATTCTTGTGCCAAGTCAGAAAGATTTTATAGAATATTCAATACCTTTTACACACAAATTGGCATAATCACTGGCCACCTTGATTTGGACAAAGTGAATTTTTCAGTCTGGGATTTTACTTAGAACCATGATCTGGGAATTTAGCTGAATAGCAAATTGAAGCAAGGTGTACATTTACACTTTTATTCCAATGACCATGCTCATCAAAACCAATCTGTTTCACATCATAAAGCAAATCCCATTTCCAAATTCAGGCTGCGATTAGCACTAGATCAAGGGTGTACTCGCCCTGGTAACTCATTCTATGCCTGAGAACGTTTTTCCGTATCTAAGCTTGTGGAGTCTAGTTCATATGACTAGTGTGATTGCGCTGTGCTGGGTCAACCATACCGTGCCCTGGCCCAATTGGGTGTGCCCAAGCATGGTTCAGTAGCATTCGGGAACTTTGATCGCAGAGCATGGAAAACAGACAGGATGTCAATGGTGTGGCAAGTCAGAGTGCAATTGTTACTTCACTCAATACCATTAAAGTTTAAAGCAGGTTTTTATTCTCACCATACACATGCACGCGAGTTGTAGTTGGCAAGAAAAGCTGCAAATTCCTCTATTAACAATTTGTCTTCGTATGTGCAGCACGATTAACAGCAAAATGCTGCGCTGCATACCCAAAATTGAGGGTAGCGCATTATCCTGCCCTACACAATTCCACAACAACCACAAAATAAGGAAAATCATTTTGACATGCATGCCGTCATTCAGTGTTCAGATCTTGTTTTGGATTTACACAAAGTCACATGGTCGTGACAAAAGCATTCCTGGGCCCAGAACGGCCAGCAAGGGAGTGTGGGACACAATTATGCTTGGGCATGGCACAGAACAAACATGCTTCGTGATAAATATAGCCTAACTAAAAACAATTAAGAATATCTTCTTTATCACATGAATCACTATGCAGATTAAGCTGAAGTGTTGGTACGTACTAAACTTTGGCTCACTTTGAGTATACCCCACCTCCTTACTTCCGATGAATAGGCGTTAAAAAAAACAAAAAAAAAAAAAAAAAAAACACACCACCACAGGACTTACCTCCTGCTGAAATGGTGGCCAGCATTTCTGTTAAGCCACAACCAGGCTGAATATCCCCACCATTTGGGTAAATGTCAATATGGCCAATGGGCTGCTGGATACCAATGCTGACACCCAGAGCCTCACGTGTGTAAGTATGCAGTACATCTACAAAGTTTGCATCGTCTGGAGATAAGCGCTTGTGATCTTCAACTCCTTCAAACATGGGTCCTGCTGGGTCAAGACCTAGCAACGTGAAAGAAAGAACTTTCATATACCTATTTTACACAAGCATAAGGCGTACAAGTTAAGTAATTTAAAGCATGGCAATCTACAACTGCACAACTACCTTATTAGAAGAAGGCATCATACCTCATTTGTAACACAAGTTTATTAGTAGACTAATCCACCATACACAACACATTCCCACATAAAAAGGTCCCCAACCTACTAAGTGAAAGTTTTCTGCCTTACAAGTTTGTAAGCCTTTACTGGACATTTGCAACTAACAAATGGACATAAAATGCAAAAAATTTGTTGACAATTGTAACAGCAGTTTGTGGAAAGGACAAATACTGTATTATGGAAGCAGGCCGTGTGTATTTAAGCATCCAAAGCAATCATGTAGTGTCAAAGTAAGAGTTAAGCATCAAGAACAGTCGATTTATATAAAAAAAAAAAAAAGGTACCCCTTCCTCCATTTGAACGTTCCAATCAAAGCCTTATGAGCAGGCCTCGATAAGAACTTTGAGGGCATTTGTTAAAATTACTACTCTTACACTCGAGAAATCCAATTGTGTCCTTGGCCTTCAGATCTTTTAAAGTCAATGATTTCCATGGAGAAAGCAGTATAAAACATTCGTGTCAGAGCTTCATTAGTTTAATATGATTTACATAGAACCTCTCCCATGCCCACAAATTTGCAGGCAACAGCAAGCCACAGGCCCTAGACTTGGCAAGAAATCTCTCATGATCATAACATTCAGGATCTACAGTAGGCTGCTGGATTGAACTTCCTGTGGCCAAATGATACTGAAGCAATAGAAACGGGATGGGGAGGAGAAAAAACACACACACCCCAATCCAGAAGAGTGTTGTAAAATACCTCCTGGAGGATAACGATTAACTTGACATTAAAAAAAGTTTTAATTCAAGCTAAAAGTTAAGTACAAAATGGCCCTTGATCAGCAGGTTAGAGGGACAAATTGGCAGATTGATCTCATAATGTAGGACGACAACAAAGATCTCACAATGTTACATACCCAAATGCCCCCCCAAACAGTAACCACAAGATTCATCAAGGTACACAGTCATACGACATGACTATTAAAATTAGTTGGTTTCTGCATCTCGCATCTCAATTTTGACAATGACAACATGAAAATAATGTGTAACGTTTGATACGGAAAGAAAAAAGTGTAACAAGCTTGTCCTTAGCCAAGTAGAATCATGCAGAGCATTGCATTCAAGTGCAAAACAAATTGCCGTGCAGTCCAAAATGGTTACCCACAACTTGTATGGCTAATGCATCAAGAAACACTTTGAAGAGGACTTAACTAGCTTGGAACAAAAAGTACACTGCATTTATTGTGACCATTAGAGAACTACGAGAGGCAGAGCTTCCTCTAGCAGCAGCCCTCTATGAGATGCTAGCCCATCAGACCACTCATTACAACAGTGAAGTTATCTTGTTTGTTTACCACATGCAGATCAAATCAAGCCAAAAATCTGCCAGTTTAGTGCTGCAAATTATCCTCATACCATGTTTTTAGGGAGAGAGAGAATAACTAGAGGGGAAAAAAAAAAAAAAAAAAAAAAAAAAAAAAAAAAGTATAGCACATAAAACTACCAATTAAAAAATTATAAATACCAGTTATTCGTCCAATGGTCCCATTCACATAATTGCCAGCAAAGCCTGCAACATGAGCTCCTAGACTGTAGCCAATGATGTGAATGTTCTGAAGAGAAATATTGAGTTCCACCTGAAAGGACAAAATTCGTAAATTCAAATAGTTAGTAAGCTACTTTGAATAGTTGTATAAAAAGGTCACTAGGGTGAACATTTACTCTCTTACTCAGCACTTAAACTTCAATGGTTTCTTATCACCGTCCTGAAACACTCTGTAGCAGAACATTTCAGTCCCACTTAGTGGAGGGAAGATTAAGTTCATTAACAGCCTGTCAGCTCAATAAATGACCACTACTGTGAAATTACTATTTTCATTATTAATAGAAATAAGAGCATCATGGCAGCATCAGGCAAAGGCAGGATTTTGTTCAGAATCGAGGACACCACACCACAGAATTACAATAACTTCCACATTATGGTGAAAGTGTGAGGCTTCGCCAAGCTGTGAGCAAATCTTGTTAAAATCATGTTGGAATTAGGTTTTAAATGGACTTGTGGCATAATTCGATTGAGTCTTATCTACAGAAATTGTGGGGGGGGGGGGGGGGGATATATAATTATTATAGTAATTAATCGGGGAGAAGAAAAACCCAACACCCCACACATGGACAAACAGCACATAATCCATCTGAGGTACAGTTTAACAGGAACCATTAATCCAGAAACTGAAGAGCATTTTAAAAGTCTTGTTTGTAGGTTGTCCATTTCCTCACAGACCAGTGATCTGAACATTAACTCAAATCCAGAACTATTGGAATAATCAAGGCAATGGCTTGTCATTGATTGACACTAGCAAGGACAAAAATGGTCTACCACAAAGTGAACAGGTCAACCATATTTAATAATCCAATAGTGCTGCCATATGACCTACAGAACAGCATCTGCATTTCACAATGAAGTCTTTAAAAAAAGTCCTACTATACAAGGTAGATCAAAATACTGCAACACTTCCAATTAAGCACAAGGATGTGAAAAAACTTAAAACCGGGTTTGTTTTTTTTTTAATATTGTTCTAATTGAGAGAGTCTAGGTGAGCTTGCTGGGCTGGATGGCCTGTTCTCATTTTTCTATTGCAAACTCCAACATGCCAATTGTATATTTCAGTGATGCCCTGTATATTTTAAACATTCTATGGAGTCTGATGGCAAAGGAACCCTTAACCAGTATTCGACTGTAAGTGTACATTGAGACAATGCCTTTGATTAAAGTCAGTGTCTGCTGTTCAGGTACACGAATTTTTGGGATCCGAAGAAAGTCAAATAGTCCGAGAGTCCTGAGGTGGTGTGTGGCAGCATGGATCCAGACCACTACAAGAAAATAATTTTTGCTCTATAGAAACAAAATAATATAGCAAGTAATTACAGTACTTGCTAGTATTCCATGAGCATTTAGACACTACAATAATGCTGTAGCAATTATTGCCAAGAGTTTTTCTGGGCAATCTTCATGTTTTAACCCAAGGAGCAGTCTGTGCAAAACTAAGTCATGCTTTGCTCCCTAAACTCCTACAAGGAACCAGATTGTGTATTAGGAGTAAGTTAAAGAAGTTTACCTGTAACCAGTCAAGAAAATGAGCAATAGTGCTTCCAACAGCTTTGGTGTTGTTGACTGCATTGGGGTAGTGCTGATGGGCAAGGACAAGCCAGTCTACGGTAACAACATTGGCATCTCTCTCACGCTGCTGCAGAGCAAACACCAATTTTTCAAACCACTCTGGCAACAGTCCACTAATCTGCAGAATGAAAACAAGTCATCATTAGTCTAAAATGCTGCTTTGACCACTTGAGAACGGTCAGGATACTGCTTAAGGATGGGGAACCCTGGCTGAGGAACAAACAACGGAATTTAGAAACAATTTACTGAACCGTTCACCAACCCAGCTTCATACCAAAGGTTTTACAGAAGTGCCAGGGTACATTAAAGCATATAATCGAATAATGGATATTGCAAGACCAGTTTCTACCATCAATATACTTACAGTCCAGCCATGAACCACCAAGAACGTCTTTGCTGTCGCATTGAAGCCACACTCGTCAAGACAATCTCGCTGGCCCAGGCTGAGCAAGCACCCATGACTCTCAGCCTCATGGGTGGTCTTCAAACGAAACTTAACGGAGGTATCATCAATTACGGTGCCATTCTCATCCTCCAGGAGCTCAGAAATGGTGTCATCTATAAGAAAGCCAAAATTGGGTTCTTCATACTTTGAAAAAGAAAATAACCTCAGCTAACTTAAACATTAACATTTTTGGTTCATTTAAACCTTTGGTCAATTACCTGGAGAGGGAGTATGGCAAACTAAATAAACAGGTACAAAAAAAGTTACTCAACAAATAGTTTACTTTGGCCATGGCACTTAAAGAACAAAATCACAATTTCAGTACAGTTCACCCAAAATTGTGTTGTCCATACTTTTAGGGGGCACCACTCAGGACTCGTGCAATACCAATATTAGCCGTATCCTTCCACAACATTCAAATTCCTGCCCAACACGTTTTGGAGTTTGATATTCTCCCCATGTTTGCATTTAGAAGTATTGTGGTTCATCTTCCACATACAATGTGGTTCACATTGACTGTTACAAATTCTCTTACTATTCTACATCACTGAAAAGGATCACTTGAATTTAGGAAAGGAGGTTTATTAGCCATTTAAAGTTGCTGATAGAACCACTGCATCCTTATACACCAATAAGTCACAGGTGAAGTAAACTACATTGATTATCGCAGTACAGTGGCACCTGCCAAGAGGTGGGATGTATTAAGCACCAATTGAACAGTCAGTTCTGGTAAGTGATGTGTTGGAAACAGGAAAAGTGGGTAAGTGCAAGGATCCAAGTGACTTTGACAAGGGCCAGGATTGTGGTGGCTAGATGACTTGGTCAGATCATATCCAAAACGGCAGGTCTTGCGAGGCACTTCTGGTAAGCAGTGGATAGTGCCTACCAAAAGTGGTTCAAGAAAGGACAAATCAGTAAACCAGCAATAGGATCATGGGCACCCAAGGCTCAATGACATGTATGGAGAGTGAAGGCTAGCCCTATGGTCTGATTCCACTGATTCAAAAAGAGGTCCCACCTTGCAATTTTATAAAAGAGTTAAAAAAAAATCTGCTGCTAATATCTTGGTACCAGATATCACAGGACACCCTCAGAGGTCTTGTTTAGTCCATGCCTCAAACTGGTCACTGCCGTTTTTGTGGCAGGAGGGAGACGGACACAGTATTAGGCAGGCGATTTTAATGTTGTGGCTGATTGGTGTATAAATTACAAGTCTTCCACGTAATTTTCCATGTAACCTCTAGTTTAAACAGATACACTAATGAAAGCAATTTAACGATCTGTCCTAAGGCTGTGGAAAAGATCCAAAAGTCTAGTCAGGAGTCTAGACAAGAAACATTAAAAAAAAAAATGAATAAATGGTCATTCTGCTTGAAATCCCATAGACATCAATAAGCAGTTTGCAAGAAGGAGAATTCCAGGGGTGTCTGTAGTGTACAGCCGACCAATTTCATGACTTAGTACTCTGTTACTACCATGTCCCCTACCTGATGCATAATCCATTCTAATCGCTGCAGTTAAATGTTGTAAGCAAACATTTAAAGAGATCACACGAGTGGCAGGTTAGTTTGACAATTCGTCAACCGGTGGTCACTTCCCTTCACTGTAAAGGGTACCCTAAGACCGACCAGTCCCAGAGTTCGGATATGCAGCAATGAAACAGCACCACGCCATGGACAGACCCTGCACTAGATACAGGCGACTAGTCAATAACTAAAATAAATGTATTGAACTGTATCAAAATAAAAATTAAAACAGCAGTCTGTTTTAATAAGCGAGTGGATTTGAATATGTGCATAATCGGGTGGAGGGATAGCGTCTAGCATCAATATTTGCCTTTTCCATTGCGGTAATGAGGAATACATCTGCACAACTCAAACGGGGTCACTGTAAAATTAAAAAATAAATAAATAAAATAACCCAGCATTTAGATGTTTGGGATCCGAGAAGTAACCAGTTAATAGAGCGATTCTAGACTGGCATCCAGGCAGAACACGTCCTGGAAGCCGTGTGGCTCGAGTGCCAACTACATGCCCTGTAGCCGCAATCAATACTGTAGCTCAAAGATGCGTCAATCCTAGATGAGATGCGCCCATCCCGAGGGTCACCCGCCTCCCACATTCAAATGAGTTTAAATTTCTTAACGTTGATCCAAATTGTTCAAAACAAATACCCGATCGGGTAAATCGTTTCGTACGGAAACGACCAAAATATGCATGCATAGGTTTTCGAAGTCCTTGCTAATTACCATAACACTCCTCAGGACTGCCTCAATTCTGAAACCAGCGCCTCTTGCATCGCAGATGATACGGACACTTCCGGGCGTGATCACACACCTGCAGGGCTCATTTACTGCAAGATACTGGCGAATATTGAAGGGCTTCACACCTCCATCAACGTGACGTCTCTGCTCTGCCTTGCGACTTCCTGCACAGAAGCTGTACTTTGAACCTGGTCAGCGCGAGTCCTCCGAGACCCGGTCTCCTCTTAAAAGTACACATTAGCTGGCAACCCATCTGAGCAAGAGCAAATAAACGTGGGAGCGCCCAGCTACCTTGTTCACAATGTTGTCGGGCTTCGTTTTGAAGGCGGCCAAGAAAAAAGTTAAGGGATTGTATCCACAGTCATTTCAATCACAAGTCCGCGTTTAGAAAATAACCGGGGCCACCGTGTACTCCCTAATTAAAATAAAATGCGTGTTAATCCAAAGTTTAGAGAAATCGGGAGTTTGACTTGTACAATTTAGTCATGAAACCTAATCGTAGCTTCTACTAGATATCTAGCAATCTATCGTTTTTAGTTTAACCGCGGCTCCCAAATGTCGTTTCTGCTGCAGACGGTTTTTCGCTGCAATAAAATGATAAAACGCAGACGTCAATTAGATTTTAATTTGAACGACTCTTTAAAAAGGTAGAAACTGGAATTGCACATTTGCAATAGTAGGTCTTGCTTAGCAAGCATTTTAAAGTTGTTCACATATTGTGCTTGCGACGAAGCAGCATTCAGTTTGCACCTGTGCCTGCTCTCATCATCAATACTATTTGGTTACAATTAGCCACACTTCCTTACTAGATTGATCTTAAAGTGCTTTACAAATATAACCGATGCACCGACAGCGTCAGAACGAGTTCGGAAAGTGATCAGGTAATCCAATTTCTTGCCTACAACAGTAGCAAGTTTCCAGAATCTTTAATAAGCTGGATGCGCCCGTGTATTAAAAGCTATAGATACACACACATACTTAGTCGAGTCCGTTTCATCAGGGTGAAAGTCGAAAGCAGTTTAAACCCAGCACCGGGTACACATACATTCTCAAATAACTCAAAAAACAGTCTCAAACTCACTTTGTCAAGGTCTGGGGCACAAATTGCCAGAGTCTATCCTAGTCGCCAATGGGCACAAGGCAGGAATCAGTCAGGACAGCACCACTCCACACGCATCTCAGTTTTCCCCCAAAAACGCACATGCATTGCAATGCGTTTGTGGTTATGGAGTTAAAGGCTTAATTGCTACAGTATGTTAATGAAAAATGTAGATCCCGTAGTTTGTGGGCTAAATTGAGAATCATTTGCAAAATATGGACACGTAGTTGTAAGATGGTGAAGCACGCTATAGAGAACGAAAAAATTGCCACGTGGAAAGGGATAACCAGCCTTCATAGGCTAATTGTGACAAAAAAAGAAAAACCATGTATTAAATTTATTCAATAAATAAACAGAATGAACCCAACTACGCGCGAGTCACTCAGTTTCGGCATAATCGATGATCCCGATCGTACACACACTGTTTAGTTTGGTGTCCTGCACCATTGTTCCATACATAACACACACATCAACCCGGTTTGTTATTGCAGGTAACTCGAGCCCACAAAACCTGGAATGTTAAGCGCACAGTCCATCTCATTACAGACACTATCTAGCAGAACAAAGTCATACTTTAAAATAATTATACATACACTGACAGAATTAAAACGACCAAATACTGAAAGAAATTTAAAAAAGTAATTCTCCCACGAAAGTGTGCAAGGCGAACCCACCTTAGTTATTAAAATGGTTAGTAGCAAAAGATTCATGCAAAGATCGAAATTTAGCTCTTTTAAATATGCGAGACTAATGTCAGACTGTTGAAACAATGCCATTTTAATGCAGTTTTTACAACCCAAAACTACACTGTAAGCCCAGACACCTTATCAGATAATCACCGGACACTTCCGAATTTAGTTTGCCTCCTTGAACTTGATGACACACGTGGCTCCAGAGTAGTAAAGGCAAGCTGGCGGTTCCATTACCGCCTAAGAAGCAGCACCGTATCGCAAAGCCAGCAAGATTAAATTCCAAAAAAAGCTGTAATTTAACGCCGTCTTACCTTTGAAAAGACTCTGCTTCTCAAGTTCAAAAGGTAAAACGGCAACAAAGCAAAACAGAAAAATTACTTTCCCTAGGCTGAAGATTGTTTCCATTTTTAGGAGATGAATGTCTTCAAAGTTACAAAAATAAATAAATATATTTACAAACTCTCGGCTATTCCACGGGAATAAACGATCCACGCCGAACAGGAGAAGGGTGAAAAAGAAGACCAACCTCCCACTCCCCCAGACTTAAAAAGGCACTGTCAGGCAATGTGCTCATTGGAGTTTTTAAATAGTTTCTCTCTTTTGTCATCTGATCATCGCCCCACAATTTAAGCATATCATTGGTCAAGCCCCCATGCTACGTCCGAAAGGCGGGCACTCAAAGATGAATGAATGAAACAACTCGAAAGTGTACTTGGCTTCTAAAAACTGTAAAAAGGTAAGGCGAATGTATATTAAATAATTAAGAAACCACATGCAAATTCTTGAGTATAAGCACTGAGGAAAGAAAGGTGCTATAAAAGTATGATAAATACACATAATAAATATAAAAAAAGATCGACTAGTTACGCAAAAAATAAATTAAATATTTTGCCACGCACCTTCCCACTAAACGATAGCCAATTGTAAAAAAGACGTCAGTGCTACTCTCATTTATACATTTATAATCAAGAAAATTCGTAAAATCATTAGATACCGTTAAAAATGCCCAAAACACGTATCAAACTCAAGGGATTAATAAAAATGCGTCATACATTTTTAAGAATTATAAAACAACGATCTTAATAGGAAACAACACTTTATAGCTCTGGTTGGCAAAGAGACGCGCCGTGTGGTTTGTCTTCATCAGATAAAAAGTTCCAACACTGAACGACACGCTGTGTTGTAAAATGTCAAAAAGAATTTGCAAATAGGTTAAGACTTAATTCGTATCAAGCTGTATCGCATTTTACAGTTTTTGATGATAGGTTTCTGTTGTGCCAAGGATGAACGCTTTTATACTTAAGGCTATAGCGACAAACGTTGGACGTAATAACAGGGCAGTTTTAAGTATTAGCTGACCTAAGTCTCTTAACCTATAGTGCGCAAAATTTCTTATATTTGTATTACCACTTACAAGACATCTTTCCAGTAAAATTAAACAAAATAAACGAATTAGATTCGTGTCCAATATTAAGTCCGCGCATACAAACGCGTGTTGTTTATGTATCCGTGTGTGTGGGGTGGGTGCGTGCGTTCACCTTGCTATGGGATAGGTGCCCTGTCCAGGGATTAGTCCTGCCTTACGCCCGATGCATGTTGGGATTGGTCCCAGCTTCCTCGACACTGTGCAGCCCAAGCGGGTTTAAAACTGGTTGGACGGATAGAATAATGTTTTATAACTCGCACATATAGATCGATTTTATTTGAAAAATATTTTCGAGTGAATAACTCCTGTCCATTCCCTCCACCCACACCCGCACTTTTCTTTAGATAGGTTACTTCCTCGGGGCTTTATCTTAATTCTACAAGTTTTAGTTGAGCGGTATTCCTGCAGTCTCCCTTTCAGCCCTTGCATTTGGATTGTTGTATGGATTGAGATCGGTGCTGGCTAATAAAGAAAATAAAAGTTCACAACACGAATAGTCCTTTATGGTATAAAAATTGGACAGAAATTATTCAATGGAGGCTTCCATTGGTCCTGTATGTCAGCGTGTTTAGTGATTGGCGTGTGTCTTGTCTGGAATTGGTTCCAGCCTTGTTTCAAATTATGGCATTGTATTGAAAAAATTAGAGCTTAGAAAATAGATTGACGTGCAATCTTAATATCGGACGAAATTTCAACGAGGAAATAGAAAATCATCTGAATAATGAGCCGTATATTTGTACTCTTACGTATCTGATGTTGGTATTGTTGATTTCCATTGATGTTAAATAGTTTTTGATTTCTTCGTATTTTACCACTGTATATGAACTTTTTCAGTATTTACTTATTTGTAAAATCCATATTTGCATGTTAATGCCACTGCATTAAAATGTGCGTTTTGCAGCATATACAGTATAACGTCTTTTTTATACAACTCAATAATGCATTAGTCATTAAATTACTGTAAAAAATGTTAAATTCAGGTTTAAAAGATGACGATGGCATTCTACCGTTTTTATTGCCTCAGCACATTTTGCTTTCCGCATCAAGTTTGAACGGATTCACGAATCACTCCCTGCACCAACTAATATAACACCCAATACAGAAATGAAATTTACCAATTTAAGAACATAATTTGCTATTTTATGTGGTAATCAACGAGGACGCGGAGAATAATCCCCGCTGCAGCGTCAAGTTCAAGTGTCGGTTACCTTTTGACCCGACCCCCAGACGGAGTGATCATCTTGACTTTATTTCATTAATACTGGCTTTCTCTGTATATGCCGACAGATTCCGAGCTAGGAAGCAGATGTTGGCTAAACGGTGAAAGCGTTGTAATATTTTAGATAACGAAGCGCGGGTCCGCTTTTTCCCTTGGAAGGCCCACCTGCTGAATAAGACAAGCTTCGGAACTGCCGTGGGTCAGTGATCAATAAAACAGTTAGTCAAACTATTTAGGAGTAGCTATCTCTCCTGTGTATCTGTTCGTTTATTTAGTTATGCAGTGATGCCAAGATGATGACCGCGAATAACCCCGAGTCTCCGAATTTGTTTTTTTTTTTTTTGGTTCGCACACTTGTTGGCTTGTCGCCAGTCTATAGGACGATCCCCCTAAAGCCCACTTTAGAAACTCAACAAAGCCCCATCTGTTTGTACGCAGGAACACTTTGAGTGGCTCTGGCGGATCACGCCACCTGATGACATCACGTGATACGCCTGGGTATGTTGAACCAAAATGTTTTGTAAATGAAGGCAAAAACACGCAGCTCTCATAGTCTGGGGAATACGCACCACCTGCTGCTCTGCACCCGTGGCAAACAAAAACTTGGCCAAAGCATGCATATAAATGAAAGGAAAGATCATATACATGCATATGATTTCCCTATAAAAGAGAGCAGGCTATGAGTTTTCCAGCAGAGAAACCCAGAGGTGGACACCTCTGTGGAATTCCCTTTTCAGTTTGGTTATGTATTATTGACCTTTGAAGTATGGAAACATGACTGACCTTTGAAAAGTAAAAACATGGCTGCTTCCCGTGTTACAAATCAGACTTTTTGATTCCTTAAATGAGTTGTGTGGGGCACAGAGATGAATGCCAATGCCTCACAGCTCCATTTGAATGCCTGTCTAGTTGCTGTCACCCCATGTCTGTGTTTACTTCTGGTTTTCCATCCCATCCACCAAAGATATGCACTGTTGGGCAAATGGTGACCGTAACACTGGCTCATTGTGGGATTATTATATGTGAGTGCGTTCTGCGATGACAAGCCAGTGTTAGCTCCTGGCTTGAATCCCATGCTACAGGAATACTCTCCAGATTTGGGTAAAGGAGGTAGATCACTAAATCATAGGTTGTCGCATTGTTTTACATAAGTTGCAGTAATATGAAGGATTGTGGTCAGGTATGAATTCTACTACATTTATTAATGCTTAAAAATCCCAGCAGGTGCTTAATAATAAACCTTCAGGTGCCAGAACGATAATAGCCCAATGAAAATGTTATCATGGAGTGCCTACAAGGAGAGGCTGGCAGCCTATCCTTTGTGTTTAATTTAATTACTTGTGTTGAGGATAACCATGTAAATATTGTAACGTCCAATGGGAAGGCAATGACGATACACACACATGCTAACTTGAAGAAAACTGCACTGGGAGTATTATTTCGAATCAACAAAACAACACTACAGATACAACTAAAACCTTCCTGTTGTTTTATTTTTTGGACACAGGAAACCTTTGATAAATGCCTCATTGTCTTAACCAATCTCGTCCTCCTTCGCACCACAGAAGAGCCTCTTTCCTTGCACCAGCTCCTATTTAACTCCTGCCACAATCAGACTCTGACGACCTTCCTTCATCTTCCCGAAGGTTCCCCGAAGTGAGCTCATTTAGCTTGCACATCTCACCATTCTCAATCTTGTCCCTGGATGCACCTACCCACCTCAGCTGCCAACCGGCCCATACAATATTTATCGTTAGATTAACTGCTTCTCTCGAGTTTGTCTAACCAAAGACATGGCTTTAGGAAGAACAGAGTCGGATTAAGCAATGTAACTGTAAACCAGAAGCCTGCCAGTTCAATCCATAACTCTCATTGTGTTGCCTTTCTCAAGTCATTGCACCTCTGTTTTACAGAATGTGGAAAAATATTACTGCACCTTACATACAAAGAATCTTGAGGTGCTTGACTATAAAAAAGGTACTAAGTTGGAATGTTAAAATATTAGAACAACTGTGACAAGAACAGCCTCATTCACTCTATTTATCTAGATTGTCCAAAATAACATCAAGTTGAAATCTGAGGGTCCGTAATGTCTTCCTCTCCACCACACTACATGGTAATGTATTCAATTTTTGCATGAAGAAAACCTTTCTAATGTTTATGTAAAATTTGGCCATAAGTTTCTAACTGTGCTCCTGCGTTCTTGTGAAAGAATTTATTTTACAGTAATAGCTAGAATCCATTGTACTAATTCCTTTCATAGTTTTAAAAACTCTGATTGTGTCCCCTTTTAATCTCTGTTTGCTGAATCTGAAAAGATTCATCTTCATTAATCTCTCCTCATAGCTCATCATTCTTAGTCCCAAAAGCAGGACTCTGGACTTTCTCTTGTGCTGCTGTGTTTTTTTTTGGTAATATGGAGACCAAGACTGAACAGAATACTCCAGGTGAGACCTCACAGGTGTGTTAGTTTAACCCTAACCTTCACCTACCTTGACTTGTATTTTGGCTTGCTGGGCTGATAGACTTGCTTCTCATCACAATTGTTGTACTAAAAAAAGAAAATAAATTGGTTTTGGGTTAAACCACGAAATGTTCCTTGGCTGGGATTACATTTTGTTTTACAAGTTGTGAGGTGAAACAATTCAAGAGTTCAGCTGGTGGGTGTCAGTAAGGCCTGAATCAGGAGAGAAGATACTGAAGGTAAGACCAGACATCCCCACATGAAAAGTTGGGAAGTATCCTGTACAAGCCGATATGTGAAGGAGTGTAAGGTTGGCCGTTTTCTGTTTACTTTGGTAATTCCTGTTGATTTTTATGTTTACCCTTCCTTTGTTTGTTATAAAAAGACCAACTTTTTTCTAATGTTTTGGATTTCATACCTCTATTCTGAGTTAAGGAACAACTCAAAGATTCCTCTATAAACTATAATGGTTTGAAAGTTGAGTACACTTTTTCCCCTCTCTCTGTGTCTTTCATTAAGACATTTAGACCGTCTTTTGTGATGTTTTACATTTCTTGTTTCTGTTAGTAACCTCAGTTGATCAGGTAACAAATCTATCTATCAGATATTTTACACTTTATAAGAAAGTTATTTCTACTGTAGGAGGAGAATGGGTATCTCAGCCAGAACAGGGAATAATTACCCGGATGGGATGCCAATACGACGATGCAGAAAAAGTGGCCAGCAGGACAGGAAAATACTTTTGTGCTCGGCTGCCATGATTTAATAAATGGACCAGAAGAAGCCTAGAGTAGAGAGCTATTCCATCCCCCATACACCAGGTGGCAGTGGCCCTCATATGGCAACCCACTCAGGACAACCGCAGGGGTGCTTGGGAGATGTAGTCTGGAAATGCAGCTCTGCGGGTGGTCTCTGCTTCCAGGAAGATACAGCATGGCACTGGAAGCAATCCCGGATCCAGTTTAAAAAAGAGCCTGCTGCCACACATGGACGAGTCAGAATCGGGAGGCAGTGGGCAACACTCAGTGGGAGAGACAGAAGAGGAAGAATTGTTGAATCTATTTGTATTGTTTCTGTAGCTGATTACTAGAGGATTATGAAGAGGTGCTTGTGAGAATAAAAAATCCTTTATTTTATTCATACTGTATATTGTGTGCTGTATTGCAATGTCTGTAGTTTGAGGTTCTCTGGCGCTCCCTTGTGGTCACACTACCCATTTGTCACTGATATAAGATTGATGTTTCAGTAAAAATGGTCATTTCTGTATGTCATTTTGCACTGTTGCATTCTACACACTTTGATCCACTGTTTTGGGTTCAAACCCCATGCCCAGTCACTGCTTTTGTGGAAAGTGCATTCTCTCTGCATGGATTTTCCTCCAGGTACTTCATTTTATTTCCCCACATGCTACAGACACGTGTTAGATTAATTACCAATTCTAAACTGATCCTTTGTGGGTATGTTCATTGGTGTGCCATTGTGGTCCTCGCTTTGTGCCCAATATTGTCAAGATAGGCTGTGGTCTCCTATGAGTCTGCATTCAGTTTGGTGGTTTAGTGATGGTTGATGTGTTGTGTTGTGTCGTGTCCTGATGTGACGTGATAGGAAAAGACCAAATAGTCAAAAACGCATCTTCTTTTAGTAACTAGAGATGAACAATTTGAATATCTCTGTTGTCCATGTGCAAACTGACAGGGAAACATTTCTTGATTAAAAATTTTTGTCAATAGAATATAAAGACTGCAGCAAGTATGTTAGAAATGTATTCATCAAAGACGCCTCTGGAGCACACCAAGGAAGATTTTTGTTCTTGCCTTGTGATTACAGATGTGCTAACAATTCTTTGTTCAGACAGAGCTGTTATAAATATGAATATACAAGAGTATCTTTAGCATATAGCATGCAAACGATAGGCCAGTACATTTACTTAAAAAGGTAGAAGAGGAGGAACTAAACTTGTATGATGGAATATATTTTTAAGATGAGACTCAAGGTCAGTGGCTGCTTCCTATAGAGGTGTCGGGATACACTACAGCAGAGAGACAAACACCAGTATAAAGCTCCCTTAATGTATTGGTAATCTCGTGGCATCCTTTCAAGGACACGGTGAAGAGAGCTGCATCTCTTAAAACAATGCTGGATTAGTTAACAGAGTTCATGCTGCTAAAAGGTAACATCAAGATTTTGCCCAACAAAACAAACAAAAAATTTAATTTTTTTAAGCTCCCTTTGGAAAGCACTTTGTAAGTACATATAAAAATAACTGTTTCTGTGTATTTGAAGCACAGGCACATTGCTTTAGGTCACACTGTCAGGCATTGAATTGGGGTTTTAAGTTCATTTCAACAGACGTAAGGTTGCCGCTACTTCAGTGTAAGACCCACTGGTATGTTTACTAGTAAACAATGGCTCAAATAATCAGAAGACCTGGAAAAGCAGAAAGAAAATGATTAAAATCTTAAAAATCAAGAGAAAAAGCTAAATTATCTCCATATAACACTCAAAAATGCTTGCTATGTTCCATCCCAGTTTTGAAATTTCTAGTGCAAGTCTTTAATTGTCCTGTGTAATTTGCCCCATGTCTAATCTGCTAGTCATTATTAGGATACAACTAAATGATAAAACTCCACAGAAAAAGTTAGAACTTAAAATTATTTATATTTCTAATGAATGTAAATCTCACACTGCTGCTGTTTTCTAAATGCATTTCCATTTACTTATTTGGCTGACGCCTTTATTTAAGGCAACTTATAACATTTATGATACAATTTATTACATTTCTTTTGCTTTTTCCAATTGGAGTACAAGCAGGTCGAGTTACTTGCTTATAGTCACACAGTGGTGTCAGTAGTGGGATTTGACCCCACAAACGTTTAACCGCTACACCACACTGCCTGAATCAAATGAGAGAAGAAAAAAAAGACACCAGCTAACTAAATAATGAGACCAGTTAGAGGTAAAGTGGCCCACTGATTGTGAAACTGGTTGAAACAAAAATCTGCAGCCTTAGGGGTCCTCCAGAACTGGGATATGAAGGCTCTGCCGAAAAGGCCAAAACTCATATTTTTATATATAATTTTTTTAGTTTATATGATCACACTAAAGGTCTGCCACAATGCTTTGTTGGCTTTGATATGCACAATATACTGATTTGATTCATATGAATATACTGGATTGTCTGTGAAGTACCGTATAGTGCCTTTAGAAAGTATGCAGACCCTTTCAGTTTTTACACATTTTGCTATGTTGCAGCTTTGTGGTAATATTCATTTAAATTCATTTTCTTCCTCATCAAGCAATCATCTCTCTCTCTCTATATATATATATGAATGATAGACGTCCAGGGACCTTGTCCCACAAGGACACCGGGCATGGGCGCCGGCAGGGGGGTGCAAGTAGGTGCATGTGCACCCCCCTAGCTTTTGAAAAAAAAAAGGAAATGGAGAAAAAAAAAAAATCTTTCAATAATAAGAAAAAACGCGAAAAAATAGTTTTTATTTTAAATTTTTAAATTACAATTAGACGTTTACATTTTACAACTATACATAAACAATCATTCACTTTGTTTCTAAAAGAGCATCTCAAGCCTTCTTTTTTGTTGTCCAAACTTGTCTACAACTTTGTCGATAAATTTTGGACAATTATTTATTCTTTTTTTGTGTACACTAAGCATACATAATCCACTTAATCTATCGTCACTCATTGTAGATCGGTTCCAAGTTTTGACGCGCCGTAATGTGCTAAAAGATCTTTCAATACTGCAGGTTGTTGCAGGAATTGCACGTGCACCTACTTGCACCCCCCTGCCGGCGCCCATGTGCACCCCCCTGAATTAAATCCTGGCGGCGGTAATGACACCGGGAGAAGGGCAGTGTTTTCCCTGGAATGGAAGAGGACGCCCCACCCGGAGGTGCTGCCAGAAGAGGAGCTGAACTCGCTTGCAGCACTTCTGCCATGCCCGGAAATGCTGCCGGATGTTAATTGGCGAGCACCTGGAGCACTTCCGGGTGCTGTATACTGTAAAAGAGGACACCTCACTCCATTCGACAGCCTCAGTCAGGTGGAAGTGGACAGAGCTTGGAAGAGAGGAGTGGAGGCAATAGAGAGAGAAAGAAGAGTCTAAAGGACCGAGTTGGTGGTTGGTGCGTGCATCGTTGATGGTATTGTGAGTTGCACACATACAAATTGTGTGTTTTATGACTTTCTGTGTCTGCCTGCATGTGTCAGGTTCGAGCATGTTCCACAATATATATATATATATTGTGATCGATAGGGGGCTCACAATAAACCAATAATAAACAATCCTCCAGCTCCCAGACGCGTTGCCACCCTTCCACCCAGCTCAGCTCACCGTCTGGGAGCTCCCACAGTCCTTTTATATCTCCTGACCCGGAAGCGTTTCTGCCCAACAGTCCACAAGTCCTTATTCCTTCCGGGTCAGGGTAAATAGTCCTTTTCTTCAACCCGGAAGTCCGTCGCTCTTCCTGTGACGAACCTCCGGGTCACAGGGCACAAAGAAGCCCTCGGTCCTCCCTGCAGCTCCCTCCTGTGGCCCCCACGGCATCCAGCAGGGCTTTGCATAAAAACTCCAATGTCCATGATGCCCTGCTGGTCTTCTGGGGACCTCCACGCTGCAAGGAGGGCTCCACCTGGCGGCTTGGGGGTATTGGCCGGGATAAATGGCCGGCCATCCTTCACAATATATATATATATATATATAAATAAAATCCAACATCTGTCTGTCTACTTTTCATGAGAGAAGTACTTAAAGGAATTAAATCGGGTTTTTTTCTATAATCTACTTGAACATTCCGGTTGATTTTGCAACTTCTGGCAGAGATATCACAGGCAAGTGCTCTTCTTCCCAACCAGGGAATGCTTTCTAATCAGAGCTGAACACGATCAGATACAGTGCCAACGTTTGACATTGGAGCATACTTACCTTCCGCTTGGCCAGAGATACCTTGTGGTGGAACGGGAGATTCACATCATGGATGTGCAGCCGAGAAATCTGCAGCAAATACGTGACATTAGCATATCAATATGGACCAAAATCCCTGAGGAATGTTTCCAGCACCTCGATGTCACAAAGAATTACAGCAGTTCTGAAGGCAAAAGGGGGTCCAACCAGGTACTACCAAGGTGTACCTAATAAAGCAGCGCATGAGTGAATATTTGCTGTACTTTCTGTTCATCACACTTATAGCCAGAAAATTGTTATTTGGACAAGATGTCCAAATGCAATGCAAAAGTCCAGTGGTTACAAGGATCAGACACAACTCTTACTGCAGTGCAAATTACTTCTGCCCAATAAAAATCTACAAACAGTTTTATTATCGTGCAGTGACACACCACAGCTGTTTTGAGGAGACCCACAATGTAAATCCTTGTCAACGGTAACATCATTCTAACCAGCATTTGTGTTTACAGGCTTTCGATTTGCTCAAGCATGACGGCTGTTCACTTGCCTTAAGTGAGAAAATGCAGTTACTTCACTGTAATAATTACTTTCAAATACAAGTATATTACTGAAAAGCTGATTGTAATCTCCTTGGAAGTATTTTATATTTTGTACAGGTGCTCCTTGTTTAGAAGTGGTCTGCATCCTGAGTTTATATAACAAAAATGCTTTCTGGCAAAAATCTTTGTTTTTTTGTTTCAATTTAGTGACATAAATTACTTTTACTGGAACTTGCATGTTTGTAATCATTCTACTAACTAAATCAACCCAGATACACGTTTATTCTATTTTTATTACTGAGTTTTCACAGGAAATAACATGACAACTCATGGAAGAAACAAGTCAGGAGTGTGCTGCACATCATTTTCTCTTTTAGAAGGAATTTTGTTTAAATGACAGTAAATTAGTTTGTGTCCATAAATATGAGCTATAAATAGGCAATTGATAATCCAGTGATAATTCAAATGATAAGAAGCCAACCCAAGAAGCTAATTTTCTCAGCCGAGAAAGCTTGAAGCCTGACAACCTACTGACAGGGACATTAAAATGACTGCCCACCACCCAGGGGTGAGCTACACCACCCACTGCGCCTCTACAGCATGCATATTTGTTCAGACTCACAATTCTGCCCGCTCAAGGTTGGCTCCTACCATGTATTTCATGACACTAAGATAGGCTTTGGCTCTCTGTGACCTCTGAAGTAGAAGACGTGAACTGAAAAATCAAACGAGGAGTGAAAACATCTCTACAGTATTATTGTCTTACCAATGGAAGAACTATGATGGAGCAGTGATTAGCGCTGGTGCCTCCAAGCTCCATGGGCTTGTGCTCAAATCCCTGTCCAGTGTCTACTTGTGTAGGTTCTTTATCCGTATGTGCATGAGTTTCCTTCATGTATTCCTATTTCCTTCCACATGATTTTTGGGATGAAATTTGATTTATAAATTGCACCAGTATGAAAGAATGTGTCAATGTGTATGCATGGTGTTTCATCTGAGGTGGGTTTATGCTTTATGCTGATCCGTACTATAGAGTTCTATAATTCTGCAATAGAAAATGCATGTTCTGAAGATGAATAGATTTATATACTTAAACGTTACCCTCAAAAGTCTCTTTTTTGTCATTATATTGTATTTTCTCTTGTACTTTCACAATGAAGGTAATGACTGGGGAATGGAAACACAGTGGAACAGAAAGCTCCACACTAAAACCTTCATGGAAGTGTCTTTTAGCTTCTACACTAAAAGAGATTAAGAAAGAAAAGTGCCTGCGGGTTGACATAAAAGGGTGTTGCCAAAATGTAACCATCAGGCATAAGCTGACAGAATCAAAGTCATATACACCAGTGAGAATTGGAAAAGAAAAAAAGTGGAAAGATTCAAGCCTCAAAGTATAAATGCAAAAACAGAATGGGGGGGAATTACTGAAAACCCCTGGTAGAAAGAAAAAAGCAAAAAAGAATCTTTATAAATAAAAAGATTTATTTTAACAAACTGTTGAGGCTAAGGATCTGCTTCGGCAATCAGAAGGTTGCTGTTTTGAATCCCATAAATGCCAGAAGTGATTCCACTCCATTGAGCCCTTATCCTGCAATTACGACGTACTGGGTTGTGCGGTGAGTGCGGCGAGTGCAGCAACGTGCTATATCAGTGCATGTTCCCAAACCATATCTCTCTGTAGAACAGAAATTAGATTGGAGGAGCATAAAGGCACAGGAGGCAATGCCTTTAAAAGGCCATGCCAAATCTAAAATCTTAGAGGTGAAGAGGCAAGAATTATTACAAGAACTAGAAAATACGAACACATAACTCCAGTTCTTAAATCCTTACACTGGCTCCCGGTTAAGTTTGGGGAAGATTTCAGAATCCTCCTTTTAACATAACACCTTAAATGGCCGGCTTACTTGTCTGAACTTATCATGACTTACAAATCAGAGTGCATATTAGGATCTCAAGATGCCGGTCTGCTTATGATTCCAAGGATTGATAAAATAACAGTGGGAGGTCGAGCGTTTAGTTACAGGGATCCTAAACTGTGGAATGGTCTGCCTGCTACTATAACAGGTGCCCCTTCAGTCTCAGCTTTCAAATACCGGCTGAAGACTCACTACTTCAGTTTAGCACACCCTGACTAGAGCTGCTGATTAACTGTACAGACTGCATCTCTGTTGTTAGTCATTAGCACTAAAACATAAGTAACATGGTAGTTCTAATTTGTTAGTAAGCCTCAGCTATTCTGTTTCTCTTCTCGGTACTCAAATGTAGCACTTGGTGCCAGAGCCCACCTGCCAAGTTGTTTTGCCTGCCTAAGGTAAAATAATCTCTGATGGAGTATCGCAGGAACCGTCGGGTAGAGGGGTCCTTTCATCGGATTGGCAGGCTCAGCTGTGGAATGGCCAACTGGGGGAGGCAGCTTGATGGCTGAGGTCTCCAGGACTCTAAACAAATCCAAATCATATTATGGGATATCATCTACAGTTAAATTCTGCTCCATACTTGTAATATTTGTATTTTTATATTGTATTGAGGATTACTTGTGTTCTGTTCTGTGTATTGTATTGTATTGACCCCCTTCTTTTTGACACCCACTGCACGCCCAACCTACCTGGAAAGGGGTCTCTCTTTTTTAACTGCCTTTCCCAAGGTTTGTTTCATTTTTTTCCCCTACAAGAGTTTTTTCTTAGGGAGTCAAGACTGGGGGTTCTGTCAAGAGACAGGGCCTGTTAAAGCCCATTGCGGCACTTCTTGTGCGATTTTGGGCTATACAAAAATAAATTGTATTGTATCGTAAGTCAAAAAACACAGCAAAGGTTAAAAAAAATTCTGTAAATCCCAAAAAACACAATAACAATAATCACTACTACCACCACCACGAGCATAATCAGAATGAACCGCAAAGGACTATGGACTATCCTCAGACTTCTTAGGGCAGAAAGTCAGTCCTTTGATAGTGATGGGCAGGTGGTCCCACCTTTTGGGGAATTCCCCACAAAACACAAATAACACCGCAGAATATACATTAACATAAAGAAACTAAATAATCAGCTCTTTAAACACAGAAGATGAAGAAAATAAACATAAAACCAGCATTTGAACCCCATGTAGGAGAGGACCCTGGCTGAAATGCAACATAAACATTGTTAGAAGGTCATAACTAGCCATTGTCTTTGCACCTAACTAATAAGGAAGGTAAAGTTTGCATTTTGGATTTGAATGCAGCACATTGATCATTTGTATTGTCTATATTTGTTCTTAACTCTTTCAAGGCAGTTGTCGACAAAAGTCGACTTCAGTGAGTAGAAGGCTGAAATGTTGACCAGACTCCCCTGGGTTGTTTGGGGTTATCTACAAGATGGGTAATCTGAGTCTCAAACACTTCCATCCTCCTTACTTGGTGGTACCTCATCAAAACAAATACTCTGCCAGGGTGATGACTCAGATTCTTCATTGCTAGTTGAAGATCTTGACAATAGGGAATGTCAGCCAGACTATGTAGTCTATGGCACCAGGCAAAAAACAAAATGTGTCACTAATGCAGCATGTACCACAAACAGTGAATCAGTGATGCAAGCAGTTGGTTGCTTTGAACGACATACCGCATACCGTTGAAAACATTTATAGATAGAGTGCTCAGTCATATGTTTTACACAACTTCAGTAATTAAAAAATAATTCTGACATCTTTCACAAAAGGCAAGTTTTCTGAGACAGTTAAGTAGAGGCAGTGTGACACATCACAACACAATCCCTTTATGTGATTGGCATCAGACACTATCTCTATAGACACCTTAGCTGCAGCCATTAGGAAAAGACAGGAAAACAATGGCACATGCAATAAAACAATATTTTAAAATAATTTCCTACATAACACTAAAATATGACACAATGTCCATATTAAATATACATACATAAAAAGGTACAGAAAAGCAAAGTAGAAAATCAATAAAATAGCAGGTTTGTCGTTTTCTTTTGGAGCTTGTTCCATAATCGCCTCTTGTCTACCAGGGGTGACAAACCTGTTGTTAGAGTTGCACCAGGAAAGACTACCAAGTTTAAAGAGAATTGATAAATAAAAGCAAAAAATCAGCCCCATATTACGTCTATACACATATGTAAACCCTAGAATTGTAGCAAGGAAATCAAAAGCAAAAATTAAGCAGAAGAAATTATAAAAAACAAAATGAATAAATGGTCAAAGGCTGTTGTTCTTTGAATATCTGCAAACTCTATACTGGCGCATCTGATGTGCCGATTCTTACAGCAGCATAAGGCAAGAGAAGACAAAACAAGAAGATCAAGGCAAGGGAAGAGAAGATAAGACAAGATGAGGTGAGGTGAGGTGAGACGAAATGAGTTCAGAGTAGAGATGAAATGAGATAAGATTCCTTTATTGTTATTGCATAACACACTACCTCAAATGATGCTCAAAACTATACTTTTAAAAACCACACATCTAATATCTTCATATAGACAGCTCACACATTACAGATTTGTCAGCCGTCACAAGAACGACAAAAAGACATTATAAAGGTTTGGGGCAGCCACCCGTATAATGTATCCTGGCAGCAAAAGGTATTCTCAATGTTTGAGAGATGTTTGCAAGACAGAGTCCAAAACAGAACTAATGAAATTAAGACAAAATGGTGGCTTTAAAGCCCAGTGTAGGAACTGACATCAGCATAGGTGGGACTGGAAGTGACACCATCCGAGGTGCCAGAACCCTGTATTTCCCAAGAATGGTCTGTGAGGGATCGAGAAAGACAGTTTCCCCTCCTGTCAGATGTGGCATTGTCATTATTCAAGCCCTTTTGTTGACTCCTACTCGCACGTGTGTGACACAGCATATGCTGAAAAAATAAGCTTTTCTAAAAATATTCCACAAATTAAGAATAATAAATAAATCAACAATAATAATAATAATAATAATAATGTTCACAAGCACTGCAGCAAACATGAGCCCGTAATTAGTGCTGCTACCGGATGTGCAGTGTGAAGTTCAAGTCTTGCAGTGTGTACAGTATATTGTGTATATACTGTCTGCATTATTGTGGCTTCTTTTTAATTTGATTCCATACCTGAGGTGTTGCTGGTTTGAATTCAGACAGCTCATAGCCATTTTCTTGAGCAGGCTCTCATTTTACTTAATGTTTAAATTACTATGGCTGTACTTTGTCAGATGATGACGATAACAGAGGGCATCACAGTTATCGGATGGCAGTTACGAGAGACCAGGCACTTGCACCGTATTGTTTGATTTTGGGACAGACATTATTAGTTTGGTAAATTCATGTAAACGTTACAGAAGTCTGCACACGCAAATGAAAGTTCTGCTATGGCCCCACCAGACTTTTCATGCTAAAAACTCCAATGATGATGTGTCTAACAATCTGAAATTATATATTTATGCTCATTTATTTAAGAAAAATGCTGTCTTTAGCCTTCCTTTGATAGATGTACAATGCAGTTTCTTTGGCATTTTCCCAATCTGTTTCTTTTTACTTGGTCTTTATGATATTCATGCCAGTGTGGTTTTGGTTACACCAGCCCACACAGATTAAATGTCACTCATTGTACATGAAAACATAATGTCAGCCAGCATTTTAATGTGACTAATCATTTTGTGGTGGATTGGCGTTGCGATGTTGTGTCACGGTTCCAGGAAACTGGATCTTGGTCTGGTCACTGTCTCTGTGGAACTGTGTGTCCTCCTCGTGTCTGCTTTGGGTTTTCTTTGGGGATTTCACATTTCCTCCCACATCATAAAGATGTGCAGGTTAGGCGGACTTTCAAAGAGGCAGAGTGATTGCACGAGTGTGCACTGCAATATCTTTGTCGCTGCATTCAGGGATGGTTCCTGTCTTGCACCTGATGCTAACAGGACGGCTGGGACTCTCTGCAACCTTGGTTTGAAATATGTGAATATGTGGAATGGATTTTGTGACTATTCTAGCAATTCATTTCACTGCGAAACAGAGGTGGTTCAAATTTAACATTTAACAGAACAATCCTAAATTGACTTTTGATTTTATCGTTTCATTTTCTCCTACAAGTAGCTCTTTTCATGTGAATAAAATATCAGGCTATTCCCTAATTCTGCTTAGAAGGCTTTTGTTTAATGTGCCAGGTACTTAAGCAAGTGACCTGGCAGGACTAAGAAACAGATGGAAAATGTTGGAAATGCATTGCAAACTTTAAATGTGTTTCATGCCCACTAGCTTGCAGAAAGCTGATCAGAAAATCAAAGGATGCTTGAAGCCTCCAGTGGTCACTTACACAAGGCTTTCTATCAAGGCGTATGGAAAAAAAAAGCTTAAAAGTGGTACATATAAGAGCAAACAAAATTACCTATGGTAACTGTTATAAAAAACAGGAGGCAGGAGATGGGTTAGCATTTCAGCTCACTGTAGGTGGGACGATTACTCACTTTCTCCACGATTGCATGGATTTTCTGCATTTTCCTCTGACCTTTCAATGACGTGTGTCTCTTGGCTTGGTATAAATGAGTGTAGGTGTGTGCATGAGTGTCCTCTGTCATGGTTTGGCGTCTTTTCGGGGCTGGTTCCTGCTTTGCACCCAGTGCTTCCAGGTTCACTGTATGATGGAATAAATCGTTCCACAATTTGATGAATAGACTGAACAGAATACTTTTAACATATTATAATACAATAATAATAATAATAATAAAAATAATAATAATGATAATGATTGAGACTCTTAGCAGACATAAGCCAATCTCTCTAATTATGAGGGGTTATAAAATAATACTCTTATAAGTGTATAAATGCTGCCAGGACTGACTCTAGATTGCCACAACCCAGCTTGGAGCTAAACAGATCCCAAAACTAAATGAATTAATTTTTTTCAAATGCACTATTGTTGTGGACACTCTGGCCAGTTTAACAGAAGGATGGAAGGAGACCACCACCTGGAGCCATTTGCTCCTTGAGTCCGAAAAGTGGCAGCAGCTTTATAGTGGGTCTCCCATATACAACCTCTTGGAGTTCCACCCACAAAACAAGAAATATATTCAAAGAATATATAAACATAATACTCACAAAATAAATACTTAAATAATATGCTGTTAAAGTAAAACATACAATAACAAAGACAAACAAAATCAAAAATAGAATATATACCAAAAGACAAAAACTTACAAGAAATAGACTAAACGCCAGGGGAATGACTCTGGCTAAACTAAAACATTTGGAGTCTCAATCCAGAAACAAAACAAAAGTCTACACTTTTCAAGCTACAGTGTATAAATGGAAATGATGCTATGCTGTTTGCCAGGAAAGTAATGTACTGTATTTCTTCTTCTTTTGGCTGTTCCCATTAGGGGTTGCCACAGCAGATCATCTTGTTCCATATCTTTCTGTCCTCTTCATCTTGCTCTGTCACCTGCATGTCCTTTCTCACCACATCCATAAACCTTCACTTAGGCCTTCCTCTTTTCCTCTTCCCTGGCAGCTCTATCCTTAGCATCCTTCTCCCAATATAGCCAGTGTCTCCCCTCTGCACATGTCCAAACAACGCAATCTCATCTCTCTGACTTTGTCTCCCATCCGTCCAACCTGAGCTGACCCTCTAATGCATTCGTTCCTAATCCTATATATCCTCGTTTTTGTTATTCAATTTAACTTTGTTATTCAATTTAATTTGGCAAATTATTTTCACTGTAAGGGTGCCATGGTGGCACAGTGGTAGCGCTGCTGTCTCACAGTAAGGAGATAAAGTTTCACATCCCAGGTTCCCCCGGTGTTTGCATGGGTCTCCTCCGTGTTCTTTGGTTTCTTCCCATGATCCAAAGGTTAGCTGGATTGACGACGCTAAATTGATCCTAGTTCATGCTTGTTTTGTGATGGACTTGGGCCCAGTCCAGGACTGTTCCTGTCTTGTGCCCTGTGGTTGCTCGGATAGGGTACAGCACCCTGTGACCCTGCTCAGGATTAAGAGGGCTTAGAAAATGGTATGGTACTTCACCATAGTACAATATATTCCATTTCTTAAGTCTGCATGATGTGACAGAGGAGTCTGTGTTTCCTAATGGGACAGCTACAAAGAGAAATTTACAGGAAAGTAGGAATTGCTTTTTTTAGTTGGATGAGCACCATTGTGTACAAATATTTTGCTCAGGACCCTTGGCAGCTTTCACTTCTTAGTGGAAGAAGTTCAGATTCTCAGAAAAACAAGCAGACAGTTACATAAATGTTTGGGCTACCAGATGCTGACCTCAGAATATTATTATTTTTTTTGGCAGAATCCGTTTAACCAGCACTGTTGGATGTATTCTGTGGACTGAGAGGAGTGGTGGGCACATACTGAGGAAATCTGTAGGCTAATGTGGGCATAATATGGTCTTACAGTTGTGCTTGAAAGTTTGCGAACCCTTTAGAATTTTCTATATTTCTGCATAAATATGACCTAAAACATCATCAGATTTTCACTCAAGTCCTAAAAATCCAGCCTGATGAGCATCAACAACTCTTTTTCTGAGGTCCTTAGAAATCTCCTTTGTTCGTGCCATGATATACTTCCACAAACACATGTTGTGAAGAGCAGACTTTGATAGATCCCTGTTCTTTAAATAACACAGGGTTTGCACTCACACCTGATTGTCATCCCATTGATTGAAAACACCGGACTCGAATTTCACCTTCAAACTAACTGCTAATCCTAGAGGTTCACATACTTTTGCCACTCACAAGTATGTAATATTCGATAATTTTTCTCAATAAATAAATGACCAAGTATAATATTTTTGTCTCATTTGTTTAACTGGTTTCTCTTTATCTACTTTTAGGACTTAAGTGAAAATCTGATGTTGTTTTAGGTCATATTTATGCAGAAATATAGAAAATTCTAACAGGTTCACAAACTTTCAAGCACCATCGTAGATATGACAAGTGTTGTACTTCAGCGTTTCTCAACCTTTGAGTACCGTATTTATGCGTGTATTTTTTCCCGAAAATTAGCATTAGAAAATCAGGTGCGCGTCATACACTAGGAAATGTAATTCTGTAATGTTTACTTCTTCTGCTTGGGCTCGCTTGCTCGCTCGCACTCTCGACAGCGGACTCTCTCTCTAAACGCTTCCTATACAATCACAACGTGTGTCGTACACGGGTCAAAACTTTTTTCGCGATTTTCTTTGTAAAAATTAGGGTGCACATCTTACACGAGGGCATGTGGTACAGGAGTAAATACGGTATTTGCGACCCGAGTTTTCATAACAGTTTTAATAGCGCCCCACCAACATTTTTTTGAAATGTAGATGCATATTTTATTATACCTACTTAACTTTTATTGACATTTATCTAACTCTATATTTATCGTTCTAGTATCAGAATGTAGTTTAAGTTAATTTGTTTTGGTTTCAACAGATTTTTTTTCATATTTTTGATTCTTGTTTTTTTTTTTTCTCACATCTTCGCGCACCCCCTAGGGGGGCCCGTCCCATTAGTTGAGAACCACTGTTGTACTTAATATCTTGTTCTGTTAAGCCTTTAAAGGGGTTTGTGGGAGCAGTAATAATTGATGTAATATACAATTTTACCATAATAATATACACTGCCTAGACAAAAAAGTCATACACTCTAATATTTAGTTGGACTGCCTTTAGCTGTGATTACAACACGCCTTGAAACTTGGTATTGTTACGATAAGCTTATGCAATGTCACAACATTTATTTCTATCCACAACTGCATTAATCTTTCACCAACATCTTGTTTTGATGATGGGAGAGTCAGACCACTGCGTAAAGTCTTCTCCAGCACATCCTAAAGATTCTCAATGGGGTTAAGGTCTGGACTCTGTGGTGGCTGATGTATGCGTGAAAATGATGTTTCATGCTGCCTGAACCACTCTTGTTGCAATTCGAGCCTGATGAATCCTGGCATCGTCATCCTGGAATATGCCTGTACCATCAGAGAAGAAAAAAATCCATTGATTGAAAACCCTGGTTATTCAGTATATTCAGATACTCAGCTGACCTAATTTTTGTGCATATAACATTGCTGAACCTGAACTGGACCAACTGAAGCAACCCCAGATCATAACACTGACCCAACAGGTTTGTTCCATAAGCACTAAGCAGGACGGGTGCACCACTTCTTCCCTGATGAACCCCATGGCCTGAAGGGGGCGCTCCTGCTCTCTAAACCCAACACAGATAGACACAAGGCACAAGTCCAGCATAGCACACAGGGTTTTATTTAAACGTGGGAAACTATTCCCAAACATATCCCACCTAAAGATAGCACAAGAGACACAAGTTAAAGAAGCACAAAGCAGCCCACTGCAACACTTTGTCTTCTTTTCTTCTCTCTCTCTCTTTTACTTCGCCTCCTCCTTCCTTCAGCAAGCTTTGCTCCTCTTTCTCCTGACTCTGGCTCTTGGAATAGCATGAGATGGCTTATTTTATCCTGCACTCGGGAGTACTTCCGACGGCCCATTAGTGTGGTCCAGAAGCACCTCCGAGTGAGGCGGAAGCCCAATCAAGTAGGGCTCACCAGTCCCTGCTGCACCCCTTGACGGTACCAACAGAACCCAACAGGGCTGTGCTGAACGCCAACTCCCATGAAGCTCTGTGGGAGTTGGCACCTAGTGATCCGGGGGAGAGAATACTTTGTGCCTGCTTTCTCCTCTGGTCGTTCCACTATGAAGCCATCCCGGTTGGCTAAGGGCCCCAACTGTCCATCACAGATAGATAGATAGAGACGGCTCTCTCACCCAGTCCTTCCATTATATAAGTGTCCCAGCCAGGCAAGGGCTCTGGCGTGATGAATTGGGGTACTGTAAAGTCTGTGCAAGATGGGTACCCCAAACACCTTACTAATCTACACAAGCCAACATCCTTCAGTGTATTTCAGAAGGTTTCACTCCCTTGGGACCAAACAAAATTCACAAAAGTGCAATTCTGCAGCACAGCATCCATGTTCATTTGACCTTTTGCCTCAGCTAGACTACCAGCAGAGTGCTGCACTGTACGTGTTTGAACTACCCATAAGCCATTGAAAAACGTGTTGTATTGCATCAGCTTCAATCAGTCGCAGTTACCATGTAATTTTCAAATTGCCTTTATTTTTTGATTTACCCTCATATTTTTGTCCTGCTATTAAATATAATGCAATGCCATTTTGTTTTTATTGCCGTTTTGTTACTAGGCGGTTACAAGTATATAAACCGAAAAGAGTAGCTTATTCACTATTCACTTGGCAGTATGCACATTGACTACTGGTTATGCTTCATATCTCATCATCATTCTTTACACACAAATAGGTAAGGCGCATATCTGGCTAAGAAAGAATGTTGCTCTGCACCCTCCATGTGTTCTAAATTTACCGTTGCAATTCCACAATTCATACTCATTCAATACAAATGAAAAGTACCGAGTAGTGTACAAAAAAAAAAAAAAAATTTCAATTTTGACCTTAATTGAAATATTCAGTTGTTTTTAAAAGCTTTTAATTCTGATGCTTTAATCAATTTTAATACAGACTGTTCAACAAAAAGATAAGAAAAACAAAAGAATATTTTATTTAAGGTCAAAATTTAGTTCTTAAAATATTGGATTGTTTTTTTCTTAGTCTGATTTTTTTATAAAATTAAAAACCGTTTATTGTCTTACCTTTATTTGCAAATGAAGTCCATGCGCCTATCCTTCTCCATGAAACTCTCCATCACGTTCTTGTAAAAGTCCTCCTTATTTAAAAGTTTTAATCTTCAATTTAGCAGTCAGTCGGAACAAGAAAATAAAAATAAACGGACCGCTGCAGTGCACTTGACTTTCTGATATCGCTAACTTATTGGCGCCTCAGCGTAGAAAAACAGCAGCAACGAGCACCTGTTGGGCTCACTCACCTTGTGCCTTTTCACTGCGGTTTTATGTACGATCAGCAGGACTAAATATGTCACACACATTCATTAAAGATATCAGCCAGACTGTGAAAAGTCAGGTGTATAATAAACGCGTCTGCAAACATTATATTGGCGAAATACAGAGGGGCAGCAACAGGCACGCGCCTGTCCAGAGTCCAAAGCTCTGCTCGTCTCGTCGCTGCCTCACCTCGCGTTTCTCCCAGGTATTTGAACAGGTAATACGCACATTCAGCGATTTTGACTATAAAAATTATCAAAATGATTGGAATCCTCCAGAAAACAAATTTATAGCACAGGCCAGTGGACAAATTCATTTTATGTTATCATTATTACTTTTTTTTTTTTACTTTTCCCGAGAGCCTCACCTGCCTTCCATGGCCGCACGTCCCTCTGGGTGAAGCTTTCACTATCCGACTTTGTGGATTCATTTAAGAAACTTGACGCAGAACGCGCTCGTGTTAATTTTTGTTTTGAACCTGCTTTGTTTTCTTTTGCGAATTATGAGTTTGAC
Organism: Polypterus bichir lapradei; assembly: GCA_026402145.1. Taxonomy (NCBI): domain Eukaryota; kingdom Metazoa; phylum Chordata; class Cladistia; order Polypteriformes; family Polypteridae; genus Polypterus; species Polypterus bichir. The sequence continues at coordinate 38,529,177 of JANRMT010062822.1, forward strand.
TTTCCCTTCAGTTTAGTCATCAGATGTCTTCTTGGTTTCGATTCTTGAATGCCTGTTGACTTCTCTTCCCGGTTCATTCCTTTAACCTAGTGTTTCCTAAACTCGTTCCTGGGGACCCCCTGTGGCTGCAGGTTTTTGTTCCAACCAGATTCCTAATCAGTGGCAAAACCTGATAACACTGTGCTTATTTAATTTTAATGCTTTTTTTTTCTTTTTATTCGACATTCAGAAAAGCATAGCGGCATGATTTTTACACTTATAAGACATTTATAAATATTTCTGCTTTTGCTATAGATTTAAATGCTTAAGTCTCATTTTTGTTGATTTCATTATACTTTCTCTGTGCAGTTTTTCCCCCTCCGTTGTATCTTAATAATGACAATTAAAAACGAGCAGATCAGACACCCAGGCAAACAACACTGAATAATCAAAGGCTGCAACTACTTTAGCCTCAGACCCACTAACTAGTAAATAATGGATTAAACATTAGAACACCTTGAAAAGTAGAATGAAAATCAAGATGAAAATACTGTTAAAAAGAAAAAAAATATTATTCCTATATAATTGCTTGGTACATTTTAATTTATTTATTTTTTTAGCACATTTAGTTTTCTAATTTCTATATTGTTCCTTAAACACAGAACTTGGGAAATATCAGTTCACTTAATTAGCCCAAGTGTTCAATTAAAAACAGAAGCTGGTTGGAACAAAAACCTGCAGCCACAGGGGGTCCCCTGGGCCGAGTTTGGGAAGCACTGCTTTAACCTGTCTGCTCATTTTTTTTCCCTGATGGCAGATTAAATACTAGTGCATGAGGGCAAGAGGTGCCCAAATAGAGATGAAAATTTACAGACGGGTTAAAAATAAATGGCTATGTTGTGATCCCGGGTGAAAAGAGTGTGAAGCTGAATGTACTGCCTGTAGAGCAAATGAATGAGCTACCGACTAATAAGCAGTCCATATTCAGCCTACAAGGCAGAAAGCTGCTGCTGTTAATGGAGGGAGCTCATCAACAGGAGGGTCCGAGTCTTGGTGAGAGGGGGCATGACGGAGGGCGCTGCCGCTCAGGGTCAGCATCACAGTGGTAGAAGTTATACATCGGTGGATCAGTCTGGTCTGTCTTGACATTACCCGGCTCTTTCTATGACCATAACAAGTTGGCAATGTTTCATTACACTTCAAAATATTTAATCAAAATTAAACATTTTTGCAACCAATGCTGTAATGAATGTACTGTAACTTTTTTCACTTTTATTTTGTTTTGTTAAAAGGAAACACTTTAAATTTAAAACCGAGCTAATCTATTCCTACGTGGGAGTCATAACAGCTCTGTATGATGATGGCCGCCCTGTCCAGGGTTCACTCCTGCCTTGCACTTGATGATATTCCAGTCCCTATGACCCACAACTTGAAAGTTATTTTGAAAACAATACTGCAATAAAATAATAAAATGAAAAGCTAGTATACTCTACTGCTGGTTTCCAACCTTTATGTTTTAATATCAGACTTCCATCAAGTTGTTTGACTTCTTTTTATTCCACAGATAAAATTCCAAAACTGAGCACAGTCCAGAATTGTGTATTACATTCCTGTTTTTTGGGATGTTGATGATGATGATGATGTCACTACATGTGCTAGTAAAACTGGAATTAAAGTCAAGATAAGAAAAAATAAAAAGCTTTTAGAACATTAAGTAATTACGTGTTCTGAATATTCTGGATTAGAATGGTTACTAATTCATAAATCATATGAGGATCATTTACCCAATTGTAGTAAACTGGAATTTCATAATTCTTTGGAACACATAAGCAAGCATTCACTCCTGATGAGCATCCCTCAACCCTATGTTTTCTTACAATTCTTGGAGAATATATTTATTTAGATATGCATAGCACTAATTACAATCCAAACTTCAAAGTGTGGAAGTTATTTAATATAAGGAAGGCAGAAGGTTCGAAGTAAGGAAGACAAAGTAGTTCTACTCAGTAACCAAGGCGCCAGAGAGTGTTACTTATTGATTAGCACATTCAAATAAGAATATCACTGTAATCTGCACTTATGACAATTGGCTCCCTGAAAGCCCGTCCCTTACTCATCTTCTTTTGCTGCACATTCCTTTGTTTCTTCAGAATGAAAGTCGGGTATAAAAACTACATTTTTCAACGGGCCTGTTCCTCCTTCAAATTTTACGTTTTTTAGCGCATCACAGAAGAGAACCAGTGGAGGGTTTTAGTCTGACGTTTACCGGAGTTACTTAAAGATGTGCACCATCTAGTGGTGAGTACAAGGCATAACACCTCACTTTGAAGAGAAAGAAAATGAAACAAACGCCTTATGTGCTTTCTGTTTGTTTTGGTGACACTTCAAAAGAGACTAAATAATGACCCTCAGGTCACATCTCTTTACATATAAATCATCAGTAGCACTAGGGTGTTGTACCGTGTTAGCCATTACGGATGTAGTGAGAAGTTAAGTTAAATGACACCTTTTATTGGCTAACTAAAAAGATTACAATATGCACGCTTTCGAGGCAACTCAGGACCCCTTGTTCAGGCAAGATTACATCTTAAGATCATTAGAAGTAAACAAAAATCACACAGAGCTAATCTATACTAATAAAAGGCAAAGCCCTCACTCACTCACTCACTCACTCACTCACTCACTCACTCACTCACTCACTGACTGACTCATCACTAATTCTCCAACTTCCCACGTAGGTAGAAGGCTGAAATTTGGCAGGCTTATTCCTTACAGCTTACTTACAAAAGTTAAGCAGGTTTCATTTCGAAATTCTACACGTAACTGTCATAACGGTCGACAACGTCCGCCATGTTGAACTTTCTTATTTAAGGCCCCATCTTCACAAAATTTGGTAGGCAGCCTCCCTGCGCTAACTGAAACCGATGTACGTACTTATTTCAGTGGTATGATGCCACTGTTGGCCGCCATATTGAACTTTCCAATGTCACTAATTCTCCAACCTCCCGTGTAGGTAGAAGGCTGACCCCATCTTCACGAAATTTGGTAGGTGGCTTCCCTGCACTAACCAAAACCGATGTACGTACTTATTTCGGTGGTATGACGCCACTGTTGGCCACCATATTGAACTTTCCAATGTCACTAATTCTCCAACTTCCCGTGTAGGTAGAATGCTGAAATTTGGCAGGTTCATTCCTTACAGCTTATCTACAAAAGTTAAGCAGGTTTCATTTAGAAATTCTACGCGTAATGGTCAAAACAGTCGACAACGTCCGCCATGTTGAACTTTCTTATTTATGGCCCATCTTCATGAAATTTGGTAGGTGGCTTCCCTGCGCTATCTGAAACCAATGTGCGTACTTATTTCGGTGGTATGACGCCACTGTTGGCCGCCATATTGAACTATCCAACAGTCTTTGTTACTTATGGGCCCATCTTCAAGAAATTTGGTACGCGGGTTCCCAACGCTAACTGAATCCTACTTACATACATATATACGTCCATAGCCTGCAGCTCGGTCACCGTGTGAGGCGGCGTTGGGTCCCCCATCCCAACTCCTCCCACGTTGTTAGCTATCTGCCTATATAAGGCCATCCGTCACTCCGGTCTCTACATTCCCTTCCTTGCTTCGCCACGGGATTCACGTCTCCCTGCTGATAACTGCAGCGTTTTTATTTAATCCAAGCTTCTCCGCTGTTTTATTGATCGTTTATTATAATTATAGTTATTGTCTAGGTATTTTAGACTTACTTTACATTGCTCAGGTACCCATTTCCTTTATCATTCCAACCATACACCCATTACCATCGATCAAAGAACTGTCACTTACCGAGTGGTTTCCATGCCCGGAGATGGCACCTGCCTTTTCCATTCTCTTTGTTACATATTTCACGGCCATATCAGGCTCACTCTTGATATCCGGAGGAACATTGTGTCTTATGTATTGAATGACTGGGACAGGATCAAGGTGTGGACTGATGACGGTACAGGAGATAATTATATTACACAGGAGCACTATAAGAGTGAAATGCTTAAGCCCTTCACCTATGGTTCTGCATGTGAGTTGATGGCTGCCGCTGAATTGTTCGGTTGTTGCTTCAAGTGAACCGAAATGGCCAAATATTTTACACCTTTCGACAACCGCCAATGCCTCTTAAACATCTTAGATTCACAGGTGATGATTTCAGTAGTGGACACTTTGATGTTTATGAATGTTTAAACTCTCAAAAGCTGGATGTGAAGTTATCAATGAAACCGGTTGTATGCTTACAACGCTTGACAGATGCCGGATGTCACTTCAACACAAGTCCTGCGAATACTAACGTAATTGAAACAAACCATGAAACTCAAACCGATTATGACAGCAGCAATCCAAGCTGTGAGATTTGAAACAAGATTACTGTTCACATGGCCAACTGTACGTTGCATGCTCAAGAGTAAGCTCAGCACACAGCTTGGTCATATTACAACCGGAGGGCCAAACTGACAATGTGGTATACAAAGAGATCCTTAACAAATAATTATTGGTATATTTTCCCTCAGTTTAAAAAGGTTTAATTTTCTTCTTAATAAAAATTTTTATGCAGTACTTTGCCGCTATGAAGCGCGGGTATTTTGCTAGTAAACTCTAAAAGTTAAATGTCGGTCAATTAGTTACATTTTAATATTTTAAATACATCACTTTCAAACAGCAAATGTGTTAAAAGGAACTCAATACTGTGATTGTGTTCTATTTATAATTTTTTACTCCTTTTTGAAGGCAGATTTCTAAACGATTCTTTAAGTGTTAAGGATTTTTAGGATGCTTAATCAATTTCTGTTGTTAGTTTCATTTTGATATTATTAGAAATTAACTTCTTTGTTTTTATGGGAACCTCCACTTTGTGACACTGTTTGTTATGATTTGGTATTTTATTTAATTTGTTGTGGTGTTTATTGATCCCTTTTTCACAATGTATGCTTCTTTTAAGGAATTTTGATCACCGGGGAATTGAAAAAATAACATTAGTTTTTAGTTATGTTGAGTTATTAACTATTAAATCTAAATTGCTCAAAGTAAATTTAAATTTTATGCACTGAGTTAAAAGCTTATTTTTTAATTTAATTTGTTCTCCACAGTTAACTGTATAGGGTTCAATTTGTGATTCAAGAATGAGAAATTTGAATTCTTTATCTTCAAATATGATGTAGGGGCTGCAAACATAAATCAAACATTTCCTAGGGGTGCAGGGCATTGAACACGTTAGGAACTCCTAATAAATATATTATTTATTTTATATTTGTCTGTTTATTTATTTATGACCACTCGGGGGCATTGCAGCACCCCAAACCCCAGACACAACATCACCAACACAAGTCCCAGTTTTCATAAAAGGTGTATTAGCACAAATACCTTGCAAAAAGGCACAAGTGACATAAATATACACACAATACTCTGCTCTACTGTTCTTTCTTCTTGCAGGTCAGCTTTGTCTTCTTCCACCCAACTCCAATTCACCTGGAGGAGGCTGGATGGCTTCCTTTTAAGTTGGACCCAGGACTATTTCCAGGACCATAGCACTGAATGGCAGAATCACTTCGGGGTCAGGCAGAAGCCCCACGAAACGGGGAGTTCTCCTCCCTGCAGTGTGCTTTGACAGCAGCCAAGGACCCTAACAGGGTTATACTCCAGGACTACAAGTCCCATGGATCCCTGCAGGTGTCCATACTGGGTTTATGCCAGAGGAGCACTGCCATCTATTGTGCTGGGGGAGAAATTACTCTGAATAGATCATCTCCACCCTCTCCATCCACTATGGCCTCCCAGCTAGAAAAGGCACCATCATCCAAGCGGGCTGTGATGCCTGTCCATCCACCTTGGCACTTGTATATATAGTGTACCCCAGGGGGCACTCCATCTCCCCAAACACCCAATGCAAGCAGGCTCTTAACACAAGTTAAAAGTACAAAGAGTCTTAATTGTTGGAAAACTCTTCACCACAGCTACAAGTACAATAAAGCACAATAAGCACACTCTTTGTCTTTCACCGGAGACTTTCTCCTCCACTCCTCCACACAAGTGTCGTCCTCCTTCCACCCAACTCTGGCTCATCCATGTAAGGCAGGCAGTCTGTAATCCCAGAAGTGCTTCTGGTGACATGACACAACAGGTCTGAAGCACTTCCGGGTGAGGTTGGAGCCTTATGGAGTAGGGACTCCTAAATCCTGAGGCTCTTACTGGTGGCCACCACAGGACCCAACAAGGCTGTCCCTCGGGACTACAATACCTGGCATGCCTTGCAGGCATCCATGCTGGGATTGAAGCCTGGGCTACTCACTGCCATCTAGCATTCTGGGGGAGACAAAGCCATGTGTAATGTGTCCCCCTGTCCTCCCACGTCCTGGCTGGATAAGATTACGGGCCGTCCCTTACTGTATCTCTCTATTATAAAAAGAAATCTTGTCCTGGAAAGCAAAAGCAAGGCTACGATACGTGATCTTCTCGGAAGACATTTAAAAGACCCGCAAGACGAAAGAGACTACGTGAGCAGCAGAGACACAAAGTAGGAAAAAGGACAGCGGCTGAAAATGCTTTAAAAAGATTGAAGGGCAGTGCGACAGTAGCCCCACACCCCCACCCCCACCCCCACCCCCCACACGAGCAAGCGACCAGCGTTATACGTCCTGCAAGAAAGAATTTAACCACGCGCAGGGCCATAAATAAAGGGACAAATATTGTTTTAAGAACGACATGTGAAACCAGCCAGTGAGCCATCATTTAAAACAACTTCACCGACATCTAACCCTAGCAGTTGTTGGATTGCATCTGTCAGACAAGCATCATGTGCTCCCAGCTTTTAAAAGAATGGCAAGAGACAAGCAAAACATGCAACTCGCCAACAACAGGAAGACAGCAGATGATGCGACGGCATATCCTTAGCGTACGTTCAGCCGCCCCTCCTTTCACAATGCGTGCAGCGTTATACGTCTGCCGAGGAAGAGACGTAACCACACACTGGGCTGAAAATGAAGGACAAGTATTGTTTTTACAAAAATTTTTAAGCTAAAAGTGAAAATAATGCATATTTAACAATTCCCAAGAAAATAACAATCTCTTTAAATTGTATATTGCCTGCCTAAGGTAAAGTCATCCCTGATGGAGGATCGCAGGAATCGTGGGAAAGGGGTGTCCTTTCATTGGATTAGCGCTATTTCAGCTGTGGAATGGCCAAATGGGGGAAGCAGCTTGATGAATGAGGTCTCCAGGACTTAAATCCAAATCATATTATGTGATGTCATCTAATGTGAAATTCTAATCCGTACTTCTAGAATTTTTATTTTTATACTGTGTTGAGGATTTATTCTGTTCTATGTATTGTACTGTATTGTATTGACCCACTTCTTTTTGACACCCAATGCACGCCCAACCTACTTGAAAAGGGGTCTCTCTTTGAACTGCCTTTCCCAAGATTCCCAAGAACCCCTACAAGGGTTTTTTTTTTGGACTTTTTCCTTGTCTTCTTAGAGGGTCAAGGCTGGGGGGCTGTCAGGAGGCAGGGCCTGTTAAAGCCCATTGTGGCACTTCTTGTGTGATTTTGGGCTATACAAAAAATAAATTGTATTGTATATCCGGTAAACCAAACACGGGGGTGGGCGAGAGAAGCGAGCAGGGGGCGGAGCCGCCTAGTCTTATATTTAAAGCAGACTGTAACTACCTTGCGGTCTTGTATGTATGTTATCATCCAGTTGACGCTTAGTAACCACAAGACACAGCAATACAGTCCACAATATAAGAATATAAATACAAGAGTTTTTATTCCACAAAGCACTTTCCAATGAACACCTCGCCAACAATTAGCCACAATCTTATAGACAAAGCAGACTGGAACGATCTTGTGGTCTTGTATGTATGTTATCATCCAGTTGACGCTCGGAAGTTTTCTGGTGTGCTCCGTAAAAGCAACCGACAGTTTGATCATGACAAATCCATAGTATTATTTGTTTGTCCTTTAATATGTTTTTGTTAACTATATTTTATTCTTGCATTATTCTTATTGTAACAATATTGTAGTGGTAATAGAATTAAATCAACCTAATCAAATCATTAATTTAATTGACTTTTTTTTGTTGTCAAAAATTCTGCATGTAAAAACGTATTACTACACCACAAAACCAAAATTAATCTTTTAAGTTGTGCTTTTTTTAATTATATTTTTCTCAAACAATTTAACAAAAACCTTTATTTTCTTCTCGGGCAACGTCAGGTATTTCAGCTAGTACTGTATATATATATACTCAGCAAAAAAAGAAACGTCCCTTTTTCAGGACTGTGTATTTCAACAATAATGTTTTAAAAATCCAAATAACTTTACAGATCTTCATTTTAAATTGTTTAAACAATGTTTTCCATGCATGTTCAATTAACCATAATCAATTAATTAACATGCACCTGTGGAATGGTCGTTAAGACCTTAACAGCTTACAGAAAGTAGGCATTTAAGGTCACAGTTCTAAAAACGCAGGACACTAAAGAGACTTGTCTACCGACTGTGAAAAACACCCAAAGAAAGATGCCCAGGGTCCCTGCTCATCTGCGTGAACGTGCATTAGGCATGCTGCAGGGAGGCATGAGGACTGCTGATGTGACTAGGGCAATAAATTGCCATGTCCACACTGTGAGATGCCTAAGACAGCGCTACAGGGAGACAGGAAGGACAGCTGATCATCCTCGCAGTGGAAGACCACGTGTAACAACACCTGCACAGGATCGGTACATCCGAATATCACACCTGCGTGACAGGTACAGGATGGCCACAACAACTGCCCGAGTCACACCAGGAACACACAATCCCTCCATCAGTGCTCAGACTGTCCGCAATAGGCTGAGAGAGGCTGGACTGAGGGCTTGCAGGCCTGTTGTAAGGCAGGTCCTTACCAGACATCACCAGCAACAACGCCGCCTATGGGCACAAACCCACCTTCGCTGGACCAGACAGGAGTGGCAAAAAGTGCGTGAGTTTCTGCATGACAGCAATGTCAGTGTTCTGCCATGGCCAGCGAAGAGCCCAGATCTCAATCCCATTGAGCACATCTGGGACCTGTTGGATCGCAGGGTGAGGGCTAGAGCCATTCCCCCCAGAAATGTCCAGGAACTTGCAGGTGCCTTGGTGGAAGAGTGGGGTAACATCTCACAGCAAGAACTGACAAATCTGGTCCAGTCCATGAGGAGGAGATGCACTGCAGTACTTCAAGCAGCTGGTGGCCACACCAGATACTGACTGGTACTTTTGATTTTGAGCCTCCCTTCATTCAGGGACACATTGTGAAACATTTTTAGTTTATGTCTTATGGTGTTGACTCTTTTAGTGTTCATACAAATATTTACACATTAAGTCTACTGAAAGTAAAAACAGTTGAAAGTCAGGGGACGTTTCTTTTTTTGCTGAGTATATATATATATATATATATATATATACACACACACACACACATTTTCCAGATTTGTTATCTATCATTGAGAATGTACAGTTAGTTACTGTAGTTCAGAACATTCTAGAGGTAGTTTGAAAGTGCACTGAATAATAAAGGCCTGAATATGTATTTGACGGAAATCCTTTTGGCAAACTGAAGCAAACGTTCATGTTGCAGAACCCACTGCCTCAGTTGCACTGATGGGGCCATACAAGAGATCATGGGAAAATAGTTGGATGCAAAAAGGGAGTTTCCAAAAGTAAACAGCTGAAACGTAGATGACAGATTCATTGCTGGTTTCCTTCCTTTTGAATCTCCCTTCTGAATCTAATCATAACAGATGAGAGCTCAAATTAAAAGGCTGAAAAAAAAAATTAACAAAGTGTAGCGACAAAAAAAAAAAAAAAACAAACAAAAAAAACACATCATTCAGGAGTCAAAAACCAAAAACAAAACAGGCAGAATGAACTCACCAAAGCCAATTCACAAAACCAAAGAAGAAGTCAAAGACAACACTGAATAAGGTCCTCAGACTGTCTATTGCTTTTACCCCAACCCATGCTAATAAAAACGGCTGTTCCTGACCAAATCACAATACCCAACAACTATTTAGTGCAGTAAATTTGGTCCCCTCTTTCTCTTCATCAGTATTAACGCCCACACCACTCATTTAAACAAACTATCATCAATAAAGTGAAATTACCAAAAGAAAAATAACTATAAAAAGAAAATAACCAATACTAGCATAAAATCACCATCAATATTACTCCATGAAAGAAGAAAGCACCCGATATAAGTTCCCCTTCTGGCTATTAATTTCAGTTCCATCACAATACTTAGTTAAAACTATTCAAATAACTAAGAACTGATTTATTATATAACAGGAATACCAAAGGCAACACTTATCTTAAAGATTTTAATTTCGGTCTCAAAATATACAGAAATAAAAGCGGCTCCTCAGGCTGTAACCCCAGCTCTTTGTTACATGTTATACCGCTGAGCGACTGTTTTAGTACGGCACAAGCTGCAGTTCTGCTCTGTCCTTGCTGTTTGCGGCACAATCAGCCTCTTCATGCACCATTGAAACTGTCAACACAGTGAAGCCCTCATTATACGCTCCAAGGCTCTGATCTTCGGCCCGTAAATAAACTCTATGCTATCTTTATTTCACTTAGAGGAGCTGCACCCTCAGAAGTGTTTAGTTAACTTAAACACTTTTTAGCTGCAGGTTGATAAACGTTCGTTCTTTACAATAATAATGTGCAGATAATGCAGATGTGAGGTGCTTTATACAGTGACATAAATAACAAAGACAAGTTAGTTCAGTCTATGCTTACTAAGCGACATTTTCTTACCTCTTTCTTTCATTTCCAGACAGGTGACTTTGTGTGTGTGTGAGTTTCTGTACAATCTGCTTGCATGTGCCTCACACAGTAACATGTATAGTGATCTGAGCTGTTGTTTGATGAGTAAAAGAAAATATACAAAACATACAAGTTGAAGTGACCCCTCTTAAGGTAGAATTGAAACAGTTGTGACCAGTATGTGGCATTGTAGCACCTGAATACCACAGACACAACCACCACTACACAAGTCACTGGTTCAAATAAAAATTTTAGTCATACAAATACCTTACAAAAGGCTTTGAAGGTAACAAAACACTTGTGTTCTTCTTCTCTTTTTTCTTCTCCTTCCACTCCTCCAGGCAGGATTTGCCCTTCTTCCACCCAACTCCAATTTGCCTGGATGAGGTTGAGCAGCTTCCTTTATTTTTGACCTAGGAGTACTTAAAGTGTATAGCCTGATGGAAGCACTTCTGGGTTGAATGGAGGTCCTAGAAAATAGGGATGATGGATCCCTGTAGCGTTAGAACTCATGGAACCTGACAAGAATGCCCTATGGGACTACAGTTCCCAGCATGCCTAGCGAGTGCCCACACAGGTAGTGTCACTCAGGGATGCTGCCACCTAGCATGTCGGGAGAGCATATAGTCCTGGTAGGTTGTCTTCCCCTGTCCTTCCACCACACTGGCCTCTCGGCCAAGTATTGTTCCTCGGTCCAACCCTGCCAGGATGCCAGTGTACCCTCTGGCATCTTCTGCCTGTCTCCTGGCTGAGGCAGGACAATCTTCGCCATCCAAGTAAGGGACCTTGCCTCTTCCCGGCCAGTATCCCTCCCATATGCGCCATCCATTGCAAAGTAAACTAATTTGTAGTTGAAGCTGCACAGAAAGTTTCTTTGTTTTAAGGTAGATGAGTTTGCAAATATACCAATGCTTTTCAATGGGAGTTTTTTAAATTGTGCAGCACAATCTGTTTGAGATATCTCAATAAAAATTGAACTGTATTAATAAGATCCCTTGAAGAACAAGTGTGCCACATTTCAACAAAATTGGTCTACAGGGGGCGAGTTGTATCAAGTAGACAGACAGACGGACATGACTATCGCAATAGGTGCTCTGTGCATTATATGCAAACAGGTCTAAAATAACTATTAGAAATTCTAAAAACCCAGGTTATATTTTAGATCTGCAATAAACCTGATACACATACACACTTTTGGAATGGTGAAAAAGGGGCTGCGTGACCAACACAAAATAAAAAATTGAGCAGATGTGTAAATTTTAATCACCAATGACAAGATCTTAAAAATGGAATAATGTGAAGAGGGTAAGGAAGAATAAAAAGAATAATGTAACCCTGTGGACATGCACATGAATGGGCCCTGCTATGGACTGACACTCCAATTGGGTTGGTTTCTACCCTGTGTCTGATGATGCTGTGCCAGTCCTCGGATTAAACAAGTCTGACAAAGCCACATCTTAGTCTACACCAGAGATTGTAGCTTCAAGTCCCCTGAATTCGGAGTTATGTCTTGAACTTGAAGATAACTAATAGCAAGTATATTCTCTACAGTAAATGTATAACTGACTGCAGAACTTAAGACATGCTGCAATACAGTATTTACAAAGCAGATTCCATCCCCACACATCTCAACTTTTCATCATCCACACTCTGTGGCCATTTTGATATCTAGTACCAGCTAGGAATCTCAAAAACTGACAGAAATAATTAAAGACATGGGTTTAAAAGAGGCACCAAATGATTTCCTAAGGATTTTAGTCCACATTGATGTGGTGGCATCAACCAGTTGGCCATCACATCCATATTTCAAATCTGTTCTTTCATGCCATCTCAAAGATCGAGATCTGGAGAGTTAGAAGATCATTGTAGTAAATTCAAGTCAGTGACATATTAGTGGAACCGGATTGACATAATGCATGCCTTATGAGAGGAAAACATTATTCTGCTAGAAATAAAAACTTAAGATTGGGGTGCTCATGTTCAGCAACAATGCTTAGGCATGCAGGGCCAGCCAAAGGATATTTAATTGGCAATAGAAGGTCTAATGTGTGCAAAGAAAACATTGTCAATGTTATTATACTACCACCACCAGCTTGTAGTGTTGACAAACGGCAGAATGCTTCCATGGGTTCATTATTCTGACCCTAACATCTGCATGTGGCAGCAAAAATTGGCATTTACCAGACCAGACAACATTTTTTCCAATTTAAAAGTGCCCAGTTGGTAGTCATCTTCCTGTTGTTTGCTGGCAGAAGTTGGACCTTTATTTATGGTACGATTTACCCAGGTTTGTTACTGAGTCATAAGAGAGGTTGGCAGCATGCACTGATACAGCACACAACAAACCACCTCAGGATCCCAAATTAGGACCCGAGTGCAGCCGTTTTATAAAATAAAAGTTTGATTCAGTTGTTAAACTATGTATGAATCCCCATCACACTGAATTGGTTTAGGCAGGCCTTATAATTTATGTACAAGTGTTCGACTCATAACCTAGTATGTACTTGGTTTTTGGGTGTGTGTGTGTGCCCTGCCTAGGGTTGTTTCCTGCCTTGCACCCTGTGTTGGCTGGGATTGGCTCCAGCAGACCTCTGTGACCCTGTAGTTAGGATATAGCAGGTTAGATAAGGGATGGGTGGATGTATACAGTGCAATAAAACTTAAACTGCCCCTAAAAAGATATAAAATGAGCATAACATTATCAAAATTGCTTAATCCAACAAAACAAGCCATAAACCAAAATTGGATTCAGTTGCACTTGAACTTTATTACAAACGTCTCTCAGAGCAAACTGTTTTCTAAAGACTATTTATCGAACTGCATTTAAAGACAGGCAATAGCAAATCTCACCCCAGGGAGTGCAAAAACGGAGGGATAAAATGGTGGATTACAATCAAACTGACAGCAGAACCCAAAAATTATGTTACAGCAATGTCATCATCGTTTTTATAATTTAAGATAGCTGCTGCTTTATATACTGTATTTGGTAAGTTAGTTAAAATATATAATATCATTTCAAAAATAGTTGGTTAGTGTATATATTACAGCAGCTTTAAATTAAAAAAAGTATGAAAGAGTTGGGAAATATTTCACTGTAAAGCTTTTTTTAATGTTAATATTGTTAATGAAAGAACTAAAGGTAATTATGAATGCTGATGTAGAATTTACCTATTGAGTACTGCTTTGGTACAGCCGTATTCTTTACGGAGTTTACATATTCTTACATATTCATGTGAGTTTGTCTCTTCGCTCTGTTTCTCTCTCTCGGTCCAAAGACATACATTTTGGGTGAACTGGATACTCTAAACTATAGATTATTAGTGCCAAAGTTAAATGCAATCCAATGTGTTAACTACATTGCAATGCAATGCATATGCAAATGGGCTATTTAATTTTGGTACAGTTTAATCGAATTAAAGACATATCAACCAAATGACTGGTTGTTTTTCATTACGCTGCACAAATTTCGTGTCAATTTAAAATGCAACACAAAACCGATTTGCATTTGAATTCATGTTCAGCAAAGTAGACATATTATGCTTCTCTTACCGGTAGCTCCATGTGTATTGCATTGCGATTCAAGACCGCACTTTAATGACACCAAACCTAAATGTAATTAAATGACCGATCAGCATCAAAATGTGGGGCAAGGGGCATCAGGAGTTGAGGAAAGAGGCGTTCCAATCACAAATGTGTTGTACTTGGAAAGAAGTTGAACAGGGAGTTGATAAGACACAGGTGGAAGGTGACAACCTAAATGACAGTTTCATTCTCTTGCATGTCGAAAGATGGGAAAAACTATACAATACTGCAGAGTTTATGAACAAAAAGCTATGAAGAAATCAAGCACACTGACGCTAACGCATGTTTCACTATTCAGTATTTAGTTAAAATCACTAACATCCCACACCTAGAAGTTTAGCTGCACTACTTAATTGGATGTGTATAAAAAGAAAATAACATTAGACAACTTAACATAAGAGTAAACCGACGAAGGAAGAAAAGAAGAGGGCCGCTATGGTGGAGAAAAGAAGAGCTGCTCAGGAAGCTGCAAACGCATCAACCACTGAGCAAACGAATGATAAACGTACAGAGAAAGAGGATGAAAACTATGAAGAGTGCTCTCAGCATTTACAAGACACAGAGCGAAAGAGAATCGCAAGAGCAAAAGAGACTGAGGAAGAGGCTAATTGATGTTGGCACTCAGTGGTCAAATGTGCCGGAATTGCAGAGGCAAATGAGACTGAACAAAACACTGTCCAGCGATGACAAAGAGACGCTGACCACGTGAAAATAGCTAGAACGCTCCCAGTCAAGTGTATTTACTGCATGTTATCGAACAGTGCGCCGTTACTGGTTACAAATTTAAAACACAAAATCATTGATGCATAAGCATTCACCACTGCTAGTCAGTATTTAGTAGATGTACCTTTGGCAGCCATGACAGCCTCGAGTCTGTGTGCTCAGGTCCGTCCGTCTCTCTGTCAGCTTTGCATATGTACAGTACAGTACACACTGCCATTTTCCTCCTCCTCCTCTATTCCAGACTGCTCAAGTTGAGTCAGGTTACACGGAGATAGTGAGTGAACAGCTAAAGACTAAGGAAACTCTACAGTGCCTGGAATCAATACAATAGAACTGTCACAGATGTTTTGCCAGGGCAAGCCAGCTTTCTCTCTGAGCTGTAGATAGAGACAAAGATAAAGAGGGTGCGACAGAGACATTAGAATTTTTATCTTCAAACCTTAAGGACTCAATATATACCACCCTTTAAAAGAGGAATTTCTCTTTTCTTTTATGGCTGTGCACCATATCGTGCTTACATTTTTTTTTTTTGCTTTTAATGAATATGTTATTATTTAGTTCAGCACCTCATTAAGATGCTTTGTGGGTGCCTCTCTGCTAAGGTGTTTCGGACATGTCCAACCAGAAGGACAGACAAGTACACGCTGGAGAGATTATATCACCCAGCTGGCCAGGAAACATCTCAGTTGGGGAAGGTGGTGAGGAAAAATGATGTCTAAGAATCTTTGTCAACCTGGACCCAGATAAGCAATGGATGGATGGTTTTTCCACTTATTTATTCAAGTATTTATTTGCACTTTTTATATATATTTTTTAAATGAACATTGACATTTTAACAATACATGCATGTTTTTGCTTGCTTCACCTACTGTGTGTGCTTCGCTTACTGCTCCAATGACCCTCACTCCCGATACGCAATGTTCCTGATATTCTCGTTAAATCCAAAGCTAAAAAACCATCAAACTAAATGTCATTTTTGCTTAAAATGAATGCAGCAAAATACATTGGAAAAAAAACATAATGCAGTCAGAAGAGCAAGATGACAATCCCAAGTTTAAAGCCAAAGCTACACAGGAATGGCTCTAAAACAACAATGTTAATATCCTGGAGTGGCCGAGTCAGTGTCAGGCTCTCAATCCAGTACACAACTTGAGGCTTGATTTTTGAAAGACTGTTCACTCACAACCGTCATGCAACCTGACAGAGCCTGAGCAGTTTTGAAAGAAGAATAGAAAAAAATTGCAGTGTCCAGATATGCAAGCTGATAGAGAGATGGATAGACCTGAGCACACAGACTGAAGGCCGCTTAGGGTGCTAAATACTGACTTGAAGGGGTAACTGTTTATGTGATCAATTATTTTGTGTTTTATATTTATAATTAATCTCAGTTCACAGAGATCCATTTTTACTTTGACATTGAAGTCTTTTTTTGTTGATTGTTGTCAAAACAGCCAAATTAATTCCACTGAGCTTTAATGTCTGTACAAGAATAAAATGTGAAAATGTCCAAAGGGTGAATGCTTTTTATAGCAATGCACGTTTTATTTGCTCATGTTAGAGCAAATCATATTTATTACATCACCTAATCAATCGATAGTTCTGTGTCAGGAGGGGTTAAAGATTATTATGGCACCACTGGGTGCAAGGCCAGAGCTAAATCTGGATGGGATGCCAGTCATGGACATCTCTGCATCCACTCATAAAGGGTAAATTCAGACTCGTCTTTATGGGAGGTAAACCAAAGTACCCAAAGGAAAAGCATACAGAGACAAGTGGAAATACACAGATTTCACAGAGAGAGTGACCAGGTCAGACCTCTGAAACTATCCGGCAGCACTATATTCTATGCTCCCATGCTGCTCATTACCTACTCTCCTACTTTGAAACATTTTTAAAACAATACCTGTCAAATCCCAGTCAAGTAATTAGAACAGAAGTTTGATTAGAAGAGGCCATTCAGCCCAACAAAGCCTATTTACTATACTTAACAACTTAACATTAAGTTGAATTTAGTCTACCACAGTTCTTGGTACCTTCCAAAAGAGTTTGGACTGTGCAGCAGGAAACTGTAAATTAACAAAAAAATATCTTCCAAGCCTTCTACCAGAATTGACATATTTATTTTGGCTACAACACATCATCTAAAGTATAATAGCAGCATGTTCCATAAAGCAAAAACATGACATAACAGAGTTGCTTCTATCCATACTGAAATTCTCAGTCCTTCTTGCCTGCACTGCTCTCTTCCTGTTCTTCTTTGTTCACCACGTGTTGGTCTTTCATAGCTGGGCTCAAAGTGATAGGGATATTTCTGTCAGCAATGCCTAGGGCCCTATTCGGGGCTTCGATATGTAGTTTCCCACCTGAGAAGGAGCAGGTGACAGAATCTGGATCAATTCCATCTGGCAGGTGGAAGGCTTGTGTAAATTCCTGAAATTTGTAGAAGGACCCCTGCTTGCCTTCATCTTTTTTCTCCTGCTTGCCACCGATATGCAGCCATCTTCCCATTTGCTTCACCGACAGCTCTTCAGGGGTGAAATCACCAGTATCTAAGGTCAGAGCATATAAGTTTTGCTTGCTTTCAATCCTGTATGGGATGGATGTGGTGCTCAAAACCTTAGCACCGTTAGCCTCCCTCTCCATCCTCTCAAAGAAGAGGTTGTGAACATGATCCATGAAAAGCATGTTCCTCTTCATTTCTTCCATTAACCGGTGCATCCCATGCTCTAGTTGAGTGAAAAAGGGCTCTGTCTCGGGCCACAAGGAGCGTACAGGCCAGATAAAGTCCACTGGAATGCTGCTTGAAGGATGGAGAGTACGGGAGCACAGCATTTTGATGAAGGCTCTGTAGGACACAGTCTGTGCTGCTTTCTGATCGGAGTCTGTCTTGCCCAGAAGGGCACATGGCATCTTATAGCTGGCATTCCTGACACTGCAGGCATTTGTGTTTGTGTCACTGAGTAGAAACTGTCATATTATCTCAGTTACCTTTCACCGTTACAGCATTGGCAGCTCCGCTCCAAATGCATCGCCTATTAGGAGACTTTCTAATTTTATCCATCTGAGGAACTGCACTTCCTCATGACTGGACAGAAAGCAAACAAAAGATGCAACTGCAAAAATGTCACACAGTGTCTGAAAAAAAATCAGTTAATCTATTTTTGTAATCCTATTAGAAACAAATTATCATTAAGAAATCTTTACGAAGATGACATTCTTGACCAGGAAGTCAATTCACCTTTAAAAGGATATGTTTGATATTTCTTTCAAGTCAACATCCTTTCTTCTAGATCATGGTACATATTAATTTGCCACATAAAACTGAAACTACCTTGTATGTTCTTGTACCTTACAATAATGTAATGGGAGCCATAGATTGGAAAACCCTTAAAAGCAACAACTCCCACCACTTCAACTGGACTGGCCAGTGACGAGTCCACCTTTGACCAAGAGCATGAACTGTACATAAATGAAGAACACGTGAGATGACAACTGAGGAAACTACATACAGGAAAAGCTGTGGGACCAGACTGAGTCAGTCCTTGAGTCCTTAAGGCTTGTGTTGATCAACTTTGTGATGTCCTGTGTCACCTGTTCAGTCTGTCACTAGGACTCCACAAAGTGCTGCTGCTGTGGAAAACACCCTGCTTTGTTCCTCTTCCACCTTCTTCACCAATAGACCAGTGGCACTTCATGAAGACCTTGGAGAAACTGGTTCTGGACTATATGAACCCACCTGGACCCCCTGTAGTTTGTCTACAGGATAAAGACTGGAGTGAAGGATAAAATTAACTTTCTGCTACAGAATGCTTATTCTCACCTGGACAAAGCTAGCAGCACTGTGAGAATTATGTTTTTTTGATATCTCCAGTGCCTTGAGTACCATCCAGCCATCATTGTTAAGGGGATGAGCCTGTGGTGCCCTGGATAATGGACTATCTGTTGGGCAGACCTCAGTTTGTGAAACTCAAGGACTGTGTCACTGATAAGGATGTGAGAAACACTGGAGCACCACAAGGAACAGTCTTGTCTCCTTTTCTCTTCACTTTGTACACCTCACAAAATAAATTCATGTCACTTGCAGCAATTCTCAGATGAGTCTGCACTTGTCAGGTATACTGATAAGGGAATGAGACATAGGAGTCAGGTGGAGAACTTTGTTTTAGTGCAGAAAGAATTGTCTTTAACTTGACATCTGCAAAATCAAGGAAATGGTCAATGACTTTCACAGCACCAAAGAGACTTAACCCCTGGGCACTATTCAGGAGTGGATGTAGAGCTAGTCCACTCCTACAAGTACTTGGGGGTCCACATCAATGACAGGTTGGATTAGTCTTACAACACAGTGGAGCTACATAAGTAGGCTCTTTTTTCTTAGGACACATCTTTGCTTTAATGTGGGTAATGATATCCTTCACATCTTCTACAACTCCGTGATGGCCAGTGTAGGTTTCGGCTCTGTGTTGGGCTGGGCTGGTAACATCACTTCAAGAGAGGCCTAACAAATCGACAAGCTGATTAAACAGGCAGACTCAGTTATGGATGTACTTTCGACTCCCTGAAAGTCTTAGTGAAAGAGAGAATATTAAAACAAAACTGAGTGCAATTATTAACAATACTGCATGTACAGTGTGACACACTAACACCGAGGACTTTCAGCCATAAAAATCATTCAACAGAAGAACATTACAATACTTGCATAATGGGACTGCCAAATCAGATATTTGATATCAGATATCTTATTTTAAAATGTCTTTTTACTTTCTCGTTTACATAGTATAGAGAAAGTATAGGAATCATGACAAAATTCGACCTCACGATGTTGATGAATCTTGACATTTTAGACCTTGAGTCCAAAAATACCATTTTTGAAATTATGTGTGTCTGTGTATAAACATGATAACTCGAAAACGCTTTGACCGAGGTCAATGAAATTTACTTTATATCAAAAATAAGGAATCCTATCAATTTTTGGGCCACTTCCAGCAACCAGAAGTGATACTTTAACTGAATCCTTTCACAGATTTTCAAGTAAACTATGGTTATAATTACAGATAGATGATTCAAATTTTGGATAGATATTAAAAATGATAAAAATCAAACAGATATGAAATTTGAGAAAAATTGCTCAACCGGAAGTAGTATTTTATTTAAACAACCATCTGAATTTTTTGTATCATGGAAATATAAATCTGTACATGATATTAAAAACTGTATTCAACATAACACATATTCTTTCAATAACTATTATGAATTTTATTTTAATTTATATATCATCAGTTTAACAATAATGTGTAAACATTGAACATGCCAAGTAAATACAAAGATGTAATGGGAACAATAAGCTGCTACATCCCTGATGTGTTCCTGGTAATACTTTTCATTTTATGACTTTTTTTATATTTCCACCATCATTATCATAATTAAATGTAGATAAATGCAGTTTTACCTATTGCAATTTATTGCAACAAATTTCTCTATTATATAAAAAAATCCTGGGATGAGACAAGACTTTTTTCAAGAGATTTTTTCAAGTCTTGTGAGACAAGACTTTGGCCTCTCAACCATATTCAACCACACACGGTCCTCTCACCTCTCATTCATATGAATGCTTTTGACAGTCACAGTTCCTGCTCTCTCAGCTCTTATAAATGTTTACGTTTTCCTCAGTTTAAGTTCCAAATTAAAGAAGACGAATTATGTCCAAAACTTATTGAAGAATTTAATCACGAAGGGTTATCAACAGAAAAAATGAGTACACAGGCAATCCTAGCACCGAGAAACGATGAAGTCACACAAATTAACGCCAAAAATGTCGATTGGTTACACGGCAAATTGGTTAAATGCGTATCAATAGACTACGCTGAAACACTTGGTGGTGATTGTTCAGAACATGAAAACATCAGCTTACAATATCCCAAAGAATATCTACAACCGTTAACACCGTCCGGTCTTCCACTGCACGAATTACTGTAGAAAGAATGATGTATCCAAGAAAGGTAATATAGTACATCTTCAGGGGATAACATTAGACAAGAAAGGAGATCTTGATATGCCATTCATAATAAAACGTTAACCGTTTCCCATTAGAATAGCTTTTGCAAAGACAATTAACAAATGTCAGAGCCAAACATTCGTAAAAGTCGTTTTATTTAATAGAGAAAAAGAAACGAAATTCAACCACAGGCAGTTATACGTTGCACTGTCACAATGAAAGTCCAAATACAGAATCAAAATTCAATGCGATATTGATGAAAATGTAATTCAAGAAATTGTTTTTACTGAAGTTTTACAATAAAAGTGTATGTTTAAAAAGTATTTGCTTGTTAATTTCAAAGCCAAACAGAATGAAATTGTATTATGCAACGAATAACTCTAACGCAACATGAAACATAATTTACTTTCAAATTATTACGTTTTACTATTTTTTAATATGGTTAATTACTCGCTGTAATGTAAAATGGCTAGTTCTGTTATGCATATGTAACAATTCTCATGAAAATAAAAATCTGTTTAAATCGTACATCCGTATCCGTGAGCGGCAGAACCACAAAGAAGCTAGTGCGTTGCGCAGGCACGGGGGTTGGCGAGTGAAGCGAGCAGGGGGCAAAGCCCCCTAGAATTATATAATACTAACATTTTCTACGTTTTTAGGTGACTATAACTCTTTTTACTTTGCACCAAATCTAGGTAATGCATATGTAATCATGGAAAAATTCCACCACTGTTTTCGGCCTCCCTAAGTGTGAAAATATCATTTTAATATAAAGTTTGATTATAAATAAAGATAAATGCTTATGTATTGACATTATCAGTTAGTTATGATGAGAAACAGAGATATGATATTTGAGAAATTTTGCGCAACTGGAAGTGGTTCTGATGACCTTTTCCTCCATCTCAGTATATGAGAAAGTCGAGGGATTTTTTTTTTTTTATTTTAGTACTTAACGTAGGCACAATGATAGCAGAGTGCTGCTATTCTTGTCTCACTATGCCGGTGTCGTCATGAGTTCTGCATACTCTTCCAATGTATTTATTGACTGAGTGCATGTCAGTGAGTTTACTCCTTTAAACAAGTTGTTCTCAATTCTTTTATTATCACATTCTCAGCAAAAGTGACTCATCCATGAGGATGAAGTTAGCTACTTATTCATAGCTCCTTGTTTGGCTGACTTCTTGTTCGGAGCTCCTTAGAAAGGGTGGCTTGGCTCTTTCAAAAATCTATGGTTTTTATTAAAAACACAATGCAGTGAAACCATTTTATTTAACATTTACTGTTATGTGTGTAAAGTACAACAAAACTTGTATGCGCTTTTTTCACTACACTGCCTCTTGCTGTGATTCTAGCTCTGTCGGCTAATGAACAAAGCAACACAAATCAAACATCTGTCAGTTGTTATAAGCCATGGCAGAGCACACTGTGAACCATCAGGAGGCGTACAGCTCCCTATACACCCGAAACAACAGACAAAGACACAAGTCCCAGCACAACACAGGCTTAATTCAGAATGGGAAATGCTTTTCTTTCATTTCACGCCTGTTTAGCACAATACAATAAGCACCAAACAGCACACATTTTCTCTCTCTCTCCTTCTTTCACCTCCACTCCTCCCTCAAGTTTTGTCCACTTCCTCCCAACTCTGGCTCCCTGAATGGAGTGAGATCGCTTCTTTAATAGAGCACCCAGAAGTGCCCCAGGTGTCCCATGATATCCTTCCGGGTGTGGCGGCAGTCCTGCTGAGGAGGGCTCAGCTGTTCCCCCTGCACCAAAATGGTGGGTTCCATGGGCCCCAGCAGTGATGAGCTTCCATGCTCCAAACCCATGCCAGCATAGCAAGCCAGGGAAGCCAGGGGGTGCTGCCCTCTGTCATCCCGGGAGACGTATTGCCCCGTGCAAGATCCTCCCACCCGTCCTTCCGTTATGAAGGCATCCCGGCCGGGTTATAGCCCCAGCTGTCCCTCACAACAGCCACTGAAGAAACAGAATTGTTTAAGTAAAATTAGGATACTAAGTGTTATGTGATTTCCAATTGCTGCCATAACTCCATTTATGATGGCGGCTTTAAGCAGACGACTTAATAGGAAATGTATTCTTACCTAAAGAAAATAAGGACGAAGAATCAATAATAAAACAATTATTTCTAGTTTTCTTTCGTTATCACATGGACATCTCCTAAATGTGGATGGAATGTCTTCTTCAATTGAAATGTTTGCTGGTGTAACATGGACGTACTTGTAAGTTTTAAGGTGTTTTTATCTAGCTATGAATCTGACTATTAGTCCCTTAGTAAGCTGCAAAAAGATAAGATACTTTAAAAATGTATTTTAAAAAAGCTTCACTTTGGAACAAAATTTAAAGGGAGAAATTAATATATATCATGATTGTGAAGAAACAGCTTCGACTTAAAAAATACCAAAGGTATCATTTAATTTTCTCAAGCACTTTTTCATGAGGGGTGGCACGGTGATAGTGCTGCTGCCTCTCAGTGAGGAGACTGGGGTTTGTGTCCCTGGTCCTCACTGCATGGAGTTTGCATGTTCTCCCCATGCCTGCGTGGGTTTCTTCTGATTTCCTCCAACGGCCCAAAGACATGCAGGTTAGGTTGA
The DNA here is from genome assembly GCA_026402145.1 of Polypterus bichir lapradei. Taxonomy (NCBI): domain Eukaryota; kingdom Metazoa; phylum Chordata; class Cladistia; order Polypteriformes; family Polypteridae; genus Polypterus; species Polypterus bichir. Next base: position 38,552,882 of record JANRMT010062822.1, read on the forward strand.
TTGTCGGCACTAAATTGGCCCTAGTGTGTGGTTAGGGTGTGTGTGTTCACCCTGCGATGGCCTTGCACCCTATTCTAGCTGGGTTAGGCTCCAGCAAACCCCGCAACTCTGTTCAGGACTAAGCGGGTTGGAAAATAACTGATTGACTTTTTCATGACCACCATTGCAGAGAGCTAAGGCCTATCGCGTCAGTTGTAAAGTTGGTAGCAGACCGGCAGGAGGCATTTTAGGAATGTCAACAAATTTATTAAAAAAAAAAATTGAAATATCAAATTGACATAAGTATTCAAGCCTCTTACAATGACACCTAAAATCTGGCGTGGAGCATCGCATTCTTAAGACAGCGCCACCCCACCCCGATTTTTTTGGAAATTGTTACGTTTTATGTAAAAGTTCTCTTACAAGTGGACAGTCATATGGCTGACATTAATACTTTACCATGAATATTGATACGTCTGAAAGTTTATATTTTTCCAAAAGATCCCGTACCCAATTTCCTTTCACAGACCTCACGCCAATTACCATCTTCCAGGTCTCCGTTTAAACTGACAGCGCAGGCACCAGACGCGCGTGTGTATGACGTCACGCCGCCGTCCTCTTCCCAGAGTCCACCGCGCCAATTTACCTCGGTCGCCGCTTCACTTTGACTCTCATCATGATTCCTCCTGTGCAAGTGTCTCCGTTGATTAAGGTGTGTATTAATCACGGTTTAATCTATAATACCTCAGACAGTAATTTTACGCACTCGAAAGATCAAAACACTGCTCCTTTTATAAGTTATAAGTGGCTGCGGGGAACGCTTTACTCTGAGAGTTATTCAGGCCTTTCCAACCTTTCCTTCTACAAGGTCAGCGCGAGTATGCATTTCGAAGTCGTACGTGTTAAAGTACTGGTCATGCAAATGTGGAAATAAGTACGACTAAATGAATATAAAGAAATCTGGATAAGTTTGGTAGTGAGAGGAAACTGCAAAAATTGAAGGTGACTGTGTCCGGAGTATTGGCCGCCCGTCTGCTGAGTTAGCCCTCTGTCTACTTGTGTGCCGCACTGGCGGAGCCCGGGCAGTTTGGCTGTTTTATTTCACCAAAACTGATTTTTAAGAATCTATGCATTCCACAGGAAAGTCAGGATTGAGCTTCTAACGGCAAGTTTTCTTTTTACCCTTTGTCACGACAAAGAAGTCGTCCTGAGTTGGAGAATTTTGTTGTTGACCAGTCTCTTTGCAAAACCTTAACGACCTTAATTTTTAAGGAACAAGTTCAAGTTAGCAGGTTGCCTGTACTGTATAACTAAATGGTCCACTGTATAGATCTCAGTTTCTGCTTAATTCATTTGAAATCGTTTAGCTGTGTCGTTCAAATGCAAGGGGTCCAGTTTATAGAACTTTTGTCAGTGATAATTACATTCAAGCAGTCCTTCGCAGCTCTCTCTTGTAAATTGAAATATTCCAAGAAATCGCTCAGTAAGGACTGCTCCAGCCTCAGATATTGGTGGAAAAGTGGCAAAAAAAAAAAAAAAAACACCAGTTGATGTAACCTGCTCTTCTGCTTGACCAGTTTAATCCATGTTAGAGTCTTGGTGAGCTGGAGCTAATGTAGGCAGCACTGAATATGCGGTTGGGGGGTATGGTGCAACAGTTTTGTGGGGGCAGACATTATTCTCAAATAAGAACATACATCTGGGGACAACTAGCTAAAAGGTTTGTAGTGAGTATTGGTGAACTCTACTACTAAAAATCCCCTCAAACCCCATAAGTGTTTCTTCCTAAAAAATTGACCCACTTTTTTCCAGTCTGAATACTTTAAACCTTCAGGGTTGCAATATTCCACCAAAATTCTTTTCCTATATTAGACATCTTCTTTTAGCTGCTCCTGTTAGGGGTCGCCACAGAGAATTGTCTGCTTCCATATCTTCCTGTCCTCTGTTAGCCCAATCACTTGCATGTCCTCTCTCACCACATCCATACACCTTCCCTTAGGCCTTTCTCTTTTTCTCTTGGCAGCTCTATCCTTAGCATTTCTCTCCCAATATACCCAGAATCTCTCCTCTGCACATGTCCAAATCAACGCAACCTCGCCTCTCTGACTTTGTCTCCCAACCGTCCGACCTGAGCTGACCCTGTAATGTACTCGTTTCTAATCCTGTCCATCCTTGTCACACCCAATGCAAATCTTTAACTCTGCCACCTCCAGCTCTGTCTCTTGGGACAAATTGTTAAATAACTGAAAAGACAGAGAGAGAGCAGTAGAAACTGAACAAAAGACTTGACACTGAGAGAAAATAAGCCATATCACTGTTATCCATTCAGGGTCTCAGTAGCACAAGGTAACTGAAGGTTAATGATTAATTTGTACATTGTAATGAGAGTGAGGATGGGGCAGAGACACAAGTGGACCGACCACTGTAGGTATTTGGCCCCACATATTTTGAGAAGTGCTTCTCTCTGATGCGCTACTTTACTACCATTTTGTGTCTGTAAGTACTTAAGAACAATTTGAAATTACATCCTTATGATAAATTATCATCTGATAGGCTTCTTCATCAAGAATTATCTGGAGGATTTGAAGTTGTGAACGCCACATCAACCCACCTCGGGGGTTCACTCCCTAATTGGATATGAGTGTCAAAATTACTAATTTTTTTTTTTTTGAAAAACAAAAGGAGGCTGGTAATATAGGCTTGTGGAATGTCATTTTATGTGATTTCAAGGTTGCTGATCACAAATGGGATATTATCAATATTTGATTCTTTACTGGTGATCCTAGCCCTGTTAGAGCTATTATAAGAAGGTTGGAAGTGACAGATGTCACTTTTAAGCATTTGGTGTATTGTTTTAGACTTTTTCAAAGTCAGTGATTATAAATACAATGTTATTTTTGTTTTTTAAATCCTTTACTTGGGCTCAAGCTGTCTGTGCTAAGCATCTTGCAAGCCCCAAACAGAAGACAGTCTTGCCTGAAAATCAAGTCAGCATTCATGGCTCTGTGACCTATAGCTTGGCCCCTAAAAAATAAAAGTGTTGCATGATAGCTCAAGAACACCATTTCAAAATGGAGAAAGTCAAATTTTATTGTGCAAGTGATATAAAAAGATAACATTAAAAAAGAATGTTTTCTACTTTGTCATAAAATAATGGCAAGTATTCTAGATCAAATTCAATAGATGAGAATACAGTGGATTTGTAACATCTGACAAAAAAAGCCAAGTGACATTTAGCTGATGCCAAAAAGCCCCCCATTTGGATCTTCAGACTGTTTCTTCCATCACCCTATTGAGATATCAGAGCAGTGTTGAATCTTGAACACTTAAATAATTTAGGTAGGTCGATCCCAAAGTTTTCAGGTTTATTTTTCAAATTCTGTATTAATGCTTTACTGGCCCCTCTGTCCAGGGTTGGTTTATGGCAGCTGCTACTCCAGTAATAGCAGTGGTGCCTGTAACTCTGAACTGGATGAAGTCCGTTTTTTGTTGGATTGAATTGAGCTAGTTTCTGGTGTTAATTAATACATGTACATTCTGGTAAGAATGGTCTAGTATGCCACTTCTGTACAAAAATCTGAGTTGTAAAAACGTCTAAACAAATGATGATTTACTAGGAAAATAACTAAAAGTTAAGAATATGAATTGAGGGTTATATCAGCATTTCTTCAATACGTATTGATAGTAAGGAAGTTTACTTAAGTTACTTAAAATTTTATTAGGCGTATTTTTTTGTTTTATGTTCTAACCAGTGTTTGCACAAGTTTGTCATATTGAGACTTTTGCTCAATAATAGTCAAAATAATTCTGTCTTTTACATAAATATAAAGCAGCAGACATCTGAGAAGCAGTTAGTTACGTAGTATTCAATAGATCCTGGCAGATACTCTTTTAAAAACTTAAGTTTTTACCTGTGTATTTTTTTTAAAGAGGGTTGAATAGTATGCTGCATTTCTTAACTCACAGTTTATTTAACAAAGAACAAAGTATATTTACGCTGCAAACCTTGTAAAAATTGAACCTAATTTATTATGAAACTGGTTAGGTGAACAGTCGCCCTGCAATTGAGATTCATTAACCAAATGATCTGCTCACTTTTATGTTGAGTATTTGGGGTAATTTTGGTTTTAGGACATGCTGGTAGGTTTAGCAATGTTTATATAATAATTATGAGGCATGCTTATGCTTTCTGAACAGTGTGTAGTGCAATTTGGGCTTATTAACCAAGTAAATAAAAAGTAGAACTAATAAACAGCTTAACAGACCTCAAGGGACGAGTAGGCAAATTCATTCCTGCAGTAACTATTTCTTTTGATAAATTGCTAGCGGTAGGGAAATCCTGAACTAGGAAACAATTTAGAAACTTTATCACCATTCTCCTGTAATTATCCATATTCTATTTGTGTTGTAATTTAGTTAAATTTATCAATGCAAGTATAAATGAGTAAAGAAGCATGTCCTTTGTGTAATTATATGTCAGAGTGCAGGACATGGCATTCCTTGGACTAACAGTGTAAAATCTTTGCTTTCAATTGGCAGACGGCTCGATGGTCAGCTTTGCTTGTGGGACTAATATATGGCAAGAAGAGATATGGTGAGTCTTGGTACATAATGCTATTCTGATATTCACAAACCTGTGAAGGGTATGGATTTTTTTATGTACTCAGTGTTTCCAAGGGGACTAGAAGGGCTGTTTGATGCAAGTTTTTGTTCTTATCGCAGTCTTAGTTGGGGAGCAGCATATTATGACCATTTACAAAGAACATTTTTTGCAGTGCATTTGAATATGTTCAGTGTTTCCAGTTTATTACGTAAAACTTCCAATACCTCCGTTTCCTAATTCAACATTTGTTAACCTAGGTGCATGGTTGTTATATTCTTTCAAATTAAAAATAAATGATAAAACTAATGCAATGAATATATTATTCTAAAGTTCTTTTCAATTCATTTAATGTTTGCACACTACCCTTCAATGAATGCAAGCTCAGAGCGTGATAACAAAGTCAGAGGTGATGCAATTACAAACTACTAATTACATAAGTACACACAGGCACAGATTTGTTAAACACACAGCAAAACAAAATCAGTGCTTAACTGTTTTAACATAAATGGACTCTTAACATATTGTTCCCTTAATGTTATCATTGATGTATAGCCAGTTGACAATGAAGAAGAGGAAAATGAAAACCCTCGTCAGCAGCATCCCTGAAGTAAATAAACCTGGGTTATGGGAATCCTCGGACGGTTAAACTGAAAAAGTCTTAAGGACAAAGTCATACACAGTAGCAGTCTTTGAGACCTAGGCCAGTTTGCCACCCACCGTTTACTGGGCAGTCTGCAGAGTAAGCCTGTAATGACTGGTTCAAAATGCCGTGGCTTTCTCTTCCACTTTTTGGAAAAAGCTTGGACAAGGCCAAGTAAACAACATACTCTGCTTAAAACAGGTTTCCCAATTTCATTCCCACCTATCAGTGGTTCAAAGATAGTAAGTAAGAAAATACAGCATAAAGATGAAAGGTGAATATATTGTAAAGAAAGATGCCCTGATATCTACGCGTGTATTCACCCTGTAATGGGCTGTCATCCTGGCCAGGGTTTGTTCCTGCCTTGCTCCCAGTGCTTATTGGGATAGGTTCCCGCTTTTCCACACACCTGTTCTGCATGAATGATGGATGGATGTAATGAGGAGGATTTTGAGATTAGCCTTAAGCTAAACTGGAAGGCGTGTAAAGACTTGAGAACTAGAGTTGTGTGGTCCTACTTTGTAGTTCCTATAATTATTCTTGCAGCAGCGGGATTTTGAATTAATTGACAGTTGCATACAGAGCAGTTTCAACTGCCAGGGAATAATACATTGCAGTAGTCAGTCCTACTAGAAATACATTAGTTTCGCACTATCTTCTATATCTAGATTTTTTACAATTGTTAAGACGCATTTCTTAGAACCTTCCGTCCTCTTCACAAACCCAGTCTTCAAACATATTCAGAAAACCTCTGCCTTTTCTGAAAAATCAAACATTTGATCTTTGCTTAAAATCAAGCAGTGCTTTCAGATCATATACACCGCCAATCAAAATAACACTATTGAGCATTCATTACTCACTACATCAAAAAATGAAAAATGCAACGTTCAGGCTAGGTAGCTCCAGAAAAATTGCTTTTGTGTATTACAATAATCATATTTAATTACTCAATAAAAGCACAAACTAGTAACACAAAGGACAGTGACAAAAATGTAAATGAAAAGGACATAACAGTACACTTTAAAATATACAGCAGAGTGAAAAGCCAACAAGTGACTTATTCTGGCTCAGCATGATGCCTCTGTCCTGGGTCAGGCTGGAGGACTTTGTCCACATCGCATGTAACTAGGAAGGAACCCTCTTTTGCACCTGATCCAGCCTTGGCTAGATTCTGCATCTGATTCCACTGCCTGTAGGAGATCTTCCCGAGTATAGGATTTTCAGTCCTAGACCTTCCACCGCCATGCAGTGTAAAACGTATCTATTGGTGAAAGGCAATCTTGAATCATTAGTTGATGTTGAGCCACTGTAGTTTATGGATACCACGGTGGAAACTGACATTATCAAAAATTAGGACATGGACAGTATGTTCTACCTGCTTGTACTCCTGATGCTCATGCTCAAACCAGACACCCTGAAGACCACCCAGAAATGTAAGGAGATGTTCTTGTGTTGTATGACCTCAAGAGGGCAATGATGGTGCAGAACCCCATAATGACGTTCGGTTGACACAGAGTGTCACGTTGACACCATTGTTGGCCTGGGTCTTCAACAATGGCATACAGCCTCACCCACAAAAAAGTATTCATGGGGCCACTCCATGGAATCCAATTCAAACACTCTCTATGTGTGAAAATGGATAAGACATTGTCTTATTGCAGCAGTAGACCTAGCCTTTGCTCTAGAGCGTGTGCACTACTGATTTACAGTACATACAGTATTGTATAGTGCAGCTTGACAGTAGTATGCAGTATGGTATTGTAATGTTAGCATCAACACTGAAAGTGTGTGTTTGAATGCACACTTAATTGCACATACTAAAATCGTTGATCTTTGACCCTTTCAGTCGCACTAATAGTAGAAATAATTAATAGTAGAAAGACTGACATTGCTGACTCATTGCTATATGTCACGTAGTTTAATGACATTTTTTTGAAGGACCTTGTCAACAATGACATCCTCTTGCTGATGAGAGAACACTGAAGTCCTTCCACCCTCACATGAGAGTCTTGCAATTCTACAAAAAGGAAGTGTGTAATGACAAAAGGGTTAATTCAGTTAAAACAGTACTTTTCCACCAGTCCCCCTTCTGTTGTCAGTCATGTACTGAAACATTTGTACACTGAACTTTCAATTACCACACCAAGCAATTACCTGTTCTTGTCTCTGAATCTCCTGATTATAGAAGAATCTGCTCAGATTAGGTTGTGCTCTTAGTTCAGAGACAACTAAATGTAATTCATTCATTCTTAAAATTCATTGAGACGATTAATTACTGTTGGGGAAAAGTTATTTGAAGTAAAGGAAAGGCATAGCTAAGTATCGTCTGCATGTGAATGAGTGGGAATGTAGCAGTTTCCTAGTGATATGAGGGGAAGAGCCTTTGTTGCACCAATTTAAAATATATGATGTTCTGATTTTTTTTTTTTTACATAAATATTTCCTAGATTACTTAAAGCCAATTGCAGAAGAAGAGCGGAGGATAGAGGAAGAAGAAAAGAAGCGACATGAGGAAGCTGAGCGTATAGCTAAACAAATTGCAGAAGGTAATTTTAAAATGTGTCATTTTATATAAGAAGGCGTTAGATTTTTGATATGTTAGAATACATTTCAAGGCAGAACATAGAGTGGAAAATCACTTAAAGTAGTGATATCTCCTTGTGTTGCTCCATAGTACAGCACACTTGGTTTTGCCTGTACCCATTACTGTGAGTAGTATATATGTACTGCATATTAGTAGTTTCAAATACAAATGTAATCTACAGTTTTACAGTAAATATATACTGTGCCTCACAGAGTTAAAATAAGGGGTCAATTCCTAAAAATCAGAGCCAGATGACAAGTACACATGGGAATGCACATACGGTAAATGAAAGGGGGCAAGACTGTTTGCTGCATTTTTCTCTTTCTTGCTCCACTGTTTACCACGGTGACTGTGAGAGTGTGGGATGCACGTCTCCCTTCTTTACCCACCACTGCTCATTGTGGTGAGTGAAACAAAGCAGTAGTATCAAAAATGAGCACCTTTCTATTTTCTGTGCCATGCTGGGAGAGGTGGAGTAAGAGTGTGGTGGGACATGTCTTTGTTCTTGCAGCCCTGTAGACCATAATGAGGTAGGGAGAGCAATAGCATGGGGGCACACCGTGGTGAGCTGGAGTGATCTTGTGGCTGTGTACTTCTGTGATGGCAAAAGTGGGAGAGTAGAAGTGTATGTCTACTTCACTTGCTTAGTTAAGTCAAACAGTACTCGGTTATGGTGGTGTTTTTAGGATGCAAGTTTATTTTCTTACATAGTTATAACTGTGATAATATGAAAAAAACACTTATTTGTTATATCCAGCAGATACACACTGCATAACACTGATCTAAAGCTATAACTGCCAGTTAAAACAAGAAGCAAATGGCAATAGAGTGTAAACTATTTCAGCTTTTTTCTGACCGTTTTTTTTTCTTGTTTGTTTTTTTTATTTACAGCTAATGAGGACACAATCCTAAAATAAAGACTTGTGGGTGAAAATATTTATGTGAACTTTTGAATTATTACTTCATCTGAAATGTTTAATGTAGCAGTTTGGTCAGTGTACAGACTCTAAGCCTGGAATCTGGTGTTCTGGACTGTGTAATGTGTCTGCTACTTCCACACTTTAACATGTAAAGAGGTAACATTTCTAAATAAACTGAATTTATCCTACTAGTCTGTGTCATCTTCTGTAAGTAAAGTGGGGCTTTAAAGTAATACCTGAGGGCTTTTGCAATATATTTTTAAGTGGATGCTAACAAAGACTTTGTTTATTTTTACACAAATGATTATACTTAGCTTAAAAGTTTAATGAGTTAATCACTCTTAAATTTGGACATTTTACTCCCTGAATCTACTGACTGAATTTTGCTACTGCTGTTTGGTTAATAATAATATTGTTCACTATTCTTGATGCAGAGAAGTTGGAGTCATTGTTAAAATTGACTTGCACGTCCTGACTAAATTGTACAGCATAAATGAGTTCACTTTAAAGCATATTAAGAGGGGAAACCATCAGTTACTATGATTTGTAAGCTTATAGTGAACATGATTATAAAAACAAAAAAAAAACCTGCTGTAATTCTTGTGGTTCATTTATGTCTTCTGCAAAAGCATCAGTGTTGTCCTTTAGCATCTCATTCCAGGTCAAGTTTATTGTCACACATACGTAGTACAGTGAAGTTCACACTTGTATGCCTGCTCAGAACACTTGACAAGAGTACAGTACAAAAATAAGTAATTCAGTTGAAAGAAGATTTATTATTGATAACATTAAATTGTCACTTTGTGGTAGAATAATAAAATAAGTTACTGGCAAAAACTACAACAAAGTACTTTAGAGTTAATGATAATATTTGAAGTATGGCTACCAGGTTCTCAAACAGCACTGTTATCTGGGTCATGTTAAATGGCTTCTGTCTTTATTTTTTTTAAAGAGGTATTACACATTTGAAGCTAGTGGAGACAATGCGATTGCACATTTTATCATCCATGGCTCTTCTAAATCAAGGTTACTTGCCTGATGTACCACAGTGATTGTCTGTTGTTTCATAAATATGTGTGTGTTAATTATGCAACTTGTGCGGTGATATGTCAGTATGCAGCAAGACAGTGGAAGATGCAGTTTACCACAGTGTGTTAGATAAATAAATAGAAAGAACTTGATCTGTCACCGGGGGAATCTGGCTTTTTACTGAAATTCATTAAGTAAACAAATACACACACGCACTATGGGCTAAACACACACCAAAATGACAAAAACAGAACAAAATGAATTGTATTTATTTGGTAAGACCGTAAGAAGTTTATTTGTCCCCAGGGAAAAATTTGGCTTTTTACAGACGTTCATTAAGTAAATAGTCAGACGAATATATATACATGTAGGTCTGAACACACACTGGAATGACTAAAAAATAAAAATAAAGAAAAACTTCTGACTTGGCAGTTACAGTCACAGTGAGGTACTATGCAGCTGTATTACCGTTGGTATGAAGGAGCCCTGGTAGTGTTTCTTAACGCACTTCTGCTAATCATTTGTTGGCTGAAAGTACTTGCTGTGTCAGAAAGAGGATGTGCTGTAATGTTTATAATGTCACTCAGTTTTTTCTTCATTCTCTCGTTCAGGGGTTGAGAGTGCGTACATAACTGAGTGGCTGCCCCTTTGATTAGCTTGTTAATTCATTGTGCCTCTCTAGCAGTGATCCGCCCAGTACATATCACTGGCCATTACAGAGTTCTAGAAGATGTGAAGAATGTCACTTTCATACTATAGCAACTACCATAAGTCGAGGTACAAGAGTGAATTAACAACACTGGTTCTTAATGCTGTTAGTTTCTTTTAAATTAAAACCTTAAGATTTTGTTTACACGAATAATAAACTGCAGGCATGAAGATCATCCTGAGTACTGGAAGCTTAAGTTGTGGTGTTGGCCAAGCAAATGTTTCATTCGTATAATTCAGAGGACCATTTTGCACCTAACATCCAAGCTATTTTCTGCTGGGTGTGGAGTTCACAGCTTATTTATCATTCTGCTAATCCTTGTATGTACATGTATGTGTTTATTACTTATTAAAACCATAGCATCTTGTTTTTGACTTTTAAGCTGCAGGCACTTCAGTAAATACTTACTGTATTTTCCTTATACAATTAATAAACTCTGTAAAAGCTAGTTAAATACAGTGTAATTCGCTACAGTTAAGCAACAACATTGTTTCACAATGACCTTGAACATTTAAATGGAAACATTTATTAGCAGATGGCTGTGAGAGGAAATGCTGACCAAGCAGGCTGTAGTACATTAGAAGATTAGTGGTTATCAGATGATTTACTACTTAAGAGTTCTGAGTCATGCCTGCAACTGCAAGAAAAAATGTAAAATATCACTGGGGAAAAATTGTGAACTTCAGATATTTACAGTTCAATAAGCATTATTAATATGCACTTATGCTTCAGGCAGTGGTATATTTTTATATTAGTTAATGCAACTTTTTTTGTGGGGTATGGTGTCAGATTTTCTGATCACAGTTGCTGATCTTGTCACTGCACCATATCAGTTTATAAGACTCAAAATCACAGCAGGTGTCACATTTACTGACTGAACGCCAGTATTCCAGCACAGTCGTGCGCACCCTCTTTTCTGACAGAGCCGCCACTTTGCAAAGTGTTGATAGCTGTGGTGCGTTCAGCCGCAGCCTCCTCCCTTTTTTTCCATTCTGCTTTGGTATATAAAACACGTGCCAATAGACAGACAAACTTCTCTTATATTTGTGAGTTTTACAACACTTGTGCTCCGTATTCCTCATTTCTGCATTCTGTGAATTGATCTTCTGGGTGAGCATTCACTGTGTGTCAGCTCTACTGCATATACAGCCTGCCCCTCCAACTGGCGAGAAAATCACGCAGGTTTTGTTTTATCCAAGTCAGTCTCAGTCATTAGGTATGTTGCACTCATCTTCACTGCCTCCAACTGGTTAAGCTTATCTAAATGAAGGCTACATCTGAAGATCACTGCAAACGTTGTCTAATGAGACATGGGCATAACCCGCAGATCACTGGGTCTTATGGCCTCTCAATAAGTGAAAACAATCGTGAAAAGACTTTTGAGAAATTTTACTGTGTTTTTCATTTTAGTCCTTATAAACAGGGAAGATATTGCTTCTCTTTAGAAGTGTGCACAAAGAAGTTTACTCATCTTGTCCTATTACTCTCGAGCAGAATCATTTTTTGTCATTGTCATTCTCTCTGCCCCACTGTCTGAAATTTTAACAGAAACTCAGTAGCTCTGGTATTGGTAGTGTCAAAGTTATTCTTTGTGGCTCTAGTGTAAGAACTACCGTAGTACTGAACCAGAAGGTACTTCAGTATATTAGGAAAATGTTAGTATTTTAAAATATACTATTCATATGAAAAAAATAAATTTACAATGGAATATATCTAAATTATTAACATGTGCTAAGCCAACTGGAGATGTTTGCATGTTTAGAAGGGCATACCATCCTCCATTTAAATCCCATCTACCAGTTTACTTGATGCCACTCCTTCAGTACAGGATTGAAGGAAGCAGGAGTCTGTCACACCAGCACTGGACACAAAATAAGGATGAAGCCTGAATGGGATGTCAGTTCATCAGCAGGCAGCTTCAGCTTCTCCAAGTGGTCAGTTAATCAGATACACGCATAATACAAACCCAACTCCATGATTAAAACCCCCCAATAGAGAAAACATGCAGACTCCACACATTCAACAGGCTGGGATTTGAACTTGGGCACTGAACACCGCAATGCTCTGTAGTGTCCTGTTAAAACTTGTATATTTCCTAAAACTGGTCATACAGTTCTTCCAGTAATTAGTTTTTCACATCCAGTATGTGTAATTTTGTTAAATATTATTTAGTCATATTTATATATAAATAAATAACAAAATAGAAACCTAAATATATAAGCCTTTTTCAGAGTTAAGATCTGTGACATGCCATTTTGTAATGCATACAATAATAAAATGTATTATATTTTACACTTCAGTAGGTGGTGAATTTCATTAAACATATAAAAAAAATAATACAGTAATTATGACTTGAGCAAAAGTGTGGGCACCCTTCCACTCGTGGAATAAAATGTAACCATGTCTTAACAGTTGATGAAAGACTTGTGTTTAAATGTGTGTTTGTTGCAGAATTGTATGTAATACTTTTCAAAATCAACAAAATATGTACTTTTCTCAAGGGTGTCCAAACCTTTGAACAACGCTGTATATTGTCAAAACCTTTTAAACCAAACCAGAGTCTTATCACGTCAGCACTGGTGACAAGGACGAAAAGAGCTGTGCACATGGCAGCAGTTTATTTCAATGTCCATTAAACATTTCCCATTAGATTACATTTTCTGAGTGTTTTTCTTTACATACAGTATGAACAATGAAAAATATATTCAATTATTTTTGACAGTTCTTAGTTGGTAATACCAAGCTGATAAGTTTTCTTTTGAATAATTGTGTGGCTTGAGCATTTTAATAAATCATTTAACATGACTTAATGCACTTATGTACAACTAACTATATGCAAGTTTTTCTGAATTTACATAGTTTTAATATGAATGTAAACATGGACAGTATATTATGTGACATAGCAAAAACACCAACCCAGCAAAAAGGGTTCCTAACATGGCATTGTACAAGCATGCAAGCATACTGGCCTCATGCACTCAATTATCAAGAAAGAAATTGTCGTATAAGATACGACAACTTCTCATCAACCAACAAAGTCTGAGAGATGGAGAGACAATTGTAGTAATTACGTTGAACCGAAGAGTTTAGTTCAGTTCTAAAATAAATAGAAATTAAAGTAAAGATGACAGACTGAGACCATAAGCCTTTAAGTTGTTTGTATAACACATCACAATAAATAACAGCACTACGCAAACATTGATTTTTTACAACTGTAATTGAGATCAATTCAATGAAAAGGAGCTTCTGGCAGTGCCAGATTATGAAGACATTGTCTTATTTGGTCAAGGCCCTATGTTTGTCTTTTTTAATAGACAATGTTGGGTATTTCATTCAATAAACACGGTCTGAAGAAGGAAACTTGGTATATGGTAGATAAAAGTCTGTTTTCTTTTTGGTTGTTTCCAGCAGCGGTCAAGTCCACACACTTGCTAAGCTTGTGTTTGATCTAAAAGTATCCTAGTGAAGAGTGAGGATGGCGGTGAGCCCTCTTTCTGCAATGGATGTGGACAACTCAAAGGGAGAAAATACTCACATACTGTAGGTTGTTCTGAATCATATATTCTTAAAACTGACATGTAGTGGTAATCAGGATTATTTTCTCTTTGATCACGAGTAGATGTGTATCATTTTCCTGGTTTTAGAAATATTTTTTTTCATGATTTGGTGTAAATAGTGAAGAGAACAAAAATCCAATTCTAATAAATACAGGTAGATTATGGGGATTTATGGTTAGCAAATTGAGCATGTTTTAGATGTTGAGCCTCCACCTTCTTGTCCCTTGGCTGTGGAAATAAATAAAATCATAAAAATTGATTAGTAAAAAGTGCAGGTGAATTCAGTTAAATTTATTGTTGCTGTTCTTGCTTACGGTATGTAGTACTGTGCTGGCTGCAGCCATCGCGCACAGCTCTGTTTTAAACTGTGCAGATTATTAAACTGATTGACACACAATAGCCAGTGTCCTTTTAAAATTCCAGAAACAAGAACTTACCTGTCCAAAGTGTACAGTGAGTAAAGTGAGTTTGCAAAAATAAAACATTAGTGAACAAGCCACCCTGACCTTTTGCCTTTGCAGCGGCCAGTTCCATCTCCCTTTTTTGTTTTTCTTCTTCAATTGCCTTCATTTTTGCATCATATTCATCAGCCAGTGCCTTCCACTCTTTTCTGTTATTCAGCAGGCCATCGTACATTGGCTGGATTTGCTCATGGAAGCGAGAAAATTCCTGTGGATGGTGAAAAATAATTATAAAGTTACATACAAAAATGGAAATAAAATATTTGCTTTTTTCTAGTATTATTACTAACATAAACACAGAAGTTAAACTAGAAACACTGGACAACAAAGTTTTTGCTTCCTATATAAGCTGTCCATCTGGCAGTTACAATCGGTTAGATGTGTTCAGCTTTAACATTTGTGATGCACCATCTATTGGAGTGTACAGTATTTTGTAATGCATTTCATTCTTCATTCCAACCGAGGGCACACTGCAAATGTTGGCACTGCTGTTATGAATCCCACACCACAAGCCACGTAATTGAGGCATGAGATAAACTGATACTTTATCTTAATAAATGAAAAAAGGAAAAATATAGAAAATATATGGATTATAGGTGAAGTACCTTTCATTGAAGTCCGTTAAACATTCTGCTGATCAATAGTGTTGCAAAATGAGAGCGGGAATAAATCATATAAATACATAACAAATTTAATTAACAGGTGTAAAGAGGGCCCAAGTTTGCGACCTCTCTGGTCAGATCATCAGCCATTTCCATCTGTTTGACCGTCACTGGGTTCCAGTAGGATTAGTTAGTTCTTCTTTAAAATGTCCTTTACTAGGTTATAGTGTCGGCTGTGTACCCCATCTGTTGGTGCAATGTACGTATTTTATTAGTACTGGCGACCAACACCTTGGAATGGGTGTGTTGAGAACTGAAGCCCTTGAGTGAACATGTCACAAGTGACTTTGTAGGTACTGTGGACTGAAGTTATACTGAAGGATCCTGTCAATCAGATGTCACTTACTTAGCTTTAAGTGCCAGTTCATGATTTACTGTGGACTGGGCCAGTTGGTACTTAATTAAATTCTTCTGCACAGACCTATATTATAATTTAAAGTACACTTTTTGAGCAAGATGTGCAAAATACAAAAACATAACATTCGATTGATATAAAATATTTGACAAGTTTGGGGTTTTATTAGAACAAAGTTCAAGAGACGGTAAAAAACAGTTATTGAATCTATTCATCCATTTCCTTAACTTTTACTAATTTTTTTATTACAGTAACCATTGCCTGACTACAGCTGTTACATCCCATAGCTAAATCTGTAAACTTGCTACAGTAATGCACTAAAATATAAAACAGAATGTAAATTATAAGGCATTCTACTGGAGCATTCATATTCTGCTACCTTGTACACAAACGAGCAGACAAAGTCAATGAAGCCACACTGGAGCTTTGGAAGTTCTGCTGCTTTGTTTCTGTCCATCATGGGCTAGAAAGGAAAAGAATACATACAGTATACCAACTTACGGCATACAAGGATACCACAGAAATCAACAATTATTCTTTATTAGAAAAAAGTAATGTGAAAATCCTTATACAAAAAGATCACAGATATACAGTATAGTAAGTAGAAAAACGCTAAATTTTAGAAGCAAAATTGCTTTATGTATAAAATATACTGGTGAAAATGGAAATTTCATCACCATAATGGACTGATCATTTGTGCAAAGTCTGGTTCACTTTAATGTATAGAAATTGTCTAGTGTTCATTAAAAAATACCTTCTCTAGCTAGGAATTATTGTCACAAGTCTGGCACTGTTATTATTTTGATGCCATTGCTGTGGAGCTCAGTTTAAAAGATAATTAAATAACCACAGAGTATGGTGTGATACAGGTTAGTGCTTTTCACTTACAATATACTGTATGTGCTTTAAATTGATAGAAATCCCTGGCGCTTTGTATATGAATGTGAGTGTCTGCATGAATAGACAATGAACTCGTCCCCCTACAGCGGGTTGGTTCCAGTGCAACTTGGATAAGCTAATGCAATTTTTTTTTATTTTTTTGACTATGCAACATAGTTCCTGGTCCAGGCTTTGTGTTTATTACATTTGGAATACTGCAACTGTCTGCAGATGATTCAAAATGCACCGGCACGTCTGGTGTTCAAACAGCCGAGGCGGGCACATGTCACTCCTCTTTTCACATTACTGCGCCGGCTTCCTGTAGCAGCAGATATTAACTTCAAATCCTTTGACGCTTGCCTATAGTGTAATGGGTCATCACCTGCAGGTATGTATATGGAGACACTTGTGAGGTTCTTTGCTCCTTCTTGCACACTCAGGTCTGCTGATGAACAGTGTTTGGTGATGCCACAAAATCTCATTCCAGGCTCTTTTCATGTGTAGCTCTTAGCTGGTGGAAAGGGATGCCCACCTGCATTAGAAATTCTGACTCCCTCAATGTGTTTAAGAAGAGTTTGAAGACTCTGTTGTTTGGTGTATTTCTGTCTAACTGACCTTGCCTGTTATGTTTTTGTAACCCAGGAATTGCTTGTATTTTGTTTGAGCTGTTCACTTTTAATGATCAATTTTGTAACCTTGAACGGTAACACTTGTTTCTAAGCAGTTCCACATACTGATGTCTAGTTGATTATGATGTCCTCTTTCTTATGTCGCTTTAGATAAAAGTGTCTGCTAAGTAAATAAATGTAAATGTTATTAGAAAGGATGAACCTTGTGATTGTGTTAATCTGTTTGTATCTCTGAAGCTGTTCAAGCACTCTAAGCCTATCTGCTAAGTAGAACTGCTATACAAAAATAAATGGAGTTGACCACAGTGGTGAAACAGACCTTACACAATAAAGCACATTACTCACAATAGGATTCTGCTGCAAAACAGTTCTCTCCAGGTCACCCTGCTCCCAGAATTCTGCTGCTACAGAAAGAGCCACCTGCAAAGTAAAGTTATTGTTTATATTTGATTATCATGGATCATAAACATAAAAAAACAGCTTTGGCCAATTAGCGGAACCTTAGCTAACATACTGTAGCTCTGCTCTGTGCAGCGATCCTCTGTTGACTACTAAGAAATCAAGAAAGAATGAATAATAACAAAGGACATTTATTTTCACAGTGGAACAACTAAATCAGCAGCAGCATGTTGGCAAAATTATTATGACTACTAACTTATGGTTCCTGGGACCTGGGCTTGATTCCCAACCAACCAGGCAATGTGTGTGCAGTTTTCATATCTCCCGTGCTGTCACGTTTTATCTGTTCTGGTTTCCTGACACATTCCAAAGACGTGCATGTTAGGTTAACTTGTGCACTTATATTTCTCCAGGATCCTACACATAGTTCTAAACAGATATCCTGGAGTGAAAAATGGATGTACAGAGTCAGTCTGTGCTGGCACACCCAGTTATAATTAGCTATACTTGATCCTGATCTGTGTGCAGTATGGTAGTGACACTATGTCTACTGTTTTCACATTGCTACAGTAAATGTACTGGATATTTTATAGCATATTGTGGTTTACTACTGAAATTAAGTTACTGTGTTTGATGACACCATCTTGTGGCATTCTGTCATTATTTGGCTTTAGCTAAACCCATTGGCATAGGCCAAAGTCTTGAAATTATGAAAGGAGGCTGAAAATTTTACCTATAGTTTTTTCACTTTTCTTGATGTTTTGAAACCTCCTGGTCAAAAAAAAGCGCCTGGTCTGCCTATTTGGGTGCCAGTATCCTCAATAAACTCTAGAACCAGACATGCTAGCTCACATCTGTTTTATCCAAGTTCTTTCTCATACTCATACTCAGAAATGCCTGGTCCAGCCATTCGAGTCGTCAACAGTGAGTATCCTGTGAGCCGGATCACCCCAGGGGAATTGCACCACATGGATATTGTGCCGTAACTGACGCTTCCTCACAATGCAGGCAATGTGCCTCATTCGGGACTCCATGAGCAACTGCTCATTTAACACAAAGTCAAATCAGCGGTGCCCAAGGATTCTCTGTACAGACACAGTACCGAAGGAGTCCAGTCTTCATCTCAGGTCACTGGATAGCGTCCATGTCTCACAACCAAATAGCAAAACAGGAATGTCCCTGCCAACATAAGAAAACCTCTTGATGAGGTTGACATTCTCACCGCAGACAGACACACTGCTGATGGCTGTGCCCAAGAGGGCATTAAAGGCTTGGATCTTGGTTTTTATCCAGGACAATTGCAAGCCCAGAAACTCCTTGCTCAATATGTCAAGAGCCCTGATCAGGGCCTCTATTGACTCCAAGAAGATCACAGCATCGTGGGCAAAGTCAAGATCAGTGAACCTTTCTTCACCAACAGATACCCCATGACCCTGCCTAACACCCAGTCCATGCAAGCATTGAACAGAGTAGGACCAAAAACACACCACTGACAAACCCCAGAATTAACTGGGAAAAAACGCAGAGGATCTGCCTCGACTCTGCACAGCACTCACCATACCAGTTTACAGGCCAGTCATGAGATCCAGCAATTTTGTGGGGATCCCACAAAATCTCAGGATGTTCCACAGGGCAGCTTGATCAGGCGAGTACCAAAGTCAACAAAGGCTGCAAAGAAACTTTGCCAATATTCATGTTTACTCTCCTTGAGAACCCTCAATGCCATGATGTGGTCAATGGTAGACTTCTTAGGCATAAAACCAAACTGTTCCAGTAACTGGTTGGTGAGCAAGTGATCGTGGATCCCACTGAGGATGACCCTAGCAAGGACTTTACCCAGCACTGAGAGCATTGTCATTGAGAGCCCCCTGTAGTTGCCACAATCCAGGCAATCGCCTTTACTTTGCCAGACAGGGACAACTGCCATGTTCCAGTCGGTTGGGATGATGCCCGTCTCCCAAAAGGAGGCAAAGATTGCTTGCAATGCCAGGAGGACAGGCTTGGACAGGTTCACCCCAAAAACCACAGATCCCTGTAGTCTTTCCTACCTTCAGCTGGTTCACCAACTGTGCTATCTCAGTGAGACTGGGTGGTTCACAGCTAATTGGAGGATCAACCTCAAGAAACGTGGACCCAGAGATATCCAACATCCCAGTTGGAGGATCAGCTTTAAACAACTGCTCAAAGTAGCTAGCCGAGCAGGTCACAATTGCAGTGTCATCCTCAAGGACTGTTCCATCACCTGTCCTGACTGCAGCTCTTTGAGGAACAGATTTGGATCTGCATAATGCTTCCAATTCCTCTGTAAGCAGGACTTGGGTCACTAGATTATAGATGGTGTGTCACTTGTTCACAGATTCCTTTAACAAATGCCTCCTTATCTGCTCTCAGAGCCCTCGCAGCCGTCCTTCTCAGTTCCCGGTACAGACCAGAGTTGCCATCAAGCCGTGTGCTGTGACTCCTCTTGATGATACCCAGGGTGCCCTGCGAGAAGAAACACCTCCTTCTGGGAACACCAATAACACCAACACAACCCTGAGCAACCTTCAGGATCTTGTCACGGAAAGTCTCCCACATTACGTTAGATTCAGAAGTTGCACCCAAGTCCACAAGTTCCTCACACAAACTGTGTGCAAGCTAATTAGAAACAGCCTGGTCTTGGAGTCTGGCCAGGTCCTCCCTCATTCTCCTAGTAGGTAGTAGCCTACTGGACCTAAGCTGGATCTCCAGAGTAGCAACAACAAGTCTGTGGTCAGAATTCACAAACTGGGTACCCGTAGTTCTGTAGGAACCTCTAACATCTGCTCACGAGGATGTGATCAATCATCTTCACTGAACCACCAGTATTGGAGTACCAAGTCCAATTAGAGGTTCAGGGCACTGGAACCATGTTTCCATGTTTCTGCAGCCCCTGACATTTTGCAAAGTCAAGGAAAATGGTGAGCGACGTCTCAGCACCACAGCAGTTCAGAACCTTAACAGGCCTGACCCCATTGGCTCTCCAGCCACTTTGACTCTTCCGGGGATGAGGCTCCCGAGGGCTTTCCCCCTTCCGCTTCATAATTCAAGCAGTCTTCCTAAGGGTGGCTGCAGCAGAGTTACTCCCACGGAGAACAGAAAGGAGTCCGGTCTGCCGTTGCGGAGCTGCGAGAAGTTTTTATGGCGGCTGGAGTGCCAATCCTACCACCAACCCCCAAGTTTCCCTGCAAGTTGGAGGACTGCTTGCAGGGCTGGATGCAGTTTAACGTCATACCCAGGACACATTCATCAAGTAAAAATAATTACTTAAAATAAATTTGGTCTGTACACTAATAAACATTTAATGGCCTGTATATTTCAAATTAGAATGAAATAATTGGTAAGATGCTATATGCATCTTAACCACTGCATTTCTTATTATATTCTAAATGTGCATTGTTTTATTGCAATTGTCTACATTACTTGTTTTATTTGAATCCATTGAAAGATAAGCAAAAAATAATACATATACAGTAGTGTGAGCTACAGAATGAAGAATGCATATGAAAATCTATAAATGCTTCTAAAAATTACCTATAGCACATAGTCTGTTTTTTGCTGATATTATAATATAATAATATATATTAAATTATAATTCCTATTTCATAATCCTTAGTTCTTTGTCACTTGGCTTGTGCTGTCCTTATACAAAAAATAATAATTAAACCGCTTATACAATTATAAACTGAAATCTTGCATAGAAGAAAGTATAAACTATTAAGAAAATATAAACTATAAGCTGACATATATAAACCCTGATAATACCTGTGGTATGCAATAGAAACAGTTTTTCAATATAATAAGGTGCAGCTTCTCCAGGAAAATACACTAGCGTGTACCTGTTACGAGATCTATAGTCAGACAGCCTAAAAATTTGAAAAACAAAAATAGCTTTTATATGTCTTTATTGTTAACTAGCAGCACTTTATCAAATAAATAGTTACACCGAGTATGAGCTTTCCAATTGTGTACGGAATAGGTGGGACAAGAGTCACCGTCAGCAAAATAAAGGTTAGGGTACTATACAGTGTCAATTTAGGTGTATCAAAAGTTAAAAAAGCAACCTACATAAAAAGGATACACAACAGAGCACTGAAAATGCTAAGGATGTGTAATGTATTCTGCTGCCACTCTGGGCTTACTTTTATGGGTTTCAAGTCCCATCACATCCTAAGTTATCATTAAGCAGTCTCTGTTTAAATAACACACACACATATATATATATATGTTTTTTTTTATTTTGATTTGCTTATATATATGTGTGTGTGTGTGTGTGTACAAAAAAAGTCTTGCTCATTTTGGCTATAGGGCTACAGCACCTTCTAGTGACTCCCAATGTCCTTGCTTCTCTAAGTCATACAGTGGATTCAGAACGTATTTAGACCCCTTCACTTTCTGAACTCTTTATTGTGTTGTAGACTTAATAAAAAGGATAAACATGTCATTTCTGTCTATCAATTTACACTCAATAACCCATAATGACCTAGTGAAAACATGTTTTCAGAAAGGTCTGCTTTCATCCTATTGTAGTCTTTTGACTACAGAACTGCAGATGACACATCACTAACTTCCAAAGCCACATTACCACTTAATGCAGTGGTTCTCAACCTGTGGGGCGTGAAGTAACAAAAAGGGGGGCGCGAAAGGTGAAAAAAGTAAACAAGAATTGAAAATATGAAAAATACATCTATTGAAACCAAAACAAATTAACTTAAAGTACATTCTGATACTAGAACAATAAATATAGAGTTAGATAAATGTTGATAAAAGTAGGTATAATAAAATATGCATCAATTATACATCATTAATTAGAAACAAATAGAACAAATTGGTATTAGTGGGCTCCTTTCAAAGTAACGTTAGTGGGGCGCGATTAAAACTGTTATGAAAACTCGGGTCGCAAATACTTAAAGGTTGAGAAACGCTGACTTAATATAATCACTTTAGGTAAGTTCATTGTATTTATTAATTTTAATGTAAAGGTGAATAAAATATGGAAACACTTTGTGGTTCTGGAGAACTGAGTTTTTTTTTTTAATTTATTGTTCAGAAATTTTATTTACTGCAGTTAATATTAAAGCATGATTACTAATCAAAAGCTTAACAGTTATTTAATCTTTTGAAACAGATGAATATTTTCATTGAAAATTGTAATTTATTTTGATATGATGATCACAACAATGTATATCCATAGAACAAACAGTTCATGTTAGAGAGTATACTGTTTCATGAGTTTTAAATGTATCAATTTACTTACTTTACTCTGGACCTCCCAAGGCTTTGTAATTGCAGATAAGTCACAAGCTGTCATCATCATAGCCCTAAAGAAATGATATAACATACAACATTGTACTGTAATATAAATTCAGCAGCAAAATCAAGGAGTTTGTTATTGACTTTTGCGGCACTAAGTGACCTCTTCATCTGATCACTAATCAGGGAGTGAATGTGGAGGTTGTACAGTACACTGCAACAATGACAGGCTACACTGGTCTAATAAACCAGGGGAACTATACAAGAAAGGGCAGAGCAGAGTCTTTTTTCTTAGTGGATTGCACTCCTTTAATGAGGGTAGTGACATCCTTTATATGTTCTATAACTCTGTGATGGGCAGTACAATTTTGATTCATCTTAAGAGAGGATCATCAAATTAACAAGCTGATTAAGAAGGCAGGCTTAGTTATGAGGGGCATTCTCAACCTACTAAAGGTAATAACAGAGAGAGAATGAAAACAAAAATGACAGCCATTATGAATAATGCTGCACATCCTCTCTAGCCATCCTCTCTAGCCAGTGACTTAGCAAAAGATGTATAGTAAGAAACACTACTTGGGCTCCTTTATACCTACAGCGATACATCTTTTTATTGCCTCACTGTGACTGCTCTCTTACCATTCATTAGAAATCAGACTTTTTTCTTCTTTTTTAAAAAATACTGTAAATTCACACTTTTTAATTTTAGCTATTTTATTTACTTATTCTAAGAACAATTAGAGCACATGCACATGTAAATGTTAAAATGGCCCTATATTGGACCAGTATCCATGCCCAGAGTTGGGTTTTGTGCCCACAGTTGTTTTCTGCATTCTACCCACTGCTATTAAGACATACTCTGCTTCCTGAAATTCTGTACTAGATATGTGGTATAAAAAATTCTTGGCTGAATGGATAAAGAAAGAGCTTCTATATACAGTATACAGTATGAAGCACAGCGATGCACTAAAGAGCCCTGGTTTTTCACACTTCTTAGCAATCCAGGTTAATTTCAGTCCTTTTATTGCATGCATGAAAGCTGCAGATTATCTGAGTAGTTTTTCTCCATGTATTATTTTCCTTATGCATACCAAAGACATGCATGCTTGTTTAATTCTATAGTTTAAAATGAACTGTTGTGATTGTGCATGTATGTCTCAGTATGCCCTACAATCGACTGGTAACACATTCAAGGTAGTTTTCTTTAATATTTACAATGATTCTGTATTGCACAAACAGTTTCACAAATGGGACAGATAGATGGAAACTTACTAGAGACTGTCATGTTTTTCTACTATTTAAATTGCTTAACTTGTCAATCTCTATTCAGAAAGATTAGGGTTACTCTGATAGAATTTACTAAATCTACAAAAAATGTTGAAGAATTTATTGTACCTTTTACTGATCTTAGAGAGTAAGGGATATTGGTCTTTCAAACAAAACCACAGAAGAGGAATGTAATTAAACCACTTATAAAATACATTCTAGTTCAATATGTTTCAAGCACACTGTAACTGAACAAAACCATTTTCATTTGTGTCCTTGTCCTTTGTGTCTTGTTTCAAACTATCTAATAATTTTACTCAGGCGAAGACCTGACTTATAAGCAATGTCATCAAGTGCCTGCCTCACTAGGTCACATGTCATGGGAATGCCCTATACTTAAACCATTTTGGCTAAAAAACAATTCTATGTCTCTTACATGGCCTTAGATTTAAAATCACTCATAATGCCTTAACAACAGTATTTTAGAGGAAAACCAAATAGGATAAAAGTGTGCTACGCAAAATCAGTTGTAATATCCTATACCAAACTGCTTGCACAAAGACTCGTCTTGATGAACTGGAACAATCTAAATCCATCATCTATAAACAATCGGGAAAGCAAATTTTCTATATTGCCTCAAACTCAAAGAAATCAAAATTTTTTATGAGAATCAGAAATTGGAAAGAACTCAATAATAGTATACTGTGGCCGTGCTTATTTTTTTTATTCTACTAATAACTATTTTAGACTAAGCTCTTTTGTATTGCTTTTTGTCAGTTGGACATAGAACACTGAGCTCTTTTCGTATGTTTTCTAAGCATATGTTACTCTAATTTGCTTTACAGAGTTCTCTTCTGATATGTTTTGTTTCTCAAAAAAAAAAATAAATGGGTGGGGGACAAGGGTTTGATCAGTGATGTCCACTTTGTTGAGAAAATTAGTTGGAGGTGTGAGGTGTTAAATGTTCTGGTCCCACCCCATCTAAATCAATGGTAAGAAATAATATTAAAATCATAATGTGGTTTTCAGTTTTCAAGGATTTTTCTTTATCTTTCTGGTATTTTAAGTTTTTTTGTGTTACTGAAATATCTTTTTTTAATGAAGAACATACATCTTTAGAGCAAGAAAATGTTACAATCATTGTAACTTCAAGAAGTAGCATTACAGTGGAAACACTACAGTGGCTGAGCATAGCATCCTGTGCTGAAATTAGAGGTCAACGATTACTTTTCAGTTTAATTAGAGCACGCACTTAACATTAGAGAGAATAAGGCATCTTCGGAGCAAGAACCACCCATGGCACTGAACTGACATATTGCTAAAAGGTTGGTGATTTCTTTATTACATTTTTCAGTGAGTCACCTTCAAATTAAACTTCTTAAAAGCAAAGAGGATTAGCCAATTGTCATTCTTTACTAAATATTTACCAAGGCAAAGGTAATTACTAATAGGATGCATTTGTTGTGGTCATTTTTTTTCCATGGTCGCTCTCCAAAGTTTAATACTCTTTTTCCTCACCACTGGGCACAGTAACAAAATTAAACTGAATACTGCTGATATATGATGCACCATCTAATTTTATTTTACAGAATAGGCCAGTTTCTTCTAGTTGAATTGACTTACATGACAATTTCCTTCCTTGTGGTCTCCACAGATAAAAACCTGACCCAGTCATTTCTATTTTCATACGTTTCAGACAAGTCAACGATTTTCTGGAACATTGTTCGTTTCCTGTAACATAAAGGATACATATTGGCATAAATAAACACAGCGGCTTTTTGCAGCACTATACAATGTGAGCTGTTAGTGACAATAATTAATGCAAATCCCAGTTCTGCAGAAAGATATTAATACATGGTTAGAATATAAGCTATCAGCAGAAATAGGAACATCCTCAGATGAGGTTAAAATGTTGAACCAAATGACTGAAATACAACAACTGTGAAAAACACAAGTGGCATAAATACAAAAAACACTGACTTGTATAAATATAAACTTAAAGACATAAACAAATATATACACATAAATATATAAAAATCATTAAATCAGCTTCACATAGCATGTGAATTCCTGTTTACTTCTAAAATATGGCCAATATATGAAAGTCCCCAAGGTCCTATTTTCAACTACAAGTTGAAACCAGCAGACACATTTTTGAATAAGTGATTCCCAACATTTGCACAAAGTTTGTCCTTTACCATCTTCTCTGCATCCCCATGTAATCTTATATTTTTAGAACTGATTTTAAAATAACTCCTAGCATATACCTTACTTAAACTCTTAAAATGTGTAAATACTTTGGTCGTTACACCACTTAATCCCATAATTTAACTCCCATCAATCTTCCAACATTAGACTGTAGTTCAACTCAGTAGTCCTATAATATTTCTATGTAAATGATGTTATATCCTGTAGAATCCCAGCCATCTAAGCTATAAAGACAGCATATAGCAATAACAAGATCTTATAAAGAAAATATTATACAGCATAAAATCTATAGAAGGGATTCCAACTACGACTGAATGTTGAACATTATCTTAGAGGAGATGCTTTTGCTGATCATAGGGGTTAAAAAAAATAAATAAAAGAAGGCTGTTGCTCCTGAGTGACTGTGTCATCGCTGCAACATCTGGCAATATAAAGAGCCAAGAAAGAAAAACATTTATTTGAGAACAACTGAACACTTCAAAGAAAATCTGCCAAAAAACATACATTGTACTTCCACATTTTTTGCAGAATGACTGATTTTGGCCATTTCCATTTTATATGACTTATATGCAGTGTCCAATGTTTTCCTTTATAAAAACTAGAATGATCGATCCTTGCTTTCCACACCAGTTTTAGTAATTTCTATATATCTCTCAACAACAGAAATTAATTCAAATTAATAATTACATTTTCTTAGAATTTGTTCTTATTTAATTATTTTATGGATATATTAGTATCCATTATTCACCTTTTAAATAGGTCCTTAACAGGCTGTCTGTAAATTTACCTGAAATCTGTAAACCCTGCAAGAAAGTATTTTTACTTTTAAAATGATGTACATAGAGCACATTTTAATTTTACTCACTTGAAGTATAGTGCCAGGTCCGTAGCAATAATAGCAATGTCCATAAGATGAATGACATGCTCTATTTGTCTTCTGTTTAGGTTTTGATAAATGTTCAATGACTGTGAAGAAAATTAAAAACAGTTCAAATTCATCCTTTTCTCAAAGAAGCCCTGACAGAAGCATCCATCCATCCATTATCCAACCCGCTGAATCCAAACACAGGGTCACGGGGTCTGCTGGAGCCAATCCCAGCCAACACAGGGCACAAGGCAGGAACCAATCCCGGGCAGGGTGCCAACCCACCGCAGGACACACACAAACACACCCACACACCAAGCACACACTAGGGACATTTTAGAATTGCCAATCCACCTAACCTGCATGTCTTTGGACTGTGGGAGGAAACCCACGCAGACATGGGGAGAACATGCAAACTCCACACAGGGAGGACCCGGGAAGCGAACCCGAGGTCTCCTAACTGCGAGGCAGCAGCGCTACCACTGTGCCACCGTGCCACCCCCCTGAGAGAAGCAGATTTAAAAAATAAAAAAAAAAAAATTGATATGTAAAGAATGAGGCCTTTTTAATACTCTACCAAAAGAAAGAAACTTATAAGAAAGTTCTTTCTACTGGGAGAAAAAAAAAAAGAAATTACAAAAAAAAAACAGGTTAAAGCAAAAAACTCAACAATTTGAGCTAACAGATATTCACAAACATTCTATACTAGCTGTGCTACCCAGATTTGCCCAGGAAATTTAGTAAGAGAAAGGGCCTGAGTTATAGTGCCCTCAGTTAAAATGGATTTATCAGAAGTACTATGCAACCAAATCATTTTTAATAAACAATATTTGTTGTTTTTTTCTTTTTTATAAATGGCTAATATTTTCACAGGGAGTGTGGTGTAGTGGTTAAGGCTTTGGAGTTTAGACTTCAAATCTTAAGGTTGTAGACTCAATCCTACTACTGACACCGTATGATCACGGGTATGCTATTCTATCTTGTTGTGGTCAAATTGTAAAAAGAAATGTAATCCATGGCTAGGAAAAACCCTTTCCGAATTGTTATACAGAAAATTATTTACGCATGTTAAATCTCTTATGTATCAACCTTTGCTATTGGTTTTTTGAGTCTGACTTTGTCTTTGATTTTGCCTTTTTTGATCTTTCTGATGATAGATAGATAGATAGATAGATAGATAGATAGATAGATAGATACTTTATTAATCCCAAGGGGAAATTCACATAATCCAGCAGCAGTATATATTAAATTAAATATATTAAATTAAAGAGTAATAAAAATGCACGTAAAAACAGACAATAACTTTGAATAATGTTAGCATTTACTCCCCCTGGTGGAATTGGTTTTGACCTTTGTCTGTTTTTGTGCTTTCTTCTCCTGGCCACTTTCAAATACTGGATGCTTTTCATTCATAACAAAACAGACCACTCACAAATAAGGCCATGGCGGAATCAGGGTCATGCCCTTTTTAAAAGACACACACAAGACAACTACAAGTGCCCTAACAATTGCAGATCAGAATGAAGGCAAACGTCCAGGACCCTTATTAACAGTCAAAATTGATTCCAAATATTGACACAAAATATCTCAAAATTTACCTGAACTAAGAATACTCCTAACATGTTTTATTTAGCCTTTATAAGGATTTATTAACACTGCTGTTTTTTTTTATTTTAGTTATTATATTTGTATTTATAAGCAGCCCAGTTACCATGGCAGGTCCCATGGTATACATTTTGTTAAGATTCTTTATAGTTATCTTAATATACTATCCAACTTATTCAGCTGTAATAAAACTGTTTATCTACAGTAGACTGGAATACTTTTTTCACACTGGAGAGTTCAAATACTGTAGAGATAAGATAATTTACAAAGAAACACAATTGCAGCATATGACTTTATAACCCGTCATGAAGAAACATCCAAGCTTATTCACTTTTATGTAAAGCTTTTTTAAATTAATTTAATTAATTATCAAATTATTGACACTTGATTTTTCATAAAAATACCTCATCTGAAAGCAAAAATTTTCCAAATTCCAGATGGTGTCTCTCCAAGATGGATGAGCCATGAAGTTTGGCAAGTGGATTTTGTGATCTGTTATTATAAAAAAAAACACATAGTGACTCTAAATATCCATCCATCCATTATCCAACCCGCTATATCCTAACACAGGGTCACGGGGGTCTGCTGGAGCCAATCCCAGCCAACACAGGGCACAAGGCAGGAAACAAACCCAGGGCAGGGTGCCAGCCCACCACAGAACTCTAAATATGCAATGAACAATTACAGATACTGTTCAACATGCATATTGATTCTAGTCAGTAGTGTTGTTTAACTTAAAAAGTGAATGAATGAAAATGTAATATATTACTTAATGTACAAACTACTATCAACATGTTTTTAGCTGCTAATTTATTGAATACCATTTCAAGATATTTAGCATGAAAAGTTGTTATTGTTACTCTGCAACATACTGTCTTTAATCTGCCCATGGTTGGTTCCTGCCTTAATTCCAAGGCCTGTACTAAATGAATGGTTGCTAATTTATGAACATTAAGCTTTTGGAGTTGCCAATAAAATTTCTAGATAAACAAAAAGAATACCTTTAATTACAAGATATTTAACACAGTTCTCATATTTAAACGGAGTTCTTACAATTATGCAGTTTTGCTTAATATATTGTTATTTTCTGTGTTATTATCTGTGACAAATTGCTCTTGTCTTGAGTATAGAACTACGTAGATAGGTGTTGACTCTTCATGCCCTTGAAAATGACATACAAACCTACTACAGTGCAGTTAGGCCAAATGTCCTACAAAATAAATAGATAAATAAATAAAAAAATATAACTTTCAAGCTACTGATGTTTTCTTTGGCTCAGCCACTTAGGCTGTAACATGTCCAGTCTGTGACAATGCTGAGAATACATAATTATCGTATGATGTAACAATACAATTTTTGATAGAGATGTTTAGTAAAATTCTGAACAATAGCTGATGGCAAAACAACTGGTTTATGTTAGTTTACAAGAAAATGTCTTTCTATTTTTCTGTTAGGGGAAACCCAAGTTCAAATGAATATTTATTCATGTATGGATTTTCAGAACCTGATTATTCCATTTTATGGTTGTGAGAAGCTATATCTTAATTCATGTAGCATCCATTGTATGGCAGGAATCAATTTTGGATGGAATACTACTAATATGAATAATTTAAAATGCACAATCAGTTGTGGAGGACTGCCGGCTTTGTGTTCCGGCCCTCACCCCCAGGCCGCCAGGAGGAGCTCTCCCGACAGCAGGATCGTGCCCCGAGTTCCAGCAGGGCCTCATGGACTATGTAGTGTTTGGATACCTTGGGGGCCACCGGGAGTCGCTGTAGGGGGGCTCGTGGGCTCTTGTGTTCCCTATAACCCGGGAGTACGTCACGGTCATGTGACAGGAAGGAACGACATGCTCCCGGGTTGAAGAAAAGGACTGTTTACCCTGACCCGGAAGTAATAAGGAATTGTGGACTAATTGGGCAGGAACACCTCCGGGTCAGGGGCTATAAAAGGACTACGAGCCAGTCCAGACACTGAGCTGAGCTGGGAGGTAGGAGGGCAAAGTGTCTGGGCGAGGAGGAGAGAGGATTATTGTGTTTATTTAGTTTGAGTAGTGTGGAGGGTGCTTTGTGCACGTTATCATTTAACAAAGAAGTCTTGGACTTTTATCCGGTGTCTAGCGTGGTACCTGAGGGTTCAAGGGAGCACTAGCGCCCCCTACTGCCACACAGTCTAATATTTAAACTTTGTAATGTGATGAGAAGTGGAGTACTGTGAAGAGAATCCACATTGAAGCAGCAGAATTAGCTAAATCCAAACAGCCACCTGGCCAGTGTTGAAAACAGACCTCTAAACTTATGAGGACACAGTACTGACCTCTGTGCCAAAAGGTACATTTGATCTTAGCACGTTCTTATGTCTATTACATTCAATCAATAACTGACATACTAGCCCAAGCAAAAGCAATGGTTACTCCTCAAATTCCATTTTTCACCGAAAGTATTTATTTTCAAACTGTTCTGATCCAGGCTACATAAAGTTCACTGCAAGAATAATTATTTTTTGATGTCAATCAGAATTTGGTATTTTTCTGTGAAAAGTGTTGATTGTAAAGATTCTTTAAGTGTACTCACTTCATCTGGTACAAGTTGTTGGTTCCTCTATGATCAATATCATGCAAAAATGCCGCAGTGATCATGGCCATCACTTCTAAGTCTGTATAATACTGTTTTAGATGTCCTGTCTAGCAGACAAAGAAAATTGGTATTACTGAAACTAGGTGCTAGGTTTTCACAGTTTAAAAAAACTTTAATTTTGGGGAGTAATTATTGTGTAAATATAATGTCATTACCGTAAGCAATGTGAACATAGTCTGTCCAACGTTGAATCCATGCCTCCAGTTGTGATAAGTAATCTTTCGGTAGCCTTTACTCACAGAATACATGAAGCGAACCAGGACCTGAGAGTAGAGGTTGTTAAAATATTGTAAGCCATAAACATTGTCATAAACTTCAGAGTGTAACAAACAAGCCAGATACATCCAAGATGGAGCATGTACTGCATATTGTTTACTCTAGATTAAAGCAAACAGGTCTAGAAGAAAGGAAGGGGACCTTTATTTTTTATGCAACCAAGTGCTTTTGTAATTGTAACTCCCTGAAATTTTAATTGTAATGCAGGGAACCTCTTGGTAACTGAATCTTGATTTTATACAATGGAAATACATAAGAAAGATTATTCTTAACCAATACTATTACAGTGATAGTGAACCTTCAAAAACTCTCCTGTAATCTTACACTTATATAGATGAACCAAAAGACAGTATTAATGATGTAAAGGCTATTGCATTTCACATCACACCACCATCAGATTACCTGTCACTTACTGAGCAGCTGCTCTAACAGGCAAAATATCCTAGAATCCTGATTAAAATGGGATTAAGACAAAGAGCTAAAGGATAATTTTGTTTATTTCAGTAGTTAGGCAATACTATACAAATAAAAGATGGCTGCAGAATTTTGGTAAAGTGTGGCTCAGTAGAATATGCTCCCATGCCTGCAAAGGAGCTGCTAATTAGAGGAAGCTCAAGGCTGAAAGCCCTCATTGACACAAATGTTTTGGCTGTTAGTCTATGCAGATAATTGATATCACAAGAGGTCAGAAGAATACAGTGTTTTCAGCAATTTGGAAGTGACCCTTGACTTCCCTATCATGGATAAAAGAATAAAGGTTGCCCCTGTCAACTATTCATTGAACTCCAAGTCAACATGACTAGCACAAATGTCCAATGGCAGTGCAGAACAGCAATCAGAGACTTAGAGGCGACGGAGTAATAGTGTGCGTGGGCTAGCAAAGAAGCAAACCCAGCTGGTAGTTAAAAGCAACTTCCTTCTTCTCATAACTGCAAGGTATTCCTTCGTCTGTCTTTCTAAAGTCTCGCTTTTATTATCTCTTTGTAAGTGAGCATATGAATTCTTAACTGCGCACAAAACAAAAGAATAAATAAATGAAAATGGTTTTGGCTTATATCTGTGAAGGTTACTGAATTGACTAGCAGGAGTGAACACATATAAAAAACACACATATTGTATTTGCCAGTTGTTAAGAGCATTTAGTGAAATATTTTGTGATCCAAATGAAACAACTTATGTTTTTGGAATTTTTGAAAAGGAAACTATTTACTTTGATATTAAAAGTCATATAAAAGTAAAGAAAAAGACAAAAAATTAAAAGTGCTTGTAATTTTGCACTAGTTCTACTGCATCACGCTGTAAGACACCTATAGGGTATGAGTAGGTGGCTTGAATCTAACATATTCTGACTTTACTTATTGCAAAGAACTACAGACTCTCCACCAAGGTTAACAACAACAACAACAACAACAACAACAACATTTATTTATATAGCACATATTCATACAAACAGTAGCTCAAAGTGCTTTACATAATAAAGAATAGAAAAATAAAAAACACAATATGAAAACAAAATAAATCAGCATTAATTAACATCGAATAAGAGTAAGGTCCAATGGCCAGGGGGGACAGAAAAAACAAAATAAAAACTCCAGACGGCTGGAGAAAAAAAAATAAAATCTGTAGGGATTCCAGACCATGAGACCGCCCAGTCCCCTCTGGGACTGTTTTTCCAGTAATTTTGTCAGGTACAGTTGTTCTACTCCTCTGTTACCAATTAACCATGCTTTCCATTAGATTATTTACAATTTCTTGAATCAGCCAGTTTGTAATCCTAAATACTGTATCTTCTATTTTGTACATTTGATAACATTTAATAAAACAGTAATTAGGTCTTTATATTAATTATCTTATTAAAGCAAGATTTTGTATTTTTCTATTATTGATCTATATTTCTAACCCTGATTACAGTTTTCTGAGCATACAGTTACACAAAAAAAGGGAAAGTATTCTTTGAAAATTCAGTATAACAACTGACAATACAAACATGTAATAAGATCGTTATATACCTCTTGTGGAATCTGGAATTTTTTTACAACTCCAACTTCATAGTACATCTGGATACCACACTTAACCAACTCAAGTTCTGTGCAGTCAAAATCAGAGAAGCGAAACTCATAAATCTCAAATTTGGTAGGTCCAGGAAGCTCCTTTTTCTGAAAGCGAACACAGTATTTGCTATAGATAAGTGACATATTAAAGGCGATATGTGCACAGTCAGTGAGTATTTGAAATAATACCATTAAGGAATCTATAAGGTGTTTTACAGAGCAAGCACACATACAGTATACTAGTATTAAATTATTGACTCAGACGTGCTGTATGCTCATGTTTAAGTAATTATTTGATTAATACACAATGAGCGAGGCGAGTGATTTAAACCTTTGCCAATGTTGTTAAAAATTCACCTCTTAGCTAATATGTGTAGGTTACACTACATGCACATATTTTTTTCCTTTATCAATTTTACATTTTTTTTATTATAAACAATGAATATCTGCGGTGGGTTGGCACCCTGCCCAGGATTGGTTCCTGCCTTGTGCCCTGTGTTGGCTGGGATTGGCTCCAGCAGACCCCGTGACCCTGTTCGGATTCAGCGGGTTGGATAATGGATGGATGGATGGACAATGAATATGCTCTCTAATATATGAATTCATGAACATACAGTAAATATAAAGTGTAGAATATGGTGTGGTCAAAGTATAAAGAGTGAAAACCATCCTGGTTGAAAACTCATTCTATTCCAAAACAAAGTTCCTGGAAATGGGTGTTAAAAGGGCTATAAAATATCCCAAGGTTATGTTTAATAGTGGGTGGTATTCACAATTTTTGAATCTACTGAATAGCACAGCTATTTTTATTTCAAGGTTGTATAGGTATTTCAAGGTAATTTTCTATATATAAGAATTTTTCTATATAATCAAAGTAGCAAAAATATTTTGGTGACACAGTAAGTGGACAATTAGCAATACCAGATTCAGCCATGGAAACCTACAAATAGATCCTGTAAGTCAAGACCTTTTAAAGTAAAGTAAGAATGCATATTTACGAAGTGTATGCTTGCTACTAAAGTCATTTACCTATTTTGGTGATACGTGGTTAACTTTGATATACTTGTGGAATGCTGAAATAGCTTTTGCCAATGTATTTTTTAACTTTTTGTTTTTTGAACTAAGGCAAAACTTCATTGTCCACATAAGTTACATATGTTGCTAAACTAAGTCTTGGAAACAAAATGCTGTGTAAAGTAATTCCCTACCAGTATTTGGCCAAGTTCATCCTCATCACAGTCTGCAGGTTCCTTTCCATAGTACTCTCTTGTTTTCTGGTTGGACATATCAAAAATATACTGTATGAAACAATGTTAACATGATTGTGGCTTAACATTTTAACAAATCACTATAAAATGTACTTCACATTCTTTAAATCAGATTTTAGTAATAGAATGCCTTTGCTTTGTTTTGTGATTACCACAGAAAAATGCAAAATAACTATGTAAATAGTTAATTAACAAATAGTTTGTTAAATACGAACTGAACCATAACCCAGCACCATTGAGGTAAGGCTAGACAGGTGGCCAATCATTCACAGGGCACAATAATGCACACAGTCACGTTCACACAATTCACTCAACTCACTCATAGAGACTCAACGGGGCCAGTTTGAGACACTAAATCAACCTAACCTGCAATTCTTTAGAATGGAGAAGAAAAGTTAAGTACCAGAAGGAAAAAGGCTGAAAACACACAAATTCTTTATAAGCATGTTAACCCTAGATCACAAGACCTATGCACTACCAGTACTATCCACTGTACCAACATGCTGCTTCTTGAAATTCAGCATTTTCTGGGACCAAAAAGTATGCAGCAAAGTGCCATTAGGATGTCTGGGCAATCATTTTTTGATTTCTCTTTTCATGTGACTTTCTCTAATGAAGTATTGATGGTGAGAAGAACACAGAATATTTTTTCGTAAGTGAGCTGTTATGTACAGTATACTGTGGTTAGAATTGTAATTCTGTAATTGCCAAAACTAGAGTCCTTTGAAAGATAAGACACCTTTGCTGGAGTCTATACCAAGAGAAAGCAATAGGATCTCTCCAACAATGAGAAATCAGTTCCTTACACACCATCTAATCAACATTTATGTTATATATCAACTATTGTGGTAAATATCATCCTAAAGCAATCCATAACCAAGGCACACACTTTGCAGTTAAAGAGTGTGACAAGAGCAGTGACTTCTTTTCTTTTAAAAAGCTAGTATAGCATTTGAATATGTGAACATGTATGGTATGTTCAGATCAAACAAACTTCAGAGACTGCAAAACCAAATTAAATTATCACTGTAGTTAAATATATTTTTATGGATTCAGGATGCCTCTATTCTTCTCCTAGCCTTCTCAGTACAATTTAACATACAACTACTTTATCTTTCTGTTTTTAGAAATGTTATATTACTGTAAAAATATTTCTACAGTACAATACAATAACTAAATCATATTTAATAAACTAACCAGTATATGTTGGATCTCATCAGCACGGCATTTTACATGATAGAGAACCATATCCTGAGCAATATCCTTGCGATTTTCCAACTTGTTCATCTTGTCATGAGTATCCGTATTAAGCACTGACCAGCCAAGGAACTGAGTGAGAGACTTAAGAAAAACAAATAAATAACTTTTGTTCAATCTACAAATATTTCACCATTAAATATTTCTAGCTTGGTAGTCTGTAAATCAGAACAAGTGTCATCCAAAGTTAGCATATGTATTTATAATTGTACTTGCAATTCTTTATCAATTAATTGTTTTGTATAATTATTTTTAATTGCAATGGCTGCTCTGTGATTAGTGTTGCTAGTCCACAACTTTGGGGATTTTGGAAGCAAAGCATCTCCTAGGTACAGTTTTACATGTCCTCCTCATATCCATATGAGGTTTCTCTAAGTACTGTCTTTTCCCTCAACATAAGACTAATGCATTAGTGTAACTGGTCTTTTGTAAGCATGTCCTATCTAGGATTGGTGCCAGACTTGACCACTGTTAGTGGGGGAGGTTCTGACTCTCTAAAACAATGTAATGCAGAAAATGTATTAAGAAAATTAAAATATAATTTTTCATCAGCCATAATTGTCATCTTAGAAGAGAGAAAGTTTCTTCAGTATTAATAAATATTTACAGATCCCAAAGACACACATGCAGTATTAGGTTAACAGGCAATGATGTAAAAATGGGAACAGACTCATACTGACGGAGCTGTATTTGAGTTAGCTGAGAAAACAATAAGAATTTGCAAAGTCCATTGCCTAGGTCACTGCTTCTAATAATGTATGTAAATGTGGTTAAAGATCGACTTAGTTAAAGTAGAAGATGGCACAAAACTGGGTGCATTAGCAGGCACAGTAGTGTCAGCAGAATCTCTACAGAAGGAAGTAATGAAAAAACGATATTTAGCAAACAAAGCTTAACTGTTTCAAGACGGGTGTCAACAAAATTCGATTTCAAAGCATCAAAGGCTAAACATCAAGAAAAACTGTGTAGATTACATTATTTAGTTTTATCCACTAGATGGCACACTTACAACATGGCATCATGCTTGACAAAAAATACTCTGCAGAAGAGAGTATTGTTGATGACACATATTCTGCACTGTCAGATAAGGATTTTGAGCTGTCACAAAAAAGTGACAAGGAACATGCTATGAAGGGCACCATGCACTCAAAAAACATGATGTACAAGAGAGCTCATACATTTATCAGTTTATGTTTCCCACAATATGAGTAATAAATAGAAATTTTATTTTTATTTTTCTGAAAACAACAACATACAGCCATAAAAATCTCAAAACAGTTAATGTATAGTAAATGCATACAAAGTTTTATACATAGGAAGTAAAAATCCATGTGTTAGTTTTTTACACTACTTTTTATTTCACGTCACAGGTAACCAAAAATATAATTATACATTGTATTTCTGGCACTATAAAGCACTCCTCATGAGAAAGCCATTTCAAAGAACCTTCTGCAATACTATGGTATGTGCTATTTTGATCTTCCTATAAAATAATGACATAAAAACACTTTATAATTCCAAATATGAATTATTAGGTTTATTTTAGGACTCCAGGGTATGAGCTATGATGTGACATAATAGAATTGTTTAAAATTATGAAGGGAGTAAGCAGGATAAACTATAAACAAAACACAGGAACACAGGTAAAAGTTTATTAAGGATAAGTTTTAGACAAATTCTATCAAGTATTTTTTCATTAAGAACACTAGATAATGTGGAATAAACTAAGTATTGCAATTATGTGTTCCTTCATATCTTAACTCCACATTCTGCTAAACTGTGTTGAACAGGAGATGGCAAGCAATATTAGGCCAAATAGCCTATTTTCATCAAAAACCTATTTTTCTTATGTTTAAATAATTGTAATTTATTATGCTGGGAATATTTTACATAGATTTATTGTAGTTTATTGACCTGAAAATTGGCTCCTTAATATCCAAACTTGAAACTGGCATTTAAAATACAATAGATATACATGAAATGAATAAGCTTGTGTTTACAATCTATGGCACTATCTCATTATTTTTTAAAATAAAAATATAAAAACAGATGTTGACCGAAATACCTCTGTGATGGTTTCATCCTGTTCATCAAAGGGCTTTCCATCTTTTCTGTTATAAAATGTGGCAACACCAACAATTTCCTCCTTTTTATTTACAATTGGCATTGACAGGACATTCTTGATTGTCCATCCACTCTCATCTAAGGAGCCACTCTGTTAAAAAGAAATAGCTGAAGCAATAGACTACTTAATCTGAAATATCCAACATTCAGAGCACTATTCTAGTGATATGTTTTTCCCTTGCTATTTATTTAAAATCAAACCAAACTAGCCTGCAACAGACAAAAGTTTCCAAAAATGTCATTTACTGTAAAGGATGAAAAGAGTTCGTTGAATGAATTGCATGTTTCTCACATTTTACATAACATGTGACCAATTTGTTAGGGCTCCTATTCTGGATTTAGGAAAGTACACTCTAGGAAAATTAAAATTGTGAGTAAAATGTGCTTGTGGAAGTGACCATTCTTTTACAAATACATAAAGAACTAACAAAACGACTACTCTATCTCCTAAAAATCTATCTTATATTTGCTGTTGAAATTTACAAGTGGAAAATAAATTGTGGATTTAGAGGTTATGAATGATACAGTGTTTTATCGATATGATTAAAGTCGTTGACCACTTTGTCTCACAGCCATATTACTTTATTGTTGCATGTATATTATGTATAATCTATGTATTTAAAACAGTACCTTATTAAATGATAAAGTTAAATAGCTGTTTAACTTTAAATAGCACTTAGATAAAGTTAAATAGCACTTTAATAATATGTAAGCTTATATATCACTTAAAGTCATTTGTTTAACATTATGCTCCATTACAATGTGTAAAGTTTAATGATATGTTCAATATTTTAATGCAAGACACAATGCCAATGATACTATACCTGAAACTTAAATGTCTCATCTGCAGGAGCATTCATGATGTTGCAAATCTAAAAAACAAAAAAAGTTACTTTGGAGTTTCCTCAAAGACATAAATCAACTAAAAAGATTTTAAACATTTATCTTTTGTATACAATCATATTTCCTCCACTTAATTTATTGTAATCTTTTGTTTATTTTTAAGTTATCCAGACATAAACAAGAAATACTAGAGCCCTAACCTCATCAATGCCACTTTAATAAAAGAATTTTAAAAATAAAACTAAATTAAATATTGCCCCCAGTATGCTACCAGTCTTGTATGATTTCATATTTTCTTTATTTTACAGTATGTTTATTAATCTACATTGTGCACCACTTGCAGTTTCTACTGTGCACCCTAACAGTCCTTGGTTTTGCTTTTGACTGGTGTATGTAACAGTAAAACTGTTTCCCCTAAATCTTGTTTTTTTGAAAATCAATTCAAGCTTAGTCCTTGTCATCACATTTCTACATAATTAAACCGAAAACTCATCCATTCCACTTGTTGTCAACAATGTCCATCCTCTAAATGACATATGCACACATTTTTAAACTGGCAGTATAATTTTATGACCGACTCACAGGTTCAAAACTCATCCTTAGTCATTATGTGGCAAACAGCAAATCACTTAATCTAATTCTGTTCCAATTACTAAACATTAAAAAAATGTGCACTTATAAATGTCAGTGTAGAAGTTAGGCATGATATATTGTATATGCAAGGGGCAACATGAGTCAGAAAAAAACTCATGTGGCCAAACAAAGAGAACAAGAATCCCTTTGTGCAGAATTAAAACAGCTCCCAAGTGCTATGAAGTATCAATGTAGATATTTAATTACCACCACACTCAAAAAAAAATATTATAATGAGCAGAACTGATTCAGCTTGCTGTTTGGCCTTTGTACCAATATTGAGAAATTTCAAAAACTACAAGAAAACACTTTACTTACTTTTTGAAGGATGTCATTAAAACATTTCAATCACAAATTAAAGCTCATTTCACAATAATACTGAAAACAAAGTTGTATCCTACTTTTCACAAACCAAGCACTATCGATAATAAGTTGCGCACAAATATCAGGTCAGGCAGATTATTGTGTCCTATTCTCTCCCTTTTGTCATTTCTCACATTGCTTTTCATGCTGCCTTCAAAGCGCACACTGTGAGTTGAACGATACCCGCATTTATTGTCTTGTAATTCAGGAAAGCAAATTAACAGTTTGCATTCCAAGCATTACAGCCCAGAGTCAAGTGTTAAAGGAGCTTTGGTCACATTTTCAAAACATAAGGCTACAAAAGGCTATGTGATGATCTCTATGAGTGAGTAAAATATCTTGAAAAAAGAAACTTACAAAGCCACTCTCTGCCACATATGTTGGTAAGCCACTACTCAGTGCCCAGTGGTCTGAAGGGGGGTTTCTACAAACAAAAAAAGAAATCAAATTGCTAATTAGTGAAACATTTGAAATTATATCTTTAAATGTTATTGGATTAAAAAGATGTATGCTAAAGGTTCAAGATCAGTTGTACTTGCAAGGGTCCCCTAAAATCTATATTATCTGTTGGTTTTAAGCGTGATTAATTTAAGATTACTATTAAAGGCCTCAGAAATCATGCACAGTCACTGTTTTGGCAAATGGCACAAAACATTAGTACTCACAAAACCAGATTTGGAAACATTTCAACACTCAGGTCATAAGGCTACATACATTTTTCATATCTATTATCTGATTATTCATTCAAAGTGTGATTTTGTATCTCGTCTTTGTTGTTTTTAATAGTTGTTGTTACTTAAACATTACTGTCACTAGCCTGTGATGGACATCCATCCATTTTACCAACCTGCTTATCCAGGGCAGGGTCACGGGGTAGCTGGAGCTTATCCAAGCAGTCATGTGATGCACATGCGAGTAAGTGTCTCAATGTATCATTTACACGTGACAGTAAACCTGTACTTGAACTCAGGGTAAAAAAAAAAAAAATTCACTTACGGGATAACTTTGATTTCTTCCTTCCCATGAAGTATATAATCAATAACTTTGTAAAAGATGATTTCCTAAAAAATAAAAGAATCCAGGAAAGTGTCTCACCTATAATATATCAATAAAAACAGTTAAAAGCCACACAAGTGCATATATTGTGAAAAGCTGCTTTGGTGGCGCTAGGATCAGAATGGGTACTAGAACAGATCTGTATAAAGGCTTAGAAGGAGCCCCTTAATGATACGTTTGGTTCACATTGGGAATTAGAAACAATTTGTGCTTGCCAGTGTGGACCAGTCAGCAAGCCCTACCAAGGTAAGCAACATTCAAGAAGGGAAGATAAGAATGAATGAGAGGGGCCTAGGCCTACAGTGAGTCTTAGTGGCTTAGGTACTGTATTTTAAACCAAAATATTGCCAGTTTAGTTTTTCTTCCAACTTATTATGAGACCATGAATAAGTTGCTTAACCTGCTTGTTCCCGAATTGTAAATACGGTACTATAGCTCTTTACTTACCTATAAAATGGGCTATATGAAATAAAGGGTGATTGCTTCTTTGTAGATTAACTAAGAGGAGGCAAAGAGGACGCAGAGGATAGGTAAAGTCCAGCTATGATCTGAGGAAGCTAAAAAGTTTATGTGGTGTCAGGGTTCCCAGGGTTCACATTTTGTTGGTGCTGTGAGGTTAGAAAGTGGGAAAGCCACATAATTACATAAATGAGGTAAACAGTTAGACATGTCCAGTTTACATGTTTTTATGTATTAGTTTGTTATAAGTAAAAATAAAGGACTGATTCATTAAATTAATAAAGATGTGTACAACTATCCAAAGAAACCTTTGTGTTCAAAGGTTTTTAAATTAAAAAAAAAAATGACACACTCATTCTGTAAATCATAGCACTTAACCAAACATCAAGTAAAAATTAAATCTGAAAAACAGAGTATTGAAAATAAATAAAAACTAACAAATTATGTTTACGCATTTCTTTATATATACTGCATGTCTTTGGCCATCTTTATGTAGGGCAACAATTCTTTTTTCAGATACTCAGAGAGTTCTTTGCCATGAGGTGCCATGTTGAACTTCCAGTGACCAGTATGAGAGTGTGAGAGCGATAACACCAAATTTAACACACCTGAGACCTTGTAACACTAACAAGTCACATGACACCGGGGAGGGAAAATGGCTAATTGGGCACAATTTGGACATTTTTCACTTAGGGGTTTACTCACTTTTGTTGCCAGTGGTTTAGACATTAATGGCTGTGTGTTGAGTTATTTTGAGGGGACAGCAAATTTACACTGTTACACAAGCTGTACACTTACTTCATTGTATCAAAGTGTCATATCTTCATTGTTGTCCCATGAAAAGATATAATAAAGTATTTACAAAATGTGAGGGGTGTACTCACTTTTGTGAGATACTGTATATATATATACTGTATATATACAGTACAGGCCAAAAGTTTGGATACACCTCCTCATTCAATGTGTTTTCTTTATTTTCATGACCATTTACAGCACTCCATCACTCTCCTTCTTGGTCAAATAGCCCTTACACAGCCTGGAGGTGTGTTTGGGGTCATTGTCCTGTTGAAAAATAAATGATCGTCCAACTAACCTGACTTCTGCACAACACAACTGCTGGTCCCAACCCCATTGATAAAGCAAGAAATTCCACTAAATAACCCTGATAAGGCACACCTGTGAAGTGAAAACCATTTCAGGTGACTACCTGTTGAAGCTCATCGAGAGAATGCCAAGAGTGTGCAAAGCAGTA